>VYZX01030683.1:150-19988 GCA_013401335.1 Brachypteracias leptosomus
GTCTTAAGCTTAGAATACATCCTCCTAGTTGCCCTGAGGATCTTGAATTCTAGCGCTTCGTGGTCACTGCAGCCAAGGTTATTTCTGAGCCTCACGTTGGTCACCAGCCCTTCCCTGTTGGTGAGAACAAGGTCCAGTATAGCACCTTTTCTTGTTGGTTCCTCCACCATTTGAAGGAGAAAGTTGTCATCTACGCAATCCAGGAACATCCTATATTGCTGGCGCTTTGCTATGTTGTCCCTCCAGCAGATGTCAGGGCGGTTAAAATCCCACACGAGGACCAAGGCCTGTGAATGTGAAGCCACTTCTATCTGCCTATGGCGGTCCTCGTCTGCTTGTTTCTGCTGGTCAAGTGGCCTGTAGCAGACCCCTACTGTAACATCACCTACCCCTGTCTTCCCTTTAATCTTAACCCATAAGCTTTCAACTAGATCATCATCTATCCCAAGATGGAGCTCCATTGATTCCAACTGGTCCCTGATGTATAGGGCAATATCTCCTCCCCTCCTACCTTGCCTGTCCTTCCTAAAGAGCTTGTATCCCTCTATTCCTACGTTTCAATCATAGGAATCATCCCACCAAGTTTCAGTGATAGCCACTATGTCATAGCTAATATCTACATTCTAAGTATAGTGTTATTTTTCAGCTCCAGTGCCTTGGATGTAGATGAATTCACTTCTGTACACATATCAGTAAGTGGTAATATTCTGCGAATGAACAGACATAGCAGGGTTTTTCAGAAGCCTTTGCAGATGTCTTTCTTACATCTGCCTCTCTGATTTACTCCCTGCAGGTAAGATGTGTGACAGTTCTCCCTGTATGTGTGATTGGATTTCTTCAGTCCTTGGCACAACCCCATCAACCTCTGATACCTCTCGTGTTTCAGGCAAGTCTTTTGTTGTTTCAGTTTCAGGCAGAGTTACTCAGCACAATCTTACACTGTAGCCTGCCTGGATTTCTCTCACTTTTCCTCCTATTTCCCTCTTTAATGGTATTAAGTGAAGGTGTACACCAAAGCAGAGAATGGTTAATTCCAGTAATTCTGGTTGTCTTTAATTCACAACAACTTTGCCAACTTCTTCAACTTATACACTTGAAAAATCACTTTCTTTCAGTGTGGAGAATTTTTTGTTTCTGATATAAACACTTGATTCATTTGCTTTAAACCACTATCTTTTTGTAAGCTGCTCTTTACTTTGGTCTCATCAGTAGAAGTGTTGCCAGAGGTAGCATTCTGATCTCCATCCTAGAATCTGTTTTTGTTTTTCTGTTGTCCTGGGGGAGTGGAAAAGGGAAAGAGGTATAGCAAAACAAATAGCATTACAGTTGTAAATACTGGTTTTGGTTTTGTGGCTTATTTGAGTATCGTTGTGTTCCTGTCAAAACTGTACATTGTACTGTGTGTCCTCAGGACAATTTCTGATGCCTCTCTGACATTGTTGCAGTATTCCAGGATTCTCTCTGGCTGCTTTTTTTCATTATAATTTTCCACTGAAGCCAGGTTTTATTTTTCTGGTTTCCAGTCATATGTTGCTATGATTGTTTGTCAAATGCTTGCAGGGCCTCTGATGTGAACGATGAACAGCATTGCTTTAAATACCAAGGGATTGTATTTTATACACCTCAAGTCTGGAGCTCACAGTCAAGTAGTTGTATGGGAGACATTCATGCATCCCCAGAAGTAGCTCATGTCAACCTTTCTCTGCCTGAGGGCAGGAGGTGCCACACAGATGGGTCTGTGGTTGGTGTGGTAGCTTGGTGCCTGATGTGTCACACTGCTGTGGCACGTGAAGGCACTCACCACCTTGGTGTGTGAATACCACCCACCTCCTGAGTACCGATGCTGGACTGACCTGGTGCTGTGGGGAGAGGGAACAGGTAGTCACATCAAAGTGGTAACAGAGGGATGGTGCCAGCTGGTGATTTCCATTCCTGTCCTGTGATGCACAACAGGAGTGCTGCAGGACTGCCATAGAAGGCTGGTGATGACCAAAATTTACTATAACACACAAAACCTCAACTGCTAGTTAGAAAGTCAATAAGGCATAATTTTCTAGAGATTGGGAAAAGTATAGTGGGAGAAGAGTGTTGTGCTTTTCCTATTCTGACAGTCTCAGGAATCTGCTTTTAGATGCCATTGGGGACAACCTAGATGGGCCTTTGGTTTGATGCATTAGGTTTTTCTTTTCTCCTGTATTTCCATGTAGTTTGTACTCAGGCAGAGCCCTACTACTTGGTGGTGTTAAAAACCTGCTTAACACTTGCTGGGCTCACAAGGATGAAAACAAGAGTGGGAGCAGACAGGAAGGGGGGGTCACTTTAGGTTTAGGGGTGTTCTGTTATAGATGGAGGTGAATATCAGTACGGAATAAAAGTTTGGAAATGTTGGCACTGGTTTTATGTATCAAAGCACTATGAGAAGCTTTTCTGAAAGTGTTACTAAACAGGCGGAAATCAGCAATACTGTAAAGTGTGTGAGAACCTGATTTTGTGAGATTAACAACCCCATTTTCTGTCCAAATAGGTTCAGATAAATTCATGTGACTACTGAATAATTACACACTGCTTATTTGACTGAGCTTCCAGTCCTAGAGATTCAGCATTTCTGGTTTGCTCAGCTATGGAAAACTTTAGTGAGACATTTTAACTGCATGAGCACAGGAAACATCAGCTGATAAAATCTGCCATTTCCCTAGTATCACATTAAAATTTTCTTCCTAGGGCTACAGTTTTAAACACTTTCTCTGTACTAGGAGATTGATCTTGTTCTTGTATTTAAAACAAGAACTATTAATGGGCTATTATGGAATCTTAGTTTAGGATCACTGATGCACACAGCCTTACTTTGTTGCAGTGAGAAAATGGCATTATGCCCACTTGTAACAATAAAGAACAGCTTTAATTCCACACCTACCACAGAAAGCATGTTATAAATAATATTTTGTCCAAAGTTAATCACACTAAATTTTGTTTTAATTAAGGCAAATATCCTGTCCCTGTTTAATGCAATTATATATATTACCATTAATAAATGAATTTTCTTTCATATTTATGCTAGTTGAAGAACAGTATCAGCTTACTTTTAATGTGTTGATATCTTGGAAATCTTGTTCTTAGTGTAGTCTGAAATTTGTAAGCTAAACATTTATCTGTTGAATCATTAAATGTCATGACACTAAAACATACGCAAAATTTGACTGTCATGTTCCTTTTCACTTTTTTCCCATTCCCAGGTACTGTACCTGGCATTCATACCTGCTCAGAGCTTTGAAACTCTCGTGTTTCTCTCTGTATGTAGGTAAATACTCTTCAAGCTCTTGATTGCTTAGCTATAGTGTAGCTAGGAATTGCACATCTGCAAAGCCCACAGTATTTGGCAAAGAAAATATGTGAATATCTAAGTGCTGCCATACTTGGGCTATGCCTGTTTCTTTCTGCTCTCTCTCCCAGACTGCATTCTTGAACTCCATTCAGTTCCTCCCAACTTTCTTCATCAGCTCTTCTGAGTCCTACTCATTTCTTTCCAACTACCTTTGTCACCTTCTCATTCGCCTTCATAGCCCACCGTAAAGCTGTTTGTGAAAATGCAGCTCTGCCTGCTTCATGTGAAGATAGCAGTGCTGGGCAAGCATCCATGTGGAGTAATCATCATCAGGCACCATCAAAGGTGCAGGAGACCTTGACTCTGGAAACCACTTGTAAAACTCCCATTAAGATCACTGTGGCTCAGGGACACTAGGTCTCACTGACACACTGAAGCCCATATACGTCTGTAGCTTTAGGTATAGTGTTTGTTTCATCAGTTTAAGAATACCACTATTTGTTGCATTGAGATTATACTGATGAATATGTTACATATCCCAAGTATGTTTTATCTATGTTATTTAAGCTTAATACATGTTTTATGGTAGGAACTGGATGAGCCTATATGGATTTTCAGTGTTTCAAAACGGAAGAGGAGAGAGGAAATTTTTGTAATAACTTACAGAATGGCTATAAGTATGAAAGTTTCTGGACTCAAGAAAGCTGTAAGGTGTGTACTTCATCTTAAATGATGAAATGGGGCATAAGCACACACCTGGAGCCGAGCAGTGCCTCAATACTGTTACAGAAATAGGCACTCTGGAAAGCAGGGTGATTAAAACTTTGGGTTGTGTGTTTTGGGTTTCCCAGATTTAATGTTGGAACTGTATGGAAAGAAGTGTTATTCTGAAGGTGTGGTGAGAGTGGTAAGCAGTAAACATTCATCTCATGAATGTTTGGGCCACTCAGAGTCAATGTGTGAGTCCAAACTCAGCACAAGTTGGGAGACTCTACTTCATCCAAAGGTAAGACACAACAGGTAAGTTGATTGGGCACATAGTGCATAGGGAAGAAAAGTTCTCCCCAAACTCTGCCAAGCAGCCTGTAGTCACAGGAGCCGCTGTCTCATACAGGAGGTGAATTTGATTCCTTTTCCTGCGTAAGTGACAAGGCTTGCCTCACTTCTCCTCACACTGTGAAGCAAAGGGACTGTAAGTGTGGTCTGTGTCTTATTTTTGTGGGGACCTGTTGCTCTAGGCCCAACACTTTGTAGGGGGACTTGGCAGGTATGATTCATTAATTGTATCCTTGGAGGGAACAGGGATTCATCCAGGGTTTCTGGAGATGTTGGCAGCCGACTGCCCGGGTGGTGGTTTGTGCCAAGATGTGACAGTGTGACATACTGCTGTGTCAAGAAATACAGGCATAGCCATGATGGGGGCATGTCGTTGCCTCCTTATAGCCCAAGTAAGCATGTAGATGTCAGACTTCACATTTATCTTGATCTATTGGTAGTCTGTTAGCTTATTCCTCTTTCTTTGAACTACCTTGAAGATTGATAGTGTAAAAATAGTGGTGCTAGTGGGAGAGAAGCAATCTCAGTTGTAAGTCATGAAAGAGTTTAATGGTAAGAAAGTCATCCTCCATCCTGTGAGGTGGTGGCAGACAGTTGTGGCAGAATCAGGCTGAAGCTGGTGAGAGCTGTTGTGGCACACCTTCTCAGATGCTTCAGTCTCCAGTGCCATCACTACTTGTCCCCTACACATCATAAAAGATGATAAACTGGATCAGTGCAAGCTTTAGATTAGGTAGCTCATTGTATTCAGCATGGAAAAGGCAAAATGCTGGAGCCAGAGCAATATTGCTAAGGCAGCATCACAGATATCAGATTGTCACGTCAGCTGCAACATCAGGACCAACGTGAGGACAATGTTGGACACACTGAATGTGCAGGAGTGCTGCAGGTGGGAGGGCAGAGAGTGTGGGGATGCAGCGAAGCCACCTTGTAAGACATGATGGCACCCTATGCACAAATCTGCTGAAATTAGGAGCTAGAGTTGCTGGCTGCGACACAGAAAATTATTCATACACATTAGAATTCTTCACTCAGTATGTGATAAAAGGCAGCCCTTAATCTTGCTGTAAGGCTTGTGGCCAGTGCACTGTGGAGTCATGAAGATTTCAAAATATCTCTTGATGCTAAGAGCTCTGGAATTTTCTTTGTTTCCATGGCTTGGACTGGACATAGTTCGGTGAGCTTCCTCACACACCACAAGACCCATTTATCTGCTAGGGGTTTTTTGAGATAATGTTGAGATTCTGTTTCTGGAGTGCTGAAAATGATTTCTGGCTTTGTGAATGTTGTTTTTCAGAATCTGCTGGATTATTATTAAGTCAATAACTGCATATGGTAATCACTATAGAAAATAATAGCTACATTTACAGTGGTATATGTATGATAATTTTAGAATATGTATTGAAGCTTTCTGTCAGTATGTCTAATGTTCTTACTTGAGTGACTGTTATTTTACCTTCAAATTAAAGTAAAAGTAAGATATAATCAGTCATGATTTGTCATTTCAACTGGAATTAGTCATTGGTCATCGAGATGCTAATCAAGTTACCTGTTTCTAAAGAATTAACTCAGTTTTACTATTATGTATGAGTAGTTTCCAACTCTACCAAACTCTTCAACAAATTCTGAAACTTTGTTTGGATTGGATTCATTTTACCCAACTCTCTGCACTCTGGTGGTCAGGTGTATAGTCTAGCCTAGTCGCCTAGGCTGCTGCTGTAATTAGTGGAGAAGGGTATGTCGGTTGCCAGAAGATGCCCACTCTGCTTGTCTCAGACCTCTGTTGTATGAGGGATCAGATGACTGTCAGGGTGCCCATCTCTGCCCACTGACTCTAGATCTGGACAAGTTTAGGGAGACACATAAATCTGGCACCTTGGCCAGATTAGACCCTGTAGTCGCATGCTTCTGAGAGAAGTTGCTGTGTCCCAGAATCAGCAGTGGTTCCACTGGGCCACAACAGCTACTGGAAAGGCTGATCCCATGGCGTTGGTGATCTTTCTGTGGCGTGTGGCTCAGGCACAGAAATAAACCAGAATAAGGTCACATTAGAAAAGCCACTCAGAAGGTAGACCTGGGCAGGGGTGCAGAGGGTCTTCTTGGCAGGATGGGCCTGGAGTGAGGTACAATTTCATTGCTGCAGCTCTGCTGCCAGTCCCCTGGGGAGCTGAACCTCAAGATTTACCCAATGAGTAGGTATGATGTCTGAGCCTGTCAGCGCGATTTGGTAGTTCTGGTTGCCCCAAACCGTCTCGCTTTCTTGACTTTATGTTTGGCAGCACCCCTGCTAAGAAGCTCAAGCCTGAGGCCTCTCCGGTGCCGCAGGAGCGGGGTCAGCTCGTTCCCCACCCTCGCTCCCCTTCCCCTGCCGGCCTCGGGCACCGGGCGGCACGGCGGCTGCACAGCGACAGGCACCAGGGCTCCCGCGGCCGATGCGGATTCCGGGGGCAGAGTCCATGGGCAGAGCCGCGGGTGGGGTTTGCCGGGGAGCTGCAGGGGGGTGGCGGCCGCCCCCTCGGTCCCGCCCGGCCGCGGTGCCCCTCCTGGGGCAGGGGCAGGCGGAGCGGGGCGGGGGGGACCTGAGCGAGCGAGGCGTGATCGCCCGAGGCCCCTCCTGCCTGCCGGGGAAGCCTTAAAATACCTCGGCGAGGCGCGGAGCCCCGCACTCGGGAGTCCCGACCCACAAGCTCCTCGCTGAGACGAGAGTCGCTCCGCTGCAGCCGCCGCCGTGAGTGCCGCGACGGGGGGGGGGGGCTNCTGGGGCGGCCGCGCTGCTCTCGCCGTCGGGGCTGGTGCTGACGGCGGCTCTCCCCCATTCCGCCCCGCCGTGCAGATGCAGGGTACCGTGAGGCTGTGGGTGTCGGTGCTGACTTTCGCCCTGTCGCTGCTGGTCTGCCTGGGAACGCTGGCAGAGGCGTACCCCTCCAAACCGGACAGCCCCGGCGAGGACGCTCCCGCAGAGGACATGGCCAGATACTACTCGGCGCTGAGGCACTACATCAACCTCATCACCAGGCAGAGGTAGGCAGAGCGGCCCGGCCACCATCCCCTTTTCCACTCCCCGGGGCTGCCTTTTTCGTGGGTGAGGCTCAGGGGAGGGCAGTGGGGCATCCCCTCGCACCAGAGTGTCTCGCCCTGCTTCCCCCACCGACATGGAGGAAGACGAGCTGCACAGAGCCCCTTTAGTGAACAGCCATGCACCCCTGAGCCACCTCCGAGTCCGGAGTTGAATTTCCACCATCCAAGTTGGCAGAAGGGGCAGAGTTGTCGATGGTGCCTCTGCTGTCTCAGTCCTTTCTAGCCCTGGCACAGACAGGCTGGCAGGCAGGGGTGTGAGCCACAGGGCAGCGTGCACAGGGAGAGCCCCCCGAAAGGGAGCGAAAACATAACTAACCTGGGAGCTGGAGAGAGTTAGATAGAGCAGTAGGAGCAGGTTCCCATTTGTGTTACTGCCACTGACTCTAGTGAAGGTTCTGATAGAAGAAGTGCTCCCCTAGCCTTGCTGAGGAGTTGTAGTAGGTCCAGATGCTTTGTGGTTTGCCAGCTACTTCATGCAGCCATGAGTGCCAAAAGCCCCGCTACTCCTAACAAAAACTCTCTTGAGACCACAAGCAAGAACCCAAGCCCAAGCTGAAAAAGAGTGTGAACTTGCCTGGATCTAACTGGCTTTCTGGGAATGACTGTGCTAGTTAAAGTAGGGATAAAGGCTCAGTCTGAAAAACTGCAAATTATTACAAAACGTAATTTTTTTGGGAACGTCTACCCAATTTAGACTGTGTGATTAATAGAAGTTTCCCCTGTGATCCCTGAACAGTGTGTGACCCAGAGGAGCTTTGACATATTTATCTATTTATTTAATATCAAAACCAGACGAGAGGTCTAAAATTAGGCTTTCATTTGTCCCTGTAGAAGTCTGAAGAATTCAATTAGAAGGGAGGATATCGTGTAACTGAGAGCTTTCCCAGCAGACCCATAACATTGTCTGCCAGCACACTAATAGCATAACACAGATGAAGAGCCTGATAGAAATACAGTTCTTCAGTCCTGAACTTTTAAAGCATTATTCACAACTCATTCATGTATATGGCATGCTTCTGTGCCATAGTCTGTGCTCAGATAACTTTTTGTCTAGATTACTGCTAAATAATCTGATTCTTGAGTTCTGCCTCTGCTGCCCTTTTCCCTTGCGTGCAGTGGGATCTCCAGGCTAGTTTTTTATCTCTTCTTTTGTTTCTTTCATCTCCAATTTCAGAGGTGGTTCCTGTCCAAAACAAGGTCATGTTTTAAACCAAACAAATTAACAAACCCCAAACCCAACCAAATGAACCCTCCTTTCTGAATTCAACCTCCGCTTCTGCTTTGTGCCCCGTGTGCTTGCTTTTATGTTGACTGTGTAGCTCTTTTCCCCCTAATTTCTGGATGCAAGTACACAACTTAGAAACTGACACTGCTTTCATTCTTCTGTGTGAATTTGAGTTCTGAAGTGAACGGAAATAGTTATCTCTGATGGATAAAATAATGCAGAATTCAAATTTTATTCTTCAGATTTTACTTAGACTTTCCACCCACCTCTTCATATTTAAAGGGAACAGAATTGACCTGGAAGTACACAAAAGCTGGCAGAAAAAACCCCACCACAACAGCAACTTCATGATATACATTTTAAAGTTCACTACATAGGTTAGCTATAAAAAAAAAAAAGAAAAAAAAGTATGCTGTTTCCACTGTGTGGTGAATTAACAGAGCAGAAATAAAGTAATTGATGCCTCTGTTTGGAAAGCTGAACTGAGCTCCTGGAGGTTCACTGTTTTGACAGAGACACAGTCACTTGCAAAATGAATCAATAACTTTTGAAGCATTTTGGACTGGTGCAAGGATGATAATTTAGTCTGCTTCAGCAGATGTGCTCAAGGCTTTCTCTCTCCTTACAGCTTTTTTGCCTCTGACTTTTGTGCATGGTGCTGCTTGGGAGCCCTGTAACCATGGCAAGACGAGGGGTCCAGGTGCTCACCTTGCTCCTCCTGAGGGTGTGTGAGCAAGCTATGCTCAGCCTCTCACCAGCCATGGTGCCTGCAGCCTGGTCGCTGTGCAACTGGTGAGGTGGAGTGGTTGGGAAAGGATAAGGAAATCATAGGATCAGTGCTTTTTTCTCTTCAGGTTCATCTGTCTTGCCTTGTTTAATGTTTTTGTGATTATGAATAACTTCCTGGCTCATCCTCCTGGCTTCTGCTTCTGGCCTAACCCAAGCATTTGAGTGTCATTCCCCTCTGATCTACTGTGACCCACAGGTTCTTCACCCCAGCTCCCGTGAAGCTTCGTTCCTCCAGACCATCTTTCTCTTCTTGCCTTTAGACCTTGTCTGTGTGGCTGCTTTGTTCTGTCTTTCCTTTGAGGCTCTTCTCCTTCAGCTATATCTCACTTAGCTTTAGACATCTGTGCCTGTCAACTTTATGCCCCTTTGAAGTTAGCTGAGGGAAACAGGTACTTGTAGGGTGCAGGTCACAAAGTCTCTTTGAGACTTCTTGTTTCTGATGAGACCCCTTGTTTGTTAGGTGCCAAGTCTTTATGACTTAAAAGAGAGCTTAAGGTGAGCAGCACAGATGCAGAGTCCTACCCTGCAGATGTCTGTGTGTCTTTGGATTAGTCTCATCCCTGTCTGCAACTGGTCATTGCCTCATACCTCTCTACTTCACTGTTCTGGGGACTTTTTTCAGAGCCCATCTTTACTTGAATCACTTCTTCCACTACTTGGTACTACCTGTACTCCCCCTTGCCAACAGGCCCTCTTCCTTTCTTGTCCCCTGTAGCTTGCTCTTGCATCTGTGGCTGTTCTGTGCTGTAGCAAAATAATAAAACCATTCCTCCTGGAAATGGCTTGAATTGTAGGCAGGGCAGAGAATATGAAAGTGTCTGACTTAGGCAGTACTGATGCTCCCACTTCATGTCAACACCCTCTAATGTGGAAGGGAGCAGATCTTAAGAGACCTAAGAAGAGATTGACTTTGTCTGATGACCTCTTTTTATTATGGCTGTAGCGTGGTTGTTTCCCAGTGGCAAAATTGCGGGGCAGACAGGAGACTCAGGCATCTGACATCGAAAGAGCAGCTGCTCCTTGGCCAGTGTAGTTGGTCACAGTTGGCAATCACCTTGTGTGCAGCTTTGCTATGTGAGGACATGGTGGGTCCACCCAGCACAGGTGGCAGCACTGGTCCAGCCAAAGGCTCTGAAGGGACTAATATAAGAGATATCTCCCTAATATGGTTGTCTTCATGGTTTGTCCCAATCTCTACACTCTGGAGAGCTGCTACCCACTTCTTATTCAAACAAAACTTTCCAAGAGATTAGTGGGAATTTTGCCCAAGCGTAAGCTGTTGGAGCAAGTTGTGGATTTGTTAAATCTATTTTTTTAAAACAACAGTAAATTAAATTCCCCCTTAGTTGAAGTGCAGGTCACATACATATTAATTGGAATAGAGAAATAGAAAGAAAGAAATCCCTTTGTGGTGATGGAGTGCAAGGTATCTGATTCAGCATCATGCTTGATTGCATTATTGTAATAGCATTTTACTATGTCTGACTGATTCTTTTCAGATACCTGCTTTCAGTTAGTTTAGAATAAAAATTTTATTTCAAATTCTGATACTGATGCTTTTTCTTTCTGCAGCACAGGTGATGTGCTAAAATGATTCAGACAGTGTAAAAAACAAACCAACAACCAAACAAAAAATTGAATAAATTGATTGAAAAGTAAAATATGTTTCCACTTTTCAGTAGGTCATGCCATCAACAGGTAAAACTGTTAGCTTTTGAAATATAGTTTGGGAAGGTTTTTTGTTTTGAGGGGTTTTTTTTTCCAAAAATTTAGATCAAGTCATTGGAGAAACATCTTGATAGCAAAGGATAAAATCTAAGTCCTTAATTACATCTGATTTCTCTCGAATCAGAATTTCACCCAAGCAGCATTCACAAAGCTGTTATCTGTTAATGTACTTTGTAATTCAGACTAATTACATACACAAGTTGCAAACCATGATCTTAATTCTTTCCAACCAAGGGAGCATTTTCTCATAGTTATCACTCTTAAGCTGATGAATCCTTATAGTGGAGAAGTGTCTGTCAAGCTGGCTGCTCTTGTCACTTCTGTTTTCTCAGGAAAAGAGGAAATTCCTTCCCAAGAACCAGGAATTGCAGTATTTTTAACTGCTGAGCATTGTATAGTATCCAGGATTTATTTATTTTTTTTTTAAAAAAACCATAGAAAGGCAGGTGCTGTGTAAATATAGGTCAAAGGTAGCCAGTGATATCCTGACAACTATTGAAGAAGAACTCTGATGCATCAAGTTTTCTCTCCCATGGCCACATAGTTCAAAAGTGATGGTTTCCTTGGGGTATCTCAGTTTTTACAATTTAATATGCTGTGTGTTCGGCAGCCCCAATTGTACTAGCTATCTTAAAAAAGTCTTGACTAATTCCTTGGATAATATGGCATATCTGAGTTTTCTATTCACATAACAGATAAAATTGACTTCTCATTTGCAATACAGTAGCATCTAAAACAATGCAAAAGTTAATGAGATGTTGGAACTGGGCAGGAACGACATGCTTGGAGGCTCACATCAGTAAGGTGCAAGGCCTTAGAGAATCCAGGAACAGCTGTTGAATGGAGAAATACTGAGTTTCTCAATACTATCATGTAACATTACTATGGAAAAAATGTATCCAAAGAAACACTGAAGAGTCAACATTTTCTCACATGGCTAAGTCAAGTTAAGTTAAAATGCTTGCTGGAAATTTGTCTTTATGTCTGCTCTATTCAGTTTTTCTGAAAAGATTTGTTTAATGGTTCCATGCTTAATCTTAATTTTTTTAAAAATGGCATATACAAAAATATAAGTATTTTCTCTTTCCTTAGATATGGAAAGAGATCAAGCCCAGAGACACTGATCTCAGACCTCTTGTTGAGGGAAAGCACAGAAAATATTCCTAGATCCAGGTATGTATGAAGAAGTTTTGTGGTAGTTTTCACTTCTAATTTAGATTTACCAGTTTCATGTGTTACCAATAAATATGTTTCACAGGGAGAAAACATATGCTACCAACAGTTGGGTAAATAAGTCCTGAAAAAACATTTTTAATTCCTTTTTTGTTAAGAGCTAGCACCATCTGTGAAAGCAAGAAGTGCCTTAACAGGTATAATATAGTCCAAGCTCCTTGTTTCCTGATTTGAGGAGCAGGTCCCGTGTCCTGTTTGGAGGAAGGGAAATGTTCCCACAACACTTGCCCCATACTGGGCTCTGTTATACAGAATTGTGTGCTGATGACTGGTGATGATTCCTTACATACTGGAGCCCCCAAAATCACAGAATCACAGAANCAGGAGAACCTATATGGCATATATCTATTCATTTGCTACTCAAACAGGTTTAATTTTTTCCCCTAAAGATATATGAGTGGTAAATGTGCACACGTTAACTTAACACACAAATGCATGGCTATGACTGATCTTTAAAATACAGTGTTTCACATTGGTTTTGTACCTCATATTTTACAAAGGGAAAAAAGACCTTTATATTTCCATTTTCACTTAATTTAAAATAATAGTGGTGCTTCAAGCAATAGTGGGATTTCAAATGCACATACTGTACTTATCTAGTAGGTAATGACACTTTAGCTACAATGTGAGATACTGTAGTAGTGACTGCAGTTTACACAGCTAAAAGTATGTTGGAAAAGTAAGATACAAGGGGGTTTTGCCTCATGAAAGAAAATACCAGGTTTAGTTTTGCTTACAATCAAGCATGAATGAGCTCAGTTTAAGCCTTTACTGCTAGCCTGAAGTTTGCTAATAATACTTCTACTGGAGAAATAAATGTTTTATGCAGTAGTCATATCAGGAGTCTACATCAAATGCTTTGCATTTTTATCAGCTGTGCAAAGGCTCAATTAAACTAGTTAAGTACTTAAGCATAATAGTCTGTAGCACTGAACTTAAGGCATGATCTTGCAACTGAAAGGTGACCAGAATTTCTACTGCTGTTGAGGGAGGTTGTCCATGAGACTGGCAGTTCTGCGCACAGGGAGACCATTGACTTATGGTTTGATGACTAACGGCAGCTGTGGGGATGCAGTTTTCTCTGCAGATGCTTATGTAAAGAGCTACATGGAGTGCAGTGAAATGTATTAGACTATTTTGTGTTTGGTAATGACAAGGCAGAGCCCTCACATAATAGGAAGTTTCCACTGCCATGAATTTGAGGCAACACACAGTGTAGTACAAAGTCTAATACTCTCTGTAATTTTCACTCCTTCATAACAAAACTTTATGGTTATTATTAGTGTTTCAGTAATGCTATTTATAACACACCAGGGAGCAAAAACTCATGAGCGAAATAACAAACTAGTCTGCATTTAAAAACAAGAATTGATGAGAAACAGAATTTTATTTCATACCCCCTGTAACACCACTTTAAACCGAAAATGATATTTGTCATTCATTGATGACAATTATGGGAGTACTGGGAACAATGAGTCTAGTTTCCTATGGATATGTTTTCTAGGATAAAATCCTATATGGATTCTGAACCCCACTCCAGCCTTTTCCTTCATGTGAGGACATAATTAAATCTTCTTTCTACCCAGTCCTATATTTCATGGCCCATCAGGAACTTAATATCTCTGAGATATCTGTATCCCTCTCTGACTTGGTTGAAATTATCCAGAGAGTTTAAAAGCTGGTGGAGAAGTTAAGGGAGCCATGCATGGGTGGACAGCTGGACAAACAGCAAGTATGCCCAAGTATAACTGCTGCCTAAGCTTTCCTTCTGGAGGAAGCTAGGCTGAATGAGTGAAAGACAGGCTGGTATAATTCTGAGCTTGAATTAATGAAGTATATGTTTTTAGAAATAGTTATATACGCAGACAGTTACACAGGAGATGTAACTTGCATTCAGTGAATCAGTGAGAGACACACACTTCATGAGTTCTCAGGAGTGAACTTTCTAAGTAAACATTGAGGTATTAATAAACAACTTAACTGTATTCAACTTGACTGGTTTGACATTTCACTTTTGCTGACTAATGTATGCCCCAAAGTATTCTGCTGTCAGATCATAAAAGGAAAGTTTAGAGAGATTCTTATAGAAAACAGTTAAAATATAGGAAGTTAAGCAATATAAAAAAGAAGTGCCTTGACCTGAGTACAAAAAGGTTTTTTGACAAAAACATGTGATGTGGCACATTTCTGATCTTGTTGAATCTATGGAGTCATGAGAAAACCTTTACAACTCAGTAGCAGGACGTGTTTCCCCTACCACTGCCACTTTAAAAGTTAGCTAATCTAGTGTGAAGTAGTTGTCTAGGCTGCCTTTGCAGTCAGTCAGAAGGATGAATATCTCCAAAATGAGCTTTCCATCTGAAATGGGCAGGAGCAATTGCCCTCTCAAGGAGTCAGTGTCTCCCCAGTGACTGTGAAGGAAGACTCGATGCCCAATTTTTAGCTTGCAAAAATTATGGCAAATACATTTCCTGTAGTCTCTCTCCATGTTCCCCACTCGTTGACTCACTGTGTAGACAGAACAGCTATTTGCAAGCAGAGAACCTCTAGATCAAATCCTGCCCTCAGCATCCCTTTCAACCCGTATTTCAAATGTTTGATATTGAGCAGTGGAATGCCACAATAATATTTTAGGATGGTGGCTGTGGACTTCAGTTTTGTTTAAAGGTGCTAACAGCATGACATGTCAGGTTTTTGAGGTTTGGTTGGGTTGGGCTTTTTGGCTCAACGAATTATCTTTGGAAACTATTTACTCCTGAGTAAGAGAGAAAAATATCTCTATTTGTATTTCAGCATATCACAGTTTTCTAGCTGAATTTCATTAAGTGGTACTTAATGGCATAAAGCAGCTTTGCAGTGAGTCTCGGTGGTGTGAAAACACACCATCTGGGCAGCAGTATGGATGGGAAAGCTCTGGTACCAAAGTATAGACATTTGGCCAACCAGAATGCCTCTGCTTTGATGGGAGTTACATACAGTCTTTAACTGCTAATATACATATGTGTTCCTTATTGCTGCTCTTGTTAAAATGAAAATTTTAGGTAGTTCTAGCTTTGGGTTTTTCAGAAGGGGCTTTAAAATGTGCTTAATGTTTTGGGTTTTTTTAATTCATAATATGTATTGCAGGTTTGAAGAGCCTTCGATGTGGTGATGGGATTTTCAGCACACCATCAAAACTTTTCCTAGTTTTCAGTTCATCCTCCGTGCCTCTGAAGCAAACCATAGCGTCACTCCCAGTGCATGCAGCCATTGTACTGAATTCTGTAGAGTTTTTCCTTCGTCATATTTGTATATACCTTTATTTAAATAAATTATTTGTGCATTCCAAAATACAACGTACTAAATGAAAACAAGCAACCCTGTCATTGGTATAGCAAAGAGTTGTTTTAAACTATTAAAACTGAATTATAACCTCCCTGCAGTCTAAAGTGGTATGGACAACGATAGTGTCACAGTTATTACAGTAATTAGTGTGCAAATTAAGATAAAGACATCATTTATTGTAGCCTCACACTCAGGTCAGCTGCTTGATTTATAGAAAACTGTTTAATTTTTCTTAAACTACATAACTTAGAAAAAGTGTCCTGGGAGGTGATTTTTCAGAATCACTGTACTAAAAACTTACTTAGTACTTACATTGACCAATGTATTAAAACGAATAGCATTTTCAAAATACAAAGGAATAAGTCACTGCTTAATTCTGCTAACTCCTCAAAACCGTTTTGAAGCTTGGCTGTAAGCCTGAGTTAGGAATTTTAAATGAAACAGATGTAACATCTTTGCTTTGGCAATATTCAAAGCAGCAAAAAACAATATGTAGAATAACTCATAAACCAGAACAAATCTACAGCTATTTGTGCCAGAAAAAGTGATGTTTAATATTGCCAAAGGGCTTGTAAAGGAGCAGACTGATAAATTACAACCCTTTGGGTACCTGGATTCTGAGCCTCTCTCATTTGGAGTCATTCTGTTTCTGTTTCCATCACGAGAAGATACCTGGAAACAGGGACAAGGGAAACTGTCTTTGGGTTTTCATCTTCTTTTTTATTTTATGAATTTCATCACTAGCCTAATGAGGGACTTAGAGACAAGGTGCTCTGAAGAAACCCTCAAAGTTTTAATTCAAAGTAACATAATATAATGGCAGCACGTTATCCTAGTTCTTAAGTGGTTTAGTTCACAGATCTGTCTCTTGCAGTATGGCCAGGGCCCACTCCGGGCATGACACAAATGCTGGCCCTTGATTCCTGATATTTAGGCACAAATTACTTTATTTAGACGCTGTGACTAAACACTGAGTAATAAAGCACATGAGAGGTTCCAAATAGGAAAGTAATCAGTGTGGAGGTTTAATATATTTACATCTCATTCCCACTTTTCAAATCTTTCTGCATGACTGTTGCCCCCAGGAGAGGTGCGTCAGTGCAAGTTCCAGATTTCTACAAATGCATGTTGGGTGCATTCACGAAGTGTTACCAGGTTTCCAGGACATGCTAGCTGTTGTGGCCACACTTCAGTAAGGCATAACATAGTTTCCCTTTCCATAGAACACTTGGAATGGACGGTGGAGTGGGCAAATCTTCCCTTCAGCAGCAATACTTTCACTTACAGGTTTGGTGATGGGTTCCACAGTGCCACACATGAAATTGTTAGGATTAAGAGCAGTCTAGTATTAGAAAAATGTTTGGAGCCCCTGATATAAACCATTGCCGCCAAAATTGTGATGTCCAGAGGGACTCCAGGGTGGCCACAGCTTGCTAAGGCTAGCAGGTGTCAATCAACTGCGGGCCAGGACCTGCGGGGTTAGAGTCCACATAAAGTTCTGTGTTGAATAATTATTACAATGAAAATTGGAAATTAGTGAGGTATCTGCTATATAGTATCTCTAATTTCTGGTAATACCTGGTATCTATGCATATACTAATAACCATGTAAATTATAAAATCAGTAGATGATAAACTAAACTCATGTTGCTTAGCACTATTATTACAAACATGCCTAACTGGAGAAAGAAAGAGTTAAAGGAGGATTAGTGCATGCTAATTGCTCATGTTCCACTCAGTCACCTGAGTTTTCTTAAACTTCAAGAACACTCATCTCTGTAGAAAAGCTAGAAAAATCTAAAAAAAATACCAGGTTTATTACCTCATGAGCTGTCAAAGACAGAAGCAAGGCACAGCACTCTCACAATATTTATCTATCCACATTGTGCTATGAATTTTCTTTCTAAAACTTTCCTGTGTTCTCCGTGGCAGACAATGCTGCCATAGAAGTCCAGTGAGCTTAGCACTTACCTTCCTTATGTAATTCATATACCACTCTTGACAGGCCAGGACATTGAAAACATTGGATCAGCCTCTAAATCACTGGATAGACTTAAATATGAGCTGTGGAGTGAAGATAAAGGCTGGATTTGTTTGGTGTGGTGCCCGCATTTTGACTTTGGGATAATCTTTTCATGTTTTTCTCTCTAAGCATGAGAAACAGAACCTTGTTTCTAAAACAAAGGCTGAAATTTATGTCAGTATCCGAGGAAGTGCCAGGAAAAACAACAAGAACTGAGAACCATAAAAGTAGGTGATAGTGTTTTCTCCTGTATTTATTGTGGGTTTGAAATCATGAGGGATGCACACAGATAGGTGTAAAACATTTTAAAGACAGTCCACCTTTATGTTTGGCAATTTCTGTAATATATGTCTCAGTTATGCTCAGCTTTGATTTAACCAAAGAGGGGATCTAGGTGATCCTATGTATCTTCTCTTCTAGGAGAGGAAATTCTATCCTTTTAGAACCATAGAATGCTTTAGGTTAGAAGGCACATTTAAAGTTCATCTAGTCCAACCCTCCTGCAGTGAGCAGCGACATCTTTAACAAGATTAGGTTGCTCAGAGCCCTGTCCAACCTGATCTTGAATGTTTCCAGGGATGGGACATCCACCACCTCTCTGGGCAACCTATTCCCATGTTTCACCAGCCATGTTGTAAAAAATTTCTTTCTTACATCCAGTCTAAATCTACCCTCTTTTAGTTTAACCGGTTGAAGCTGGTCCAGAGGAGGGCCACAAAAATGTTGAGGCCTTGGAGCACCTTTCCTATGAAGAAAGGCTGAAATAATTGGGTTTGTTCAGGGCCTGTTGCAGCAGGACAAGGGGTAATGGTTTTAAACTAAAAGAGGACTCTCGGATGCATCTTATCAGGTCCATAGAACTATGTATGTTCAGGTTCTTCAGGTGATCATGAATCTGCTCTTCTCTTACAGTGGGAAGGACTTTGCCACCCTGCTACCCATCTTGTGGTCCATTNAAGCTTCCTGGATTGCCTATAGCTCACCATGCTACTTTTCCAGTAGATATTAGGGTGGTTGAAGTCCCCCAGCAGGACGAGAGCCTGCAAGCATGAGGCTCCCTGTAGCTGGAGTAAGAAGGCTTTGTCAATAGACTCCCCTTGATCAGGCAGCCTGTAGTAGACACCAACCACAAGGTTCTCTTTGTTGCCTCGGTCTCCAGTTCTTACCCGTAAGCTTTTGACCTGCTCATGGCTATTCTCAACAGACAGCTCTTCACATTCTATCCACTTGATGTAGAGGGCAGTGCCTTTGCCCCTTCTTCCTCACCTGTCCATTCTGTACAGCCTGTAGCCATCAATAGTTTCACTGCAGTCATGGGGTTTGTCCCACCACATTTCAGTAATGGCAGTCAGGTCATAGCTTTCTAGCAGCATGGTAGGTAGCTTCCAGCTCCTCCTGTTTGTTGTCCATGCTGTGTGCATTAGTGTAGAGGTGCTTTATCTGGGATGTCAGCCATGTTGTGACAGAGTCTCCATTTCTTTTGTGAAATTTTCCTGTGGAAAGCTGAGGTCAGAAGATGAGAAACAGCAGAATACCAGGAATGAACAGCATGGCTTTGTAATGCAAAAGTTGAGAGGAGAACATGCCTCCTTTGCATTTCCAAACAGGGCTATTATAAGAGGTAGGTGCTCTTCACTTTCCTTTGTACAGGTGCTTTATAGAACCCCCTCCTTTTTTCCCCAAAATCTCTTTGAGTTAAAAAACTGCAACCAAACACCCTAGCAAGAATAAATTCCTTTCAGAAAGGCTTTCATTTTTCAATTGTTAGGAAAAATCTTATTAGAAAATATTTCCTATAACATATTTTCTTTCATTAATTTGTGCTTTCTCTTGAAATCAAATGCATTGTAGTGTTTTTTTCAAGGTTCAGTTCAGACTACTCTTCTCTAAATGGCAACTGAAAGGAAAAGATACCATCATCTTCCTTCCTACTCTGCACAACTCATCTGCTTCACAAATTAGAATAACTGTTGCTGGATGTGGATAGTATTCTAGTGATATTCAGCAAGCTATTTTAAAAAATACTATTTTCTGAAATTTAATCAAAAACTAATTTTGCAG
>VYZX01030683.1:20990-37317 GCA_013401335.1 Brachypteracias leptosomus
TCCTTTTCTGGTTGACATACCTGTAGAAGCCCTTCTTATTATTCTTTGTATCCACTGCCAATTTCAGCTCCAGCCATTCCTTGGCTTTCCTGACCCTATCCCTACCCAACCAGACATTCTCCCTTTACTCTTCCCAGGATACCTGTCCCTGCTTTCACTGCCTGTGCAGTTCCTTCTTGCCCTTTAGTTTTACCAGCAGGTCAAACCCTGCTGATCTCTGGCCTGATTTCCTGCACCTGGGGATTGAGAGCTCTTGCTCTTTATGAAAAGCGTCCTTAAAGATCTGCCAGCTCTGTTCTTCTCCCCTGTACCTGAAGGCCATTTTCCAGGAGATCTGACTGACCAACTCCTTGAAGAGCTGGAATTTTGCTTTCCTAAAATTCAGGGTCCAGACTTGCCTTCTCACCTGACCTATATCCCTCAGGACTGTAAACTGCACCAGTGTGTGATCACTGCAGCCCAGGCTGCCTCCAATCTTGATGTTACCAATTAGCTCACTTGCACTGGTGATCATCAGGTGCAGTATCGCATCCCCTCTGGTAGGGCTGTCTATTACCTGGCTTAAGAAGTTATCCTCAATGCATTCCAGAAGCTTCCTGGATTGCCTATAGCTCACCATGCTACTTTTCCAGTAGATATTAGGGTGGTTGAAGTCCCCCAGCAGGACGAGAGCCTGCAAGCATGAGGCTCCCTGTAGCTGGAGTAAGAAGGCTTTGTCAATAGACTCCCCTTGATCAGGCAGCCTGTAGTAGACACCAACCACAAGGTTCTCTTTGTTGCCTCGGTCTCCAGTTCTTACCCGTAAGCTTTTGACCTGCTCATGGCTATTCTCAACAGACAGCTCTTCACATTCTATCCACTTGATGTAGAGGGCAGTGCCTTTGCCCCTTCTTCCTCACCTGTCCATTCTGTACAGCCTGTAGCCATCAATAGTTTCACTGCAGTCATGGGGTTTGTCCCACCACATTTCAGTAATGGCAGTCAGGTCATAGCTTTCTAGCAGCATGGTAGGTAGCTTCCAGCTCCTCCTGTTTGTTGTCCATGCTGTGTGCATTAGTGTAGAGGTGCTTTATCTGGGATGTCAGCCATGTTGTGACAGAGTCTCCATTTCTTTTGTGAAATTTTCCTGTGGAAAGCTGAGGTCAGAAGATGAGAAACAGCAGAATACCAGGAATGAACAGCATGGCTTTGTAATGCAAAAGTTGAGAGGAGAACATGCCTCCTTTGCATTTCCAAACAGGGCTATTATAAGAGGTAGGTGCTCTTCACTTTCCTTTGTACAGGTGCTTTATAGAACCCCCTCCTTTTTTCCCCAAAATCTCTTTGAGTTAAAAAACTGCAACCAAACACCCTAGCAAGAATAAATTCCTTTCAGAAAGGCTTTCATTTTTCAATTGTTAGGAAAAATCTTATTAGAAAATATTTCCTATAACATATTTTCTTTCATTAATTTGTGCTTTCTCTTGAAATCAAATGCATTGTAGTGTTTTTTTCAAGGTTCAGTTCAGACTACTCTTCTCTAAATGGCAACTGAAAGGAAAAGATACCATCATCTTCCTTCCTACTCTGCACAACTCATCTGCTTCACAAATTAGAATAACTGTTGCTGGATGTGGATAGTATTCTAGTGATATTCAGCAAGCTATTTTAAAAAATACTATTTTCTGAAATTTAATCAAAAACTAATTTTGCAGTTTGTTTGTTCTTTGTTTTTTGTCAGAGTCAAAATCTATCTTAAGATCTGCACAGTGTGTGTCTAGAAGTAAGAAAAGGTTCTCCTTGGAGTGCTCCATTTGTACACAGCTCTGAGAAACACCTTTCCTGGGTGTGAAAGTGTAGGCCTTAAAGGAGGTGTCATTTGGCAAAAAGTGGTTTATATCAATCCCCATACTGCCATCTAACAAAACCTGATCTTGGAAGCAAACCAAAGCTATGGCAGCTATACAGTAGCTGGGAAATAATGTGGATAAAGCAAATAGGGATTCTGACCAAAGAAAAAAGATTTTCCATATGGATTTCACTGAAGTTAGGAAATGAAATGCAAAATCTGTCACTTCGGGACATCTTATGAGCCTGGGATACTTCTCAAGATTCCCAGGGTTATAAATCAGTGTCTGTCTTCCAGTCAATAATTCACAGATGGTGGATTATCACAAAACAATAGAAATTATGTCAGATCCGGCTGTTTAATTTCAATATTTAATAATGGCTCCCTGTTAAAAGTTATCAAAGAGTAATTTAATACATAGAATATTGACAATATTAAAAAACCTTTCACTTCTTTTTGGTGGGTTAGTATCTTGAAAGAAATTGCTACTGAGTGAAAATTGCCTAACTAATGCAGTAATTCATATCAGGCTAGTGTGTTTTATTTATCTGACTGTATTGTTATCAGTCATTTATTTATTTGTATTACAGCAGCACCTGGAGACTCCAGATATGGGACTCATTATGCTCCAGTCTGTAGGACCATAATAAAAAAATAAGCCTAGACTTCAGAGATATTCCATCTACAAGCACAGAAAAAAACGGGAGGAAGCTCAGGCTCATAAATAAATATGGTAAATAGGTTATAGAGGTCCTACTGCACCTGCAGACTTGTCCTTATAGACTCTTTGATTACAGCAATGAAGAATGTGCTATAAAATAGGCAGTGCAACATTATCTTGTTTCCAGTTAATGTATGTGTTTACTAATCTCTTCCTCATCTAAGTTATTTGCTTTTCTCTAATGACCAGGTCTTTGCCAGGTCCAGAGACCTTCCAAGCTATATTTAGCTTAGACCTATAAGTAGCTTCTGCCTGCCTGTGGTGGACACCCAGCTCCAGTCTTGCACTTACTGCAGAACATGAGCTCCCACTGAACTCTCATTGTATTCAGGATTTTAAATATACCCTAAGCCAATACAGTCCTGAAGATACAGGGTGAGCCCACCACTCCCTTTAACCTCAGCCAGTCTGTGGTGATAACTGGGTATACTCTGAATTGGACAAACTGGCTGGAAATAACTGTTGTGAAGAATTGCTTTTATCCTGTCCTGAGATTACTATTACTGTTTGTTTAGATCTAGGGCCATTTTTAGAGTTTGGGTTAAGGCAGGGTTGGACCTGTGCTTCAGACTGGTTAGTCTGTGGTGCATGTGATGGCAGACTTATTCCTTGTCCTTGATTTGTTAGATGCTTTGCTGTGCACATGAAATGCTCTTCACAAGGGCTCTTGGGGTAATGGGGAAGAACAGCAGGGACCACAGGTGGTGTCTCTGCCAGGAGTCCTGTATGGGGCCAGCAGCCAGGACAGACAACAAGGAGGAGAGTAACAAAACTCCTGAATTACCATGAGCTTCCACAAGGGAACTTATGTGCCCAGACATGCAGATGGAAAACGAGTGGGTTTTTTTTAAAGTACCCTGGTGCTTAATTCTTAATGATCCATGATTGTTTAAACACATGGGAAAATCCCAAGGGCCATCTTGAGCCATATGACTGTACCTAAATTCATGATGGGCTTACAGACTATCATACAGAGACCAGTGGTTAGCTCAGAAGATTTTAGAAAACTTTTTTGTTAACGTCATTTTCCAGAGACTTGCAGGACATGAGCTGCTGATGCTGTCAACCTCTCTGCCTCCTAGGTGTGAGTCTCAGGGTGTCTAAGTACCTTTGGAAATGCAACTGGAGGCATCCCACCTTCAAAAAAGTGGAATTGATGGGAGCAGGAGAGCCATAAGATGTCCTTATAGATACAGCTGGCGATGACTAATATTGAACAGGGCTATAACAGCCTGCCCACAGCGACTTTCCCAGTAGACTATAAATCAGCAGCATCTCCCAGAGGTACGAGAGCATGAAACACTCTGTGTTGAAGAAATAAGTATCAATTAAGAATGAGGATTTAGGAGACTCTGTGCTAAGTGGATGGCTGGCTCTTTAAGAGATCTTTCATTTTTGACTTTTCACAAGTTCCCGTGTCCTTAGTTTTAAGCTTTCTTTCCTTTAAAAAGCACCTTTTTAGTTTCTGTTCTTGGTTCACTTTCTTTTATATGGAAGCAAAGAAGGACTGCAATTTGATGTTATTCTGCATTTATGATGAAAACTATTCGTAGGATGAGAATTTATCGGCTTAAATTTATCTATTCATTCACTCTACTATGTTTCTGGTGATTACTGTGGTTCAGCTGTTGTCTTCCACACTGAAGTCAGCCGGAAATATTGTCTTTCCACACACCTTTCACAAATTTATCAGTAATGGCACAAGATTTTAGGGGTTTTTTTTAAACAATTGCTCCGGTACCTGTTTCACTGCTTCATAAAACTAGAAGATGAATTCTAATTAAGTCATCTAAACCAGGAAATAAACTTTATTAATTGAATATTAATAGTCCAAAGGCTTGGGCACTTTCTGGTATGATGAGCTTTTTCTAAGCAGGAAGAGTTAAATAATCAGATCAATCAGAAATGTTAACTTGCTTTTAATGCATTTATATTTGAAACATTTTAACTTTGACCTTGGTTGTTTGCTGCTTCCTAATCAGCAATCAGAAATGGCAGAAAATTACTGATTTTGACGTGAAGCTCTGTGTTGCTGCACCAGAGCCTTGACTTAAATCTGCTTTTAAAAGATGAAATGCATTTAGAATTGCTTAAAGACCAATCTTAAATTGGCTGCCTTATCTATCTTAGCCAGTGGCACATTTTACATTTCTCCACAGGTGAATGGTGGTACCTGGGTCCGCTACAGCTCCGCACAAGTCAGAGTGTCTGTGCTTCAGTACTCGTGGTGACTGCCACAATAGCCTGCAAGGACTAAAATATATTTCCTGTACTGTGAGTCAGACCTGGGTATTAATAATGAGCTGCATTTAAGTGGGAAGAAATCGTTTTTCATTTCATTTATCAGTTCTGATTTACCAGCTTCTTTATAAAAAAAAATACCCACCCTACCCCCTAAAAATCACCTGCAACAAAAAAGAGATTCAGTCTTTTGTCTAGGGAAATGGGTTGAGACAATGTGCTGCTATATTTAAATTTTCTTAAGCGTGTTTTTCCCTGACCAGGTGTTACTCCAGGCTCTTAGTTAATGTTGCTTCTCTCTGTGTCACCCTCCTTCTCTCCTTAGACACTTAACATCCTTTTTCTCCTTTATATCATTTGATAGGGAACCTACCCCAAACTTCAAAGCTTTTCAGAGTCATTGACTGTCCTCAGGCCAAGTCACACAAAAATTTCTGCTACCCCTAGCAGAACAACCAAATGTGCAAAAATACAAGCCCTTCCTCTTGAAATGTACCTGAGGGTCTACAGGTATGTTTCTGCTTTAAAATGTAGCTAAGGTACCTTAGATTGAAGTTTCTCATTTCCTCACCAGCTGGATAGCTATTATCCAAGTGAGGCTGGCTTACAGGCATTGCATTTACCCAGCACTCTGCCTTCCCTGTTCATTGTCACACTGTTGCTAACAAAGAAAGCCATTTTTATATGGAAAATGTGTATTTCTATTGCATTTTTTTTACCTTTTAATGTTACATAGAAATAAGAAGGGTTGATCATGTGATTTTTGCCAGCCACACAGGTTTGTATGCTAAAGCCATGCTCTTTAGACTTGAAGTACCTTACTCCACATACGATACAATAGGGTGGGCTTTTCCTTGGTACTGTGACCCACTCACTTGCTCCTCTCCTTTTAGATCTCTGCTCAGACATCTCCCTGTCAAATGTGCAGCATAATGACAATTCCCATTAATTGATCTAATTAGATAACGTGAGGCAAAGCTAAATCACATCAAAAAACTGTCATTTGGAAATATCAGAAATGAATGAATTGACAGGATTTTTTTATTTTTTTAAGTGGTTGTAGAGGATTTTACCATAGATCTTGGGTGAACAGAGATATGTGTGCTATATCAAGCAGCAATTATGGACCCATGTTTTCCCTTTATCAATATGGTGGGAAGTGGCTTGTAAGGTGAACATTGAGTTGTGATAGTTGGCAGACATAGCAGAGACTCAGCTCCTTGTTGTATGGGATCAACGTAAGGTGGCTGCCTTATTGTCTCAGCGAGATTTTTGGCTTGACCTCCCTGTGGGAATTACAAATTTCAGGAACCTGGTGCTGGAAAGGTACACACATAACTTTGATAGCAGCTCTTTGCAATTCAGAACGAAGATTGTGGTGGGGGTTGGCAATGTCCTCTGAGCTTTAATACAACTCACAGCCCATCTCTGACCAGCAGCTGTATTGGCCAGGGAAACTTTGTGAGCAAGACCCTGCTGAAGCTCACAGAGAGGTAAAAAATTATTCTAAGAAACCACTATGTCCTGTGATTTTTGAGGAGCATATGTCTTTTTGCCTGTGTAAACTCAAAGTTGAAACATATCATTGTAAAAGAGTGAGCAAATATTGAAGATTAAATGAGACTAAACATGAATTGGGATTTCATGCTTAAGCAACCACCAAGCCACTGACAGGTCTGAGGGACAGAAACAGGTATCAGCTCCTTCCTTGCCTTTTCCCTCCATCTTCTTCCTCCTCTCGCACAGTTCAATTGGGCCACCAGTGCCCAGGTAGCACAAGTGTCTACATTCATGTGGATTTATGAAAATCATGGGAACAGGACAACATCATCAGTCAATTAGTCATTACATCTTCCTTTCTCAGCAAGGATATTTCTAGCTGCATGTGAAGGAAACTGTGAAATATGTGTCTAGATGCTCAGGTAGAAGAGGCTTGTACAAAGGTCTGGCCTGCAACTTGCTAAAATACCTTGGGTTTTAATTCTATATAGTGAATGGGGAAAAGAGGGAAAAGGTAGCTGATTCATGATTTTTGGGTGCTCAGCTGGAAAAAAAATGTTTCTATTCTGCCTTCTTCCCCCTCTCCTGTGTTCAGTTTTGATAAGTTGTAAAGAAAGGGCCCCAGAAATTTTTCTACATCAAATCCATACTAGCACATGAGAGGGAACTGTACACAGCTCTCACCTCACCAAAATGGCTCAGCTGGCCAAGACTGACCTTCAGCGTCCAAACTGGGACCACTGCTGAATCCTTGTGGTTTGTCAGTAACGGTAATCCCAGCTTTTGTTCTCACACCTTCGGTTCCTGGATTTTTTAGACTATCTCTGCCTACAACATGGAAGTAAACCTCACCAGAAAAGCTGTACTCAAAAGCACAAAAGCAAAAGCCACAAAACCCCAGGGAACCAGCATGTGTGCTCTGAAAAAAGTGTTTCTTTCTTCTGTGGATCTCATGTGGCTGATTTTTAAGCTAAGAAGATAGTACGTAAAATCATGCACTTTTTTTCCTCTTTTTTTGTTTATGTTGCTTTTTACTTACATAATTTGGTACATTAAAATAAAGAATAAAACTCTGGTGGCATCATTCAGTGAATTGGCTAGAGGAAACATATTGGCACACCTCAGGGCTTTTATGCTACTTTCTTAGTCTATCTAGCATAGCTTGCTCTTAGGGAATAGCGCTAAATCCAACTGCCCATTTGTAAATCTTGTTGTGGCCATTTCTATCTCTGTCTAGGCAAGCAGTTTCATTAGTACTGTGTATGCTCTGTGTAAAAGACACTGCTTCCTTCCCATCTCTGCTCTAATAAATGCTGGTTGGAAAAATACATCTCAGGAGAAGAATATAAAGCATAGAACTGACCTCTCACAGGGCTGCAACATAAATGGCATTGGCAACATTCCCATGATGAAGAGATTTTTCCAGAAAAACAGATGTAATGGCATAGGAAAGCCACTTTGTGATAATTTTATGTGGCCTCAAATACTCAGCATTCTACCAGACCCTAATGGATATGAAACTGCACCACATCTGTAGAGACCTCCCTTGCAACCTAGAGGTTTCAATAACAGGACACCTGAGACACGTATTTAAAAAAACCCTCCCTTGACATGTAGTGGATTTAAATTTTCTCAGGAAGAACCTCTTTGGACTTCCAGTCTTAGAAATCATGGACTCAAATTTCACTTACACATCAGTGCTTTCTTCTTTTACAACAGCCCAACACCCGCTCCTTTTCTGCTTTGATCAAAGGCTGGACCTGCTCTGCTCAGTGCCCTAAAACTGCTCCATGCTCAGAGGAGGCAACAGTGGGCAGAGGAGAGTGTGAGTGGAGAGGGGTGGAAATTTTGATTTCACCCCTCTGACTCTAGCTGGCCTGATGCCTCAGGGGTTGCAGAAGGAGGAGGATTTCCATGGAGCAGGGTGAAACAAGAGGATGCTGAGGCATTTCCTGGGATGGAAATTCTTTGAAGAGAGACCACAAACCCATGGCTTGCTTGTCAGGGAACTGTCAAAGCCAATACGGCTCCCACCCCAGCAAAAGGCAGCCTAGCAGGGAGCCAGAAGTAAATTTTGCACAACTTCAGGGTGACTAGAGTAGACACAGCCCATCAAGTGCTGGTTCAGCTGCACTGGGCAGCACCAGGTGATCCTCATGGGAACACTCCTCCCCTCTCTGGGTACAGTATGGTGTGCCTACTGCCACAGATGTAATTATCTTTATGCTTGCATGAAGTAGGATTTTTGTAAATTTCTCCATTATCAGCTGCCTGTCTGGAAAAAACCCCAAACTGTTCAAAAACTTGAACATTTTTGAAGGTGACATTACTGTAAGTGATGTTAACAGGATCTGAATGTTATACCTCATTGGCCTGTGAGTTGCTGACATATTTTTGTAGATTTGCTCACTTTATTTATGCCTCTTAATGAAGGGAATGTGATCAGATGTTTCTTCTATATTATTTAGAGAAAAGCTCGAAGGGAAATACTTGGAGAGGGCAATGACCTACTAAGTTGCCTGATTTGCAGCTGCAGCTGTTTCCTTCATGCGAGCGCAGGCAGGAGTGGTGATTCATGCACTGGAAAAGATTGCTCTTGCATTTGGTTTGCTGTGAGCTGCTCTTTTGTACCCTCCTACACTCACCATGGCACTGGCAGGTTTGGGGCACTCATCCAGAGCATCCCAGTGTTGCAGGAAGAGGCATGGCCATACTGAGGCCTTGGAAGACCTGTTCTGAGGCTGCAAAGGATTTATCAATGCTGTGAAAAAAGTATCAAGATGCTGGGTTTCTACAAATCAGGTTAAGCCAGGAAAACAGAAACATGCCTGTTTAAGGAGTATCAAGCAGGTTCTTGTGTTAACTACAGATCTGGAAATCTACCTCCAGATAGGTATGGTGGGCATCAGACCATGCAGTCTGAGCATCGCTGCCTAGGCATAGCTTCCACAGTGATGAACATGGGGTGAGGATAGGAGGCGTTGATGAACCTGGGCAGAATTTGGCTCTGAGGTTGCAGAGTACCAGACTGGTACTTACCCACCTCTTTATGTAAAACCACAAACAACCCTGTACTAAGGCATGGCCATTGCTGGAAACACTGTATGAATCACGGGGCTGTACACTCTTGTGCTGAATGGCAGTGGATGTAGGTGACTTACAAGGACATCAGTAGAATGGCAATCTTTAGATAATTTCTGGAACAAAACTTGAAAGCTGCTAAAGTACTTCAAGAAAATTACAACACCCACCTTACATTTTAATGCCACCTTAAGCTGTATTCTGCATCAGTCAGCTGTGGGAGGAGATGACATAAACAGACAATTAATGTTTCTTTTTGCTTGCCAGTTAAGATTGAAAAATGTGGTCACTGAGCTGTCTTTTTTTGACACTTTCTTAACAGCTTTTCACTTTGCAGAGAAGTTGCAGTCAGTCCCCTTGGTAGAGCTGTGCTGCAAGCAAAGCGGGGAGCCTTTCTACTTTGTTGGGTGGGTCATCAGCATTCACGAGCACCACATGTATTTCCAATGACTGCAAAACTCCATGCTTGTTGTCTGGGGCCATGTGTTTTGCCAGGTGTGGTGGGATCAGGGTTTCTGAGGGCTAAAGAAGTGTTAACTCTCTCTTGGTTGACCCCAAGGGGGGTTCTTTTGGGCCAGTCCTGTACTCAGGGTCACCCAGAGCTGGAAAGGGCCAGGAGAAGACCTCTTTAGCATCAGGAGGCTATGATGGCTGGTGGTTGCACCATTTTGACATACCCTTTGGGTCTATTTAAGCTGTGTTTCTAATTGAAGTATTCTCTAAGTACAAATTTCTACTGGTGGTTGAATACTTGAGTGCACAATGTTTTCTAGAGCAAACTCCATCTTCTCTCTGGTGCCCATCACGGCACAGACTCAGCTTTGGGTTGTCTCTCATTCACCACTGTATGTTAGGCACTTAATAGTGAGTTACACCAGTGATTTAATTTTTTTGAGCAGAACTCTTTAAGACAGTTTTGGATTTCATGGCTGTAATCTGCACTGTCAGCAGTGGCTCTGTGGGTACTGACACGCTGAGCTCAAGATATGTTGTCTCACAGGAGGTGGGTGGTGTGGAAAAAAAGATCTGTCTTTTATAAATATATCTGGATAATTCCCTTTACCCAAATCACCTTTGTGTCTTTTCCCACTCGCTTCTGAAGATGAGACTGTTAGCAAAAGGAAGTCTGCTATTTTATTGCTATTGGGATAACCAGATTCCTGACTTTTCAATCATCATTTTAGATTTTTTTAAAATGTCATGCATGTTGAGTGTGATTGAATTTCTGTCAGAATTTTATTAGATAATTGACACAGCGCTTCTCGCATCCATGAGCCACTGAGGAGAAATTGCAGCAAAGGAAGGAAAAAATAGGAAGCTGAAAGAAACGAATACGAAGAAAACTGAAGTAGCAATCTAAAAGGCAAATAGTTTTTTTAATAAAAGGAGTGTAAATCATGGCCTAGCATCAGCTTTACAGCTCAGTTTCACTCAGTTAAACTATGGTCCAGATTAAAAAAACAAACCTCCAGGTGTGATCTGGATCTGATTGAGTTACTCTGCTGTAGCCTCCTCTTTTTGTTTAAAACACTCTTATTCCCAACCATGAATATCTGACCTAAACCTAAATTGGCATGATTTCAATGAAATCTATCCACAAAACATAATTACATCTACAGAAATCTGTGTGTGCTGGTAGCAGAGTTAAGCAGCTCTGCACCTCTATAAAATGGGTTCTCCATTTTCTTGATAGAACCGGGGCGAGCTGCTTCCTACAGTTTATGCTATTTAAGCTAATCTGATGTAAGAGAGGGAAAGATGGACATGGCCCAAGGAGGTAAGGTGGGGTGTGGGCCAGTGGCCTGGCAGCCATGGCCCAGCTGCGTGGCCATGTCTGTAACAGCAGCCTCTCAGCTACCTCGTGTGGGAACAGATATGCCCAAGGATGGTTACCAGGGACCCACTGGTGCACCTAGGGCACAGCAATTGTTCCACTGCTTGTAACCAAAGTCATTCCTTTTTAACTGAAACAAAATCACCCTGGAAGCATTTGTTCTGTGCAAATTTTCCACAAAGAAAAAGTAGACAGGGGTATGCAGCAGCTCAGGTTGTCAGAATTGCACTGGTCTGAAAATAATTGAACGAATCTAAATAAATAAGCTTGATAACTACCTGCAGCATTGCTGTAAACAGATATTAAAACCCTGTAGTGAAGAAGTGATTATATGCATGTATGCATATATCTTTCCACTAGAGTGAACAAACACAAGATGAAACCAGGCTAGAAGGCTGCGAACGCAGATGACCACATACTGATTAATTTAAATGCAACCTGGAGAGGAACTGGTTTTAAAGCATAATAAAAAGAAAACTTGACTTCTTTGTGCTAATGAGGCCATTAGTCACACTATCAGAAAGGTGTATCAGAAAGACTGTCAGCAAACCCAGAAATCTGCTCTTGGAGGAAACTGTATTTCTTAAAGGGTAGTAAGGAAAACCAGGAACCTTCTTATCGTGATCATGTAACTTGATCACATGGAGCTGTATCGCAACCTACAACATCAGAATGTACAGACAGTACCAACTATTTAGCTGTGCTCTGTATGTGTAAATGTACAGGTAAACAAGCGTATGTTTTATATATACATATATCACACACACTTACATGCATGTATACATGTAAATACTATTTTATTGGCATTTAAGGGACATATACTTTTTCTTCTGTTTGGTCTTGTAATCTCCTGTTGCTTCTTTTGCTTGCTTTTGGATTAGCAGCCAACTGCTGCCATTCCTCTCCTTCAAGTGCAGGAGAGGAATTTTTGTTTGGTAGCAGAAAGCAAGGGAAGGCATTCTCCACCAGTTCTGGAGAAAATCTAGAAAAGGTGGCCCGCTTTCATCAGCTCTGTATTCCCCAAATTTTCCCTCCTTCCTTCCTTGCTTCCTTGCTTCCTTGCTTCCTTCCTCCCTCCCTCCCTCTCCTTTAGGTGTGCTCTCTTAACTTCTATTCTTTAGCTGTAAAAATTTGAATATCTACTTTTTTGGAGGAAGGGCAGAGAGGATATTCATAATAACTAAGAAAAAGTATTAATCATATTATTCTAAGAAGTCAGATGTTAGATCTTAGTATTTTCAAAGATCACTTAATCATTTTGTTCCCTTCCCCCTGAATGGAATCAGATTCCTCACCACTTTGCTGCACCCTAGGGCTGTACAGCTTTTTGTCAGTCTCTTTATGGTTAAACTCTTTGTCATAATATTGATTTTTAACAAAAATATCCTTTCTGCCTTACTTAACTTTGGTATTCCACAGAGCCCTGTAACTATAGCTATCTTTAGATCACTTTCTAATCTTAGTATTTGAAATTGAGTTACTATATCTAATCAGTTCTTTCCAGAAGTGCCTTACTAAAGCCACACAAGGGTTCATTAAGAAACCCATCTGACTTAAGATTTGCCTCCTGAGGGCTTCTCTCAACCCCAGAAATACCAACAACATTTTGAAAGAGACTAGTCACGACAATATCCCTTCCTCCCCTTCTCCCTGTCCACTTCTGGAGAGTAAGGCAGAGCCTGAGATGTTGCAGAACTTGGACAATTAGCAGTGGGCTGTATGCAGTGTCTGCTGGGAGCAAGGTGGGCTGCTCTCTAGAAGAGCAGGCCAGGAGAGGAAGTGTTGGAAGCACCAGGGACCTGTGTGGTCAATGTGAAAACTGTCATGGACAGTCAGTTCCACTGTACAGACTTTGGCGATAAATTCCTAGGATCTTGCTTGGATGCAAACATGCAGACAGAGTCTGGTCTTGGCTGGGAGGGACACGTGTCCATGGTAGCCATGCTCCCTGCAATTCAGCTCAACACATACACCCTCTGACCAGCTCAACATGGGCTGCAGGAGCATATCCCACAGGACAGGTGCCTGCTCTGATCTCAGCTGCCACCAGCTGTTGTGGCACGTCCCCTCCACTCTCTTCTGCCCCTCTGAAGATCACACCCACCAATTGTGATCTTGCCATCTTTGGAGCACACTGCATTCTCAGCAAGGAACAGTTTGCCTCTGCTATAGCCTTGAGGATGAGGAGAAGGAGTCCTGTTGAGGGAAAGACCTGGAGGAGGGTCAGGAGCCCCCTGGGAGAGGATTTTGGACCAAGGGAAAATCCATCATCCATGGTTCGCAGGGTTCTCCAGGAGCTGAGTAATGTAGTTGCCTGCTGCTTTGTACCTCTGCAGAGGCCTGGCAAAGGGAGGTAACCATGGTGTCCAGGTCCTGCCCTGGACCAGCTCAGACACTAAAGTGAGATCTTGGTTGAGGTCAATATGCCAACTGGGCCACCAGAGGCACTTCGGGACAGCCCTCTCCAGCCTGTGCAATGACTTTTTACTGAGCTGCTACATCTTTCCCCTCCTTATTTCACACTTTGCTGTCAGGGACTACTAACCTGGGTCATGCATCAACATGAGGGTCACCTTTCTTCATCTGTTGGTGGGTCGAAAGTGCATTTGTGTCTGCCCAGTGACCACTGCTTTGTCCGATTACTTCTGGCTCAGGTCCAGCCTTGAGCTTTTTCCCCCAAGGATCTCCTAGGACAACATTGTACCCCTGACCTACAGTTTCTGCAGCCCTTTGATGCTTTTGGTGCAGAGTTGATGTTCTGCAGCACACAGTGGTCTGCACACACAGAGGTGTGTACATGTGCACATAGTTCTTTCCCTCTGGTGGAGCATTTGCTTTGTGCATGGTGGCTGCAATATAGCAGAAGATGGCACAATATCCATCATTCTGGTTTTAGAGAGGCAATTACATTGATTTCAGTTGGCACCTACTGTGTCATTACCATCCTAAACTTTGTTTTGGCATTCTTTGTCAAGGGACATCTAATTAGGAGTAACAAACTCGTACATCGGGCAAAGGTATTGCATCAGTTCACCAATTTGTAAACATTTCTGATTGGAGTATGTAGTGCTTTATGAAGTGCTAGTAATTAAATCCAGGTAATAATCTCTTCAGCCCTTTAGAACAATCGAGCAAAATGTTAATTAAACAACCAGTGTCCTCCAGAAAAAAAGTAGTTCAGGTCATGACAGTTAATCTTATTTTTCTCTATTCCCCAAGCAGTTTTTATGGCTATGGTCTGTGAATATTAAAAATAATCTGGTGATGAGAGACCAGATGGCTAAGGAGGTTGAAAATGGCATATGCTGCTTTTCACTTGAGGATTATGCACTTCATTCAGATGTTGTTGCTTTTGATGGTCATTGAATTGTCTAAATGAAATGAGTTGGTGAACAACAAAATTACCCAAAACAAGACATAATTTGCACCAGTGAGGAAAAATTCCCAGCAAGACTGTGTTTATATTTGGTTATGTTTGGCTATAATTAATGATTCTAGGCACCATCTTATTTAGGGATTATTATATTAATTATATATTGTAGGAAAATATTATCTTTGGAATAATTATATTATTCCTAACTTTCCTAATTATCTCCAAATTATTCATAATTATTTTAGATTACTCAGTGATTTCAAATTATTCCTAATTATTTTAGTAGTAATAACACTTAATCTTGATTTCCAAGTTGGACTAATTTGGTGGAAAGGCTTCACTGACCGGTGAATTTTGGATCAAGCCTTTAGAAAGCAGTATCATTTACACAGCTTATTGCAATTAGGAATACCTGCATGTTTCTTAACCCACAAAATGTAACAAATCCCTTGCCTTTTACAGGAGTTAGATACATTTATGGAGGTACTACACTGATTGTGGTCTTCTTGCTTCTGGGAGCTTCAGTTTGTAATGCAGAGTCCTCAGTACTTCATAGGGAAAATGTGTATTGAAAAAATAGAATAAAAAGTGGAAGAAATCCATCTCATGCAAACAGTATCAAAGCAACAAAGCTGGGTTTTGTAGAAGGGGGAATGGGGCAGGGCAGCACCACTTTATGTCCAGACTTAGACCCTTTATTATTGAAGAAAATAAGGTAATCCCAATGTCCCTTTTACCTCTTTGTTGCACTCCTAGCTTTGTAAGCTCCTCTGTGACTGAGACATTTTGTGGTTTACCGCAAGTTCCTCTTTTGTGCTGCAAATTGACTTTAATGCTCCTTCCATAAATTCTTTTGTTAAGCTTAAAGCCTATGGCCTGAATGGAGGTTTAGGAGGAACCTGCAGATTCCTGCTTCTGTGCTCCCACTACAATTACTCCTAATGAAAGAAGAGAGTGGACTAAATTGCTCCAAGGAAATTCCTTACCAACAGTAGAAAACACTCTTCCAGAGGTCCTTTGCCACACAGTTTTCTGCACTAGTGAGTGGTCCATACAGTATCTAAAGGGATACTGGGGTAGGGCCTTTCTCTGCCATTATAGAATCCCTTTCCAAAGATCTCTGCTAGGAAAAGACCTTGAGAAGCATCACTCTTCCTTGTACCTTCCAACCAGAATTGTTCTATGATTGTATGAAATATGTTTAAAATATTGATGATATATGCATCTTTCAGGGATGTTTGACAAGAGGTTTGTTCATCACTTTAGGGGATCCTGCTGTACTAAGGATGCTCTGAGATGAGCAGATTTGAAGTGCACAAGACACTGGTTCATTGCCACTTCCAAGCCAACGCCCTGAAGAAGTTTAATTTAAAGCTGGCAGCTAAAAACAAAACACCATTTCTAGACATGTATGTTTTCTCTGAAAAGCCAGTGGCAAATCCTTCATAATCAATACTTCATGAAGAAGTCAGAGACTAATAACAGCAGATGTTTAAATCATTCTTCTACTCTCACATAAGTAATTCCAACAGGCAATCTGTACAGTAGTAACAGAGAACTAAATGTCAAATGTATTTGTCATATCTGTATTCGACTGAGAAAGAAGACTATGAAAAAATATTGATAAAAACTAAAGAAAGCTGCTTTACATAGAAGAAAATAACCATGAGTGAAGTATTAGAGATTTGGAATACTGAGTTCTCCTGACTGTAGCAAAACCATGCCCTATTGCGGCAGGAGATCAATGGA
>VYZX01030684.1:3960-14539 GCA_013401335.1 Brachypteracias leptosomus
AAAGTCTACATTAGGGTTAGGTCTGAATCTGTGGCTCGTCAAGGAAAAAAAAACAAACCACAACACAAAAAAACACAGGAAGGAATGTCAGCCTGAGGGAAATTCTAAATAATAACCCTGCATCACGTAGCTTTCCTTCCTAGTGAGGCAGCCTCTCTGACTCAGAGTTCAGTGCACTGCAGATCTTTGTTATTACATCGATTCTTTTCATACTCTCATTCAAGATGTTATCTCCACATTTAAAACCAAGTGACCATCCCTCCCCACTTGTGATGCTCTAATGTACAGGAGGAAAGAGCAGGGTGCATTGCTACAAGCCTGTCTAATAAAACTGCTCCCCTCTTCCCCTCTTAGTAGAGGTGGCATTTTTGTGACTGGAAAACAAGCAGCTCAGGGAACTGATTGGCTGAAAACTAATCACTAGTGACAAAATGGGAAGTCTTGGTCTAGCTCAGTTAAACCAGCTCACCCTAGGGTCACAGAGACATCAAAGCCAAAAAGAATATTTGGCAAGGAAAGTGGCCCTGCAACCACACAAAATCAAAACTGGCTTAAACCACTGCAGGTCCATACTATAAGATGTCCTTTGCTTTGCCTAGTTCAACTAGAGATTAATGGTGCAAGTGATCAGATTATTCAACGTTGACTACATTCCAGAATTACACCCCCAGTTTATCTCAAAATGAAGTCAGGCTCATGTTTGTCATTCAAGTCTTGAAATTGTTTAAGAGAAATACCAATACAAGAGCAGAGCTGATGATATTCTACTGTATGATTTACATCAAGATGGGACTGCTCTCCTTAATCTGAGCTCTCCACTCACTCATTTCCCTGCAGCCACCTAAACTGCATTCCCTGTATAGAACTCAACGGAGTTACTCATCTGCAGGTTACAAAACAAGGGTTTTCTCTCCACACCTTCTCTGCTATTTTTGAGTGTTTTGCTGAAAAATGCAGTATGAAGCAAACATGCACCTTGCAGAGCATGAATTTAAAAGCCTTGAGGGGTTCCCCCAAGAAGTGATTGGGAGAGAAAAATTATCCACATATATCAAGTTTTAGATTCAATGAAGTTTTAGATCCAATCATGCTTGATAAGATCCTAATACTAGTTTAACCTCTTAATATCAAAAAGGAAATTATTTAAAACTTCAGTAGTTCAGAAAAGTCAAACTCTTTTATTACAAAATAATATAGGCAGGAAATAACTTGTACATAACAGTGTTAAAATGTCAGTTCAATCTTGCTTCTCTAAACTGCTCACCAAAAGTTTCTTCTCTTAGCTTCATCCAGAAAATGATTATGTTTTCCAAAGTGTACGTGAAATTCCAGACCTTTACTATTCTACTGCTGATAAAGATTGGAAGATCAATAATCAAATACCAAGAACTGGGATGGCCCACTTCATCCTCANATAAGAAGTTGTGAGGAAATAGTGAGGGAAGGAAGTCTTTAGAACTGAAGAAGTAAAAAAAAAAAGTTTAAGTCTCATTTCATCTGCTGCCTTCCCCCTAACCCACACATTCCCACCTGTACTTTGGGAGGGTTAGGAATTGCTTCTCCAATGCAGCACAAGATTGCCACCTAAAGGCCTCGGGAGACACAATGACTCCACTCAGACAATAGCCCAAAATTGAAGAAAAAAAAAGAATGAAACTGGTTGTGTTTTCCATACAAATTCAGGCCTTTTTTATTTTTTCTCCATCTCAGCACTGACTCGGAACACTACATTTACAGTTCACAAGTAGAGCAAAAGTTAAGGGCTATGTGCTGTGGCACAGAGAGATAAAGTAGACATGATAAAAATTATTACATTTTCGGTAAATTCTTTAAGTATTCATGCCTTAGCTCTTATTTTCTTATAGCTCAAGGAGATCATGATATGCTCTTGCCTTTTAATTTTTTCATAGTTTTACTTTCCCTGTTCACATTTCAGTAATGAAGCAGAAGCTAAAAACATATCCACCAGGGCTCTCACACACAGCAGACAAAATTATCATAAAATTGACTGGGTCCACACTGACTTTAAAAAGGAAAAGAGTTTTTTTATTACTACTTTTATCTTGGCCCAACACTGAAATGATCTGCACAAAAACTATCAGCCTGCCTGCCTCTGCAGACAAAAGCCTATATGCCAGTGCACCTCCAGTGAATAGCAATTCCACATCGTATTATTGAGGAGAACAAAGCACAACAGATTTGCTTTACATCTGCTCTGTTCACTTCAAGTAGACAGAAGTTTTGAAATATCTGTTTACTGTTACACTTTTCTCACTGTGTCACATACGACACTGCAGAAAAAGTTGGCAAAGAGCTGACCAGTATGCAACTTAGTAGTAGGCATTTTGGAGTGAAAATGGTCAATTCTACACACATTATAAACAGTTAAATGTTGAGCACATTTCTGCTTCAGGGACCAAGCAAGCTGGAGGAAAAGCCCTTGACATGGGCAATTCCAGTTCTTAAGACAAAGAGCTACATTATGTCATGGCTCAGAGCATCTACTAGGTCCCAAGAAAAACAAACATTACAAGGGTATTAATATCCTCTACAAACCAAGCACCACAACCATCAGATTTTCAAAAATAAGCTAACTACATTTAAGAGGGTACAACCATCTTAAAGTAAGCAAGTATGCTGGTAACGGATCAAGCAATTTCAAACTCAATGTGTCGCAAAACCAAACCAACTGCTGGCTTTTCTAGCCTTAGAATGGCACCATGACTTACTGGAGAACTGTATTTTCTGTATTTCTCTTCCTTACGAAGAAAGGTCAATCTACCCACAAAAACATATCTAGCTACCTCATTAAAATTCTAGAAGCTTAGCAAATAAATGAAANTGTCTACATGCTAAGTGCCTTCAGCAAACAGAGCTTTTTAAAAAAATTAAAGATGTGCAAATCTTACCATTCTGAAAAGAATTTATAGTCATTATCACACAACAACAATTCACCAAACACATTACACATCTTTTCCTAAAAGTAAGAAATATGGGACAAAGCTACATTAACTGTGTCTATTTTCTAGTTCCTTTTCTACTGTTTAACTTACATTAAACAACCATTAGAGACAGCAGCAGCCTACCTGAAACACTGAAATTATCCTACTGGATTTGGTCAGCAGTCAATCAAGTACCACATACCAGTGATCCAAGCATAATATGGTCAGTAAGATTTTTTCAAAACAGTGAAAATGCAAGTATTTCAGCATGCTCTAACCAGTTTATACTAAGTCACTTTAAGGAGGGATAAAGAGTTGCAAATCTAGGTTTTGAGGGGAATTTGCACTAGTATAATTTAGTGACAATAGGGCAATTTTTTCCTGGATACACTGACCTGCCTGCTAGTGGCTAGTAAGAAAGTGGTGAAAGGCTCAATGAAGACTCAGTCTCATGCTATATTACCTTTATTCTGACAGGTTGCTCATTTTCAAACAGAGAAATAAACACTAACAAGAACATGAAAGAGACATGATTTCCTGAACACACAAAGCTTCAGCTGAAATAAATGTTGGGCCCTTTCCAGACCACATCTTAAAACCCATGGTTGGTCTAGAAATAAATGCAGGAAAGAGCAGCCTTTCTTAAAGCAGAAAACCATGAACTGAGAAGCGACAGTATCAAGAGAAAACACCAACCTGAAAGCTGATTACAAGAAGTTAACTTAAGCAAGCTGTGTATTATCAGCCATTGTTGCTGTTTATTTCTGGCTGAAGGAAGACTTCAACTTATTCCTTTCCTTCCCAGACATCACCTAGAGTCCAAAGCAGAAAACAAACACTGGTCGACCAGAGAAAACAGAAATACAGTGAAAAGTGAGTGATTGCTACTAGCAATTGCAAACAGAGATCAGAGAACAAATTATTAGGAAACAAGCCTGATCAGAGATGTACAAATAACAGAATGAAGTAGTGGTGAGCAGAAAATCCATCCCACAGGCATAATAGCAGCTGGACCAAACTATTGACAACACAAAGCTCTGAAACCGGAAAACTCATGGTAGTCATGTCTTGGAGAAATACTACCTTTTTGAAAGGGAGACATGACATGATGTTCAGAGGGATGGAGAAAGTTACAAGAGGAAGGAACATTTGGAGGGTGGGGTTTATTTTTTTACTGAAAAGGGAAAATAATGAAAGATCTTCTAATTGCAATCCCTGTGCCTTTAGGAGTCTAAGGGCAAGCAAGTGATCTTATGATGTGAAGGGAAGCAAACACGAATAGCGTGTTCTGTAGTGAAGAGGACAAAGCATGCAAGTTTGCAAAGAAGCTGGATTGAAATTTCTCTGCTTATGCTCAGGTATCATCTGGGACTAGGTTTTCCTCATACTCATCGTGAATATCTAATTTCAAAGGAAATACATTCTCCAGACCATTTGTGAATATAACCAAAGAGATCAGAATTGTGTGTTCATGAGCTGTAGTCTTCCAGGACAGCCTTTAGTTTGCAGCTATCACGCCCTCATGCTTCATCCTATAAACTAGAGCAAACAAGTTCTAGCCAATCATTGAAATCTGTGGTTAACGTTTAACCATTACAGTAACTTAAACTGTTCCTTTATTTCCTCACTTTCATCTGAAAAAGTCTCTATAGAATACCCAGGAATTATAGAAGCACAAGATGAGACACAGACTACATAATTAATACTCTGACAAAAGCACTACCTTTAGTTAGTACTCCTTTCACACTAGATAGTACCTAAATATTTTCTATAAGTCTATCTTACATAAGGCATCAGCAGCAAATTAATTTCTTCTAATTTTCTCCTTTTGCCATGAAGAAAGCAAAAATCCTCCCCCCCTACCCCCCCTCTCCCCACAACCTGCCACACAGCTCTATTTTAGCTTTTATTTTAAAATATCAAAGACCTTTGCTGTTTTCTCAAGGGCCAGAGATGGAAATAATGGGCATGGAGCAAGGGCTACCGCAGTTAGTTACAGCTGGTGAAGCATTTCCATGAACATCAAATCTGTGAGAGACCTGTGTTGCCTTATTCACAACGAGTGCATGACACAGATTTATGAACTTTGCAGTCCCAAGAGAAGATCTCACCCCCCTCTCCTCAAGAATTGCTTTCAATTTCCCTCAGTATTCGCTTGCTTGGCCTCTCTCTCCTCCTATGACTGCCTGCTTCCAACCTCATACTGCAGAACACAGGGAGAAAAACCCAAGAAATAAAATCACCCTTCTTCCCAGGTAGCCAGCTGCCTCTTTCCAGGCTTTTGATCACCACTAGTTTTCTCAAAGTGTATTTATCTTCCTGCTCAGTTTAAGTTTCCAGAGAATAAGTATGCCATAAATAATTTCATACCTGCTTCCTAATAAGATCTAGAAGAGAGGCTAAGGAAATACTATATCCCATCAGTGAAACCATTGCTAAGTGTTACTTATATCACATTAGCAGTTTGAAGAGCTACCTATGATAGGTCATACTCTAGGAGGCCAAATACTTAGTATGAGCCTCCATGGTTATAACATGATATATCAATACTGATGATCACAGTGTATTAACATGACCTATCAAGGTCTTTTTGGAGGTAGTTTAGTTAGAATCCAAGTATCCCACCAATTGTTCAGAATTCTGGAATTTCAAATATCTAATGAATCAATGCTGGTTCATGTATGCCTTCAAGGCCACATCCCAAGCAGTAGGAATATTGCCCTCCCATTTTTAAGGACCAGGGAAGGGCTGAGGAGATAGAAGAAAAACAATAATACTTAGAAACAGTGAAGCAATGCCTGGGTACCCAGAGTATGTTTCATATTTCATATTATTTGATAGATCTGTAATGTGGTATACAACTGATCATCTTGATACTGAATATGAAGATCAAAATGAGATAAGGACACACGTTGGCCCTACAGTGAGTAGGGCAAGAATTTGCCTACTAGAGATTATAAGAAATTATATTTATGGATCTGTTTTTCTTATTCTAAATCCTTTTGTGTAGAACATTGTTGTTTTGAAAAAGCAGGCTCAGCTGGCAGGGTTTTCTTCCTTTTAACTCAGGCACAGTGAGACATACTGCAGGCCCATAGGGACTGACATTCAAATGAGTACAGAACATATCAGATGGTATCATGTTTCCTGCACACCACAATTTCCAGAAGGAAAAGGAGACAAGCAAATGAGTATGCCATCTTGCCCTTTTAATTGGGAAAAGGATGTGTTATATGAGCACCATAGGTAAGCCCCCACACAAAGCAAAGGGAATACATTCATACCAGCTCATAAATTACTCTGCCCTTCTGTCTAAACAGAGATCTGAACTAACAGGTAAAGATATTTAAATTGTTACTTAAAAACTTTGAGAGACATAGAACACTATGCATGTTTTCAAAGGGTGGTTACAAAATAGTTATATGTGCTACAAGCAGAATTAACTGTAGAAGCTAGAAGCCTAGCATTTCTGTGGAATGACCCTATCAAAAGCATATGAATGGATATTGTTAACCTGCAGGTGGATTGGAAGACTGCTTAAAAATGTACACCCTTGAGTCATATCTATGAGACCCTGCAGAAGGTCCAATCATTGCATTGCTTCTGATAAAAAGCATCTTGAAAGTCACCCGGTGAATAAAGCAAATCCCTTTGGGGGATCAAAAAACCCCAAAACATTGCTCAAAAAACCAACATTGATTTCACAAGGGAACAATGAAGAAAATCTGTCTAAGCAGGGACAACCAGCTCTTGTAGGGAAGGCAGCCTGGATCATGAGACATTCCTAGAGCTGGATATAGAAGAGTGAGGTAGTTATAGAATGAGAGCCTCTGCTTGTATTGACAGGTGTGTAACCATCTTTTTGCTGTTCTTCATTATACCAGTCCTTTAAATTGTCTTTCTGCAGAATGACAGAATCTCTCAAGTTGGAAGGGAGAGATAATGATCATCAAGTCCAACTCCCCGCTCCTCACAGGACTACCTAAAACTAAACCATATGGCTAAGAGTGTCAAGCAGATGCTCCTTGCACTCTAACACAGAGTGCACTCCTGCACTCTGGTGCAGTGACAACTCCCCTGGCGAGCCTGTACCAGTGACCAAACACCCTCTCAGCAAGAAGCCAGTGAGGCAGCTTCATTCCATTTCACATATGGTATCACTGGTCACCAGAAAGAGATCAGCACCTCCCCTTCCACTGCCCTCCTCAAGGCAGCTGTAGACTGCAGTGAGGTCACCCCTCAGCCTTCTCTTTTCCAAGCTGAACACACCAAGCGACCTCAGACATTCCTCCTAAGTCTCACCCTCAATACCTTTCACCATCTCAGTCACCCTCCTCTGGACACGCTCTAAGTTGCATGTCCTTCATACTGTGGCACCCAAAACTGCATACAGCACTTGAGGTGGGGCTGCAGCAGTACAGCGTAGAGTAGAACAATTACAGTGGGACATTACAATAATTCTACATTATGTTACAATAATACTATGCTACTTCTGCCTTCTTACAGAAAGATATATTGTCTTCAAGACACAGCAGCTTTCACTACATAAAAGAAGAAAAAATAATACGTAAAATACAAAAGTGTCATACTATTAGGACACTTATAGCAACATCTTCTAGACAATCTGCATCATTTTTAACAGCCCAAAAGACACAGACATCTTTCTAAAATTATATTCAACCAGAACTTTAGCTCATAATGCCAGGTTTGATCATAATGAGAGCTTTCTGGCACTGCAGGCTGAGAAATCCAAGTTACACTCATTAGTTCTGGGTTAAAATGACCTCAACTACATGGTCAGAGCTGCAGAGTAACCCTGGCTACACAAATATTACTCCCAAATATCGGATATCAAGTTCTAATACACCTTCCAAGAAAAGGGAGCAGGTCACCAATAAGCCATTCATCCCATGACAGAGAACAAGTGATAGACATCATGAGAATATTTGCTTTGTTGAGGGTAATTTCTTGCAACCACTCTACCTATTCTCTCAGATTCTATCAATCTACATACCATGACAACCTTGTAGCCTTGAACTGACAGAGATCCTTTCTACCACATCAGCATTTTAATTTAATGTATTTTTAATTTAGAGTATAATATGAAATCATTTGGGAAAGCCATGCTCAGCTTGAATAATTTTTATGAATAATTAGCAACTTGACAACAAACGATACTCACTCTCTCTCTGGATTGACATGTATTCCAGTGTCAAGACATCTGCATTTTCACCAAGGGCTTAGTAATACTTTGTTCATTGCATTTACAAGCTAAAAAGGAAAGTTAAGGTTCACAGAAGAATTAAGCCCCATGTCACGAAGGCATCCACAAAACAGACAGCAGCAGCCATCAAAATGAGGGTTTATTGCAAACAAACTTGCCTAGCAGTCCTGACAAATACAAGTTTGGCTGTACGCTCCATGAAGAACCAACTCCACTGGTTCTTAGGTGGGTCTCCATTTATACCCCAGTCAAAGGTGCTCTGTGGTCTTTTTAATTAGTTGAGGGGCAAGCACAGACAAAACAGGCTGAGGGTCTAAACCACAAGGCATCAGTTAATCACCATAAGGTGCAGCTTACCATGCTCGTTTAGCAGTGTAGCACAGTAGGTTTATCTTCCTGAGAAGTAACATTTCTGCCATCCAACTCTAATAATAATCCTGATACAGAGACAGAGTCAGAAGCAGCTACCAGGTGCCAAAGTTAGGTTTATAGAAAGCATTCAGAAAATTGCAGTTGATTTTAGGTCAGTATGAAAGCAACCGCAGTTCTACGAAAAGCAACTACTCTTCTCAGAGATCATCAATCCACAGCTTAGTTCAGCTTTCAGCACGTGCCTGCCACATGCTTCTGACATCTTTGAATGGCACCTATACAGACCATCTGATATCCATGAGCTCCATCACAGATACTAGAAATAGGAGCAGTTTATTGCTGGTGCACAATTATTAGGGGATGCAACAAAAATCCACACTTTGTACATACACAGGAGGGAGGTGTTACCCACGTCCTGCTGCCTTTTTTTTGAAGAAGTTGTTCACAAGTGACCTTTGTACATAATCCAGTTGTGACACCTCCAGCACTACATGGAGAAATCGACATTATGAATAGCCAAGAATTGCCACTGAAAATAGAGGTGAGGTGGATCAGAAGGACAAAAGAGTCAAGTAAGATACCATAGTTAAGTAAAGCCATATGGCTGCCTTGAGTCATCATCAAAGTTGAAAAAACACAAGCTCCTGGTTTTGAATTCAGTTCATTGATTGACTGTCCCTATCTTAGATCTAGAACTGGAAACAGCTGAGATGCTCAACTTACAACTCATTTTCACCTGATTAACAGCCCTTACATGCTTACTTCCTTTTAAATTGAGGGAAAATTTGTATCAAAACTGCTATCTGGCAAAACTTAATCCCATGTGACCCTCCAACTCCTCTGTATACAAGATGTACCAGCGCAATGTAACTGAAATGCTATTTACTATTTGTTCAAACCAGTAATTCAATTAATTCAAGGGGGAAATTCAAGGACAAAGACTACTCCAAAAAGTAATTTAAACTTTTTTGCAGTTCACTCACCAAGTGCAACAGAGCAGCTCTTCCACACACCTTACAGGGATAGTCCAGGATACCTAGTATCAATCTGGAGGAAACTACCAAAATGATGACAACCAAGGCCAATGAAACCTTACTCTTAATTTTGCAATAAAGACAAAAACTTGTCATTTCTAGATCACAGTTTCCTTGCAACAATCTAAAGAAACAAAAAAAAAAAAAAAAAGGAAAAACACCAAAGAATTGAATTTTTCCTCTGCTGTTCCTTGCAAAGGATTTGAAAAGTGACTTGCAGAGGTTTGTGTTCAATGAGGGGAAGGGCAGAAAGAAAATTAGACTCTAGTAGGAAAGAATAAAGAACTCCTTTCTAATAAGATGTGGAACAGTAAGCACAATGAAAGAACAACAAGCATTTTCTCACATTGGTCTGTAACATGAAACTAAATCAGCTAAAGCAAATGTCTAGACTGTTCAGTGAGCAGCCCTGATCCTCACTGACTGAGGAGAAGATTGCTTTGCTCTCTCCTGTACAGGACAACTTCCTGTCATAATGAGTAACAGAGGCTGGAATTCGAGAATTCACATTTGCTGCTCCTGCATGGAGCACGGAGTTTGAATTGAAAAAGAAATCTGGGACTTCTGATGTGGATGGCTTATATGCTCTTCTTCATTTAAAGTAAAAAGATGTCATATTTCTTCCTTTCCTTACAACAGGAATAAGTTCTATCCTCTAGTTCTGTCTGAGAAAATTCCATGAACCACAGTTACTAGATAAACGACATAATAAACATAAAAAAATAACACATGGTTAGGGCAAACAATCCAAGCCTCTCCCACATACTTGTGGACAAAAGTGACCCACAAATATCAAGTGAAGTCTCTGAACGCTCTCCAACGAGATCTGAATTTAACACCTATCAGATTTTTAATACATGATCACAGTATTCTTTCAGAAACCAAAAATTCCTTCTTTGTAGATATATACCTGTTGCGTTAAGAGCAGTAAAGTAATTTGGCAGGAGATAAACCCCCTTGCTTTCCAGCTTATCCTCATTAATTAATCCTGATTAATGCCCAATTGG
>VYZX01030687.1:18299-48873 GCA_013401335.1 Brachypteracias leptosomus
CACCGCCGCCGGGCTCCGGCAGGTAGGGCGCAAGCGCGCGCGGTGCAGGCGGGGAGGGGCGTGGAGACGCCTCGCGCCCGCCCTCCCGCCTCCGCGCCCTGCCCTCGGAGATTGGCCGCCGGCCGTCACGTGAGGGGAGTGGGCGGGCGCGAGCCCCTACCTGTCTACACGCCCACCCTCCCACGCGCGTAGACTGGCAGGCTCCGGCCGCCGCAAAGGGCGGGGACCCGACGGGCGCGCGGCTGGGGCGTTCTCAACGGTCCCGCCGGCTGAGGTGAGGGGGTGTGTAGCGGCACCGGGCGCCGCGGCTCGCCCGGAGAACCACGGGCTCCCTAGACACCCTCGGCGGCTCGTCGCGGGACGGGGCCGGCTCTGCCCGCGGCCGGGTGGTCGCGGCGGTGCCGCTACATCCCCCCTCCTCCACTCCTCCCCAGGCACAAAGCAGGCCGGGACGGGCGCCTGAGCAGGTCGAGGGTTCCTGCCTACGCCGACAGCTTCCCTTCTCTTTCGTTGTGCGGCCTTGGGACTTCACCAGAATAAAACCTAAGCAGATTCTGAAGAAACGGAGCTTCCTCAGTTGGTGTTTCCTCTTTGCCTCGCCTCCGCCACTCGTCGGCTCTCTGCCGTTGCTGGCTGCCCCGTCCGTGCGCGGACTGAGAGGCCCGGCTCTATGGGGCACGATCCCACAGTCCTTTCGTTAGGAGATTGCCTGGAAATAGCAAGTGGTGTGTATATGCTACTTCTGGATGAAGATTTTCCTGGGTTTAGGTGAAAATACTTTCTAAACTACAGTAGTTGCTTCGTTGGAAGTTGGAGGGAAGCGTGTGGGCTGGGAATGTTCTCAGCACTGTGGGAAGCGTGGTTCAAAGTGGAAGGAGATGTGTTTTCATCCTCCCTGGTGCTGATCACTTTGCCAGTGGTTCATCGTGGCTGCTGCCAGCAGAAGTCCTGAGGTGGATAGAAGAGGCATGGGGAGGTGTCAAACCACACTGCCAGGTAGAATAACTTGGCATGATGAATGTCGCTTAACTTCTCACACCAGAGCGCTGTGCATCTCTACATATACACAAATGTTGCAGCTCGATACCACAGGACTAAGGTTCCACAATAAAGACAGTAACTAAAAAAATATTAAAATTGCAGTATCCAATAATCATCAGTTGTTTATCCCACAGTCTAATCTGTGTCTATAGTTGTACACATAAGGCAGAAATAAAGTTATGCAGTAAGTGGCATCCTGAACCATGTTAACAAAAAAGAAGGAATGCAGAAGCAGCATGTCTATCTAGCTTTTTCCATTTCCTTTAATATAAGAGAATGCCTGCAGCTATTCAGAGAGATAATTACAAGCCTTTTCCTTATCTGCATATTTGCCTTATTATAAAAGCCATAAAGTATGTTGTAATACAAGCATTCTGCCACACAAATTCCACCTTGAACTTTATCTGTTATCTGAAAGAATCTGCAGGAACTAATTAAGTGTGGAATGTTTTGGGTCAGGCAAGGTATTGGTTACAGTACAGTGGAAAGTTTAAATATTTATTTAGAGCTATTATTCCAAAATTTTCTCTCTGAAGTACCATTATCCAGTAGCGGTTGCTACACTTGGGTTATTTTTTGTCCAGTGTTTCTGCAGCACCTAGCTGTCACTACGATCTTGGTCAATATTTGTTCCTAGGAGTTCTAATAATAGAAATAATTTTGCAGAGAAGCTTGGAGCACCTGTCACTTTTCTGATGGCACCACCTAGTGGAGTCACTGCTGAGAAGAACGGTGTACAGAAGGCAAAGCCTTCAGCTCAATCTGGCATTGGCACCTCAAGAGAGAAAAGTGGTTGTATTTTTCATCTCCAGCACTCCTGCAGCTGTAGATGTAGTCCTCTCATCTACTTTGTGTCCAGAATGTATGTCCTGAGCTGAAAATTGCAGGAACCCTTCGTTGCTGTAAGTACCGTTATACAAAAAAAAAATTTGGTGTCAACATTATCTAAAGATGAGGAAGAGCTAAAAGATTTGAGTGATGGACGAACAAGTTACACTTTTAAGACCCAATGTTATATCAACTCCAGTGAAGCCTTCACCACCTGGGTCACACCTCTCTTTTATAGATATGTGCATGTAAATGTTCCTATTTGCCAGTCTTCATGTTGAAAACAACTCCAGTAGTTTCCAAGAAATTAACATTTTTAATTATCACACATAAAAAAGTATTCTTCATAGCCAGCTATCACACTTAATTCAAACATGGCATTTGTGTTAACAAACTTTGTTATCTTTGAAAAGAATCTGCAAAGGGTAAAATAGAATTTTTCCACTCAACAAGGAAGAGGTTTAGGTGAGATGGGTACACAGGGGTTGACATGAGACACTGCTGGGACTGTGCCTCCTTTACGCAGTTCAAGAGGCTTTGCTGCTTCCCTAGTGCACACCGAATGAGCATTCAAGCCCCATGGCTACAGATCTGGAAGCGCTGCTGTTCCTCCCCTGTTCCCAGCCGCTTGTTCCTACTGCTGTATCATCCCTCCCATCAAGCCAACACAGGCATCCAGTGTGGCCACATGACCTGCAACATCAGAAAGTGAGTAGAGATGTGATGTGTTAGCTCACAAATACAATTATTACTATACAAGTCACACCAGAACAACGTGTTTAGTCCATGAAACTGCAGCCACTGTCAGGAACAATGAAGGTAGGGTAAATTTGGTGAAGTAATGTGCAAGCTGCTTGACTGTCCCCTTTCATACACGCACCCTTCACAAAACCAACTGCAATAAAAGTCTGTACATGCAGGAAAGTCCCTAGAAGGGGTTGATGAGAGATACGCAACTGAAATTTACCACTAAAACATGTCCCTAAGCACCACTTCTACCTGTCTTTTAAATACCTCCGGGGATGGTGACTCCACTAGTGCCCTGGGTAGCCTGATCCACTGTTTTACAAGCCTTTCTGTGAAGAAATTTTTCCTAATCTCCAACCCAAACTGCCCTTGGTGCAACTTGAGACCATTTCCTCTTATCCTATCACTTGTTACTTGGTTGTACAGGCTAACCCCCACCTCATTACAACCTCCTTTCAGGTAGCTGTAGAGAGCAATAAGGTCTCCCCTCAGCCTCTTTTTCTCCAGGCCGAACAGCCCCTGTTCCCTCAGCTGCTCCTCATAAGACTTGGCCTCTAGACTCTTCACAAGTGCCTTTGGCCTCCCCTGTTCAAAGCCTCACTGAGCTCTATGCTTCATAGCTCCATGCCCCCCTGCCTCACACACCTGTGCTTCCCCCATCCCTCGCATACCTCTCCACTCTGCTAATTGGAGGTCAGTTACCATGAAATTCTTTAACGCAAGGCTGACTGTGATTTACCCTAAACTCATTCTTGAAAGGAAAATTGTTTTTATGGAATTTCCCCACCTGCCCGCCCAAAATACAGCTGAAAACAACACAAAAAGGTCTAGACTCAAGTTGGGTGGAGCTCACAGCTCAGAAACTCGAGAACTATCAGGCAAAATTAACGATAGGCAACGAAAACACGGCTGCGGGAGGTGTGACCTATGCGGAGAGCAGCCCAGCTAGCTGATGCCGGTGCTGCCCCTCGCCACACAGCTTTCGCACCTGTGCAGCAACCTCCCGGCCGCCCTGGGCGGATGCCTCCGCGCCACAACTTGCCCCCTCCCCCGCTGCCCGCGGCTCCACTCGGCCCGGCCCCTCTCCGCCCCGCACCTTCCGTGCGCTACCACCCGTTACTGGCGGCGGGGACGAGCGGGGCGCTGTGCCCAGTGCGTGTGGGGGTGGCCCGTAGCGGTGGCGGCGGCCTCCCGGCGGCGGCGCTCGAGGTGGGGCGGGCGAGATGCTCGGTGTCGCGGGGCACCATGGGAGAATCCGCGGACGNCAGCCGCGGACCCCAGCCTGGAGGCGGCAGCAACAAGGGCATGAGCGCAGGAGAGAATAAACTGATGTATAGGGGGGTTAAAAAGTGGGCATACTGGGTTTTGGGTGAGGATTTTGTGTCTGAAGGTTAACGGGGTAAGTCCGCCGGGCACGTTAGTCTGGGTCCGGAACTCGCCCTGCTGGAGCAGTTGGGTAGGGTTCTTAGGAAGGGGTGCAGTGCTGGCCTCTGCAAATGCTGAATGGCCGTGGGCACGTTTGTTCAAAAAAATCTCTTTTAGAGACATATTTTTGTTAAAGCCTGCTTCAGTCTTACTTGCCGAGAACGGTAAATAAATGGAAAAGTCCAATACCATGTAATTAATACGCTTTGCTGAATGTCACTGGTGAGTCACATGGCTTTTTGTGACATGCAGCTCCCTTAGTGCTGAAATTTTCGTATTCCAAATAAATAATTTTAGCAAGTAGGGTTTGTTTGGCAGACTTTACAATTATTTTCCTTGAACATTGAAACTTTTGCTCCATTTTTGTGTATTGTCCTACTGTGTGAGAAAAGCTTACGAATATAGTTTGCTGGATCATTGCATCTATTCATTGGTATGTTCTTCAGAGATTGTAGCTTAATATTGCTTCTACTGGAAATGTTTTCTGACCCTCTGGTTCTCACAGTGACTCAACTAAATTCATAACCAAGTTCTGTAGAATTTTTTTGTGTCTTCACCCTACATGGTCAGATATTGGCCTGATTTTCAAAAGCAAAGAACATTCACGAATCCCTCTGCAATCCTGGTGGAAAGAAAATCTTGTATTTTAAAAAATCAATTGGTAAGCTGTATTTTGTAGTATGGTTTGCAGTGAATTCTTGTAAGTATGGGTCATGGAGTTAATGAACCAAGATAACAATATGCTTTCTTTCTATTGATAGGGTCTTTTTCTATGCAAACTAGCAAAAGCCTTACATTGTAGGATTTACTGTCTAAGTGGTGTGATGAAAAAGGAAAAAAAAAGTAAAGGTTAACTTTTTTCCAGTTGATCTAAGCTGATATAAGTACGTATCTGAAAGAATATGTATTTCCTTGTGGGAAACTTCTGAACTAATATCATGGTGAAAGCATGCAGGGTTGCACAAAAGAACACTGGATACAAAGATTGTGACAAGGTCGTCATTCAGAGGGAACAGGAGAAAACGTAACTTATCTGCTGAACTTTCTCTCTCTTGAACTTCGTCTTTGCCTGTCTAGATGGACTTGCTTTTTCTGCATACTGACATTCTGATGAATCACCTGGTTAAATGCAGGACCTGTGTTCTTGAGCTGATGTATTGCTATGGGAATTCTTTATACTTGATAAGAACAATGCATTTATTAGGCTGGCTGCTTGAGCCTAATGATTGTTTTCTTGCTTTTAAGTGGTTGTGTTTTGTCAAGAATAGGCATCTTGCACAAAATTTACACTTAGAAACTTGAACCTACTTTTTAACTAAAGATTTGCTTTGGGGAATTTTATTTATAATACTGTATTCAGTAATGTTTGGGATGATATTTATGTTGTACACTTGACACCAATAGTTTTGGATTCAGCTACAGCAATCACTGACACTTCTTGAAATGGCAAAGTCAAAACAACTCAGAGTACTGCTTTAAAAAAAATTCCTTTCCTTGGGATAAACTTAATCACACTTTTATCAAAGTCAGAAGGTGTCTCTGAAAGAGTTTGAATGAAATGACAAAACTCATCCAGTTGTTTTTGGATTTTTCATACTGGCTCAGCAGAGATGTGCTGACAGTAGAGTTGGGAAGCTTATAGTATGAAGTTGTTTCTGTTGTGTGAATTGAGGATTTCATTCTCTAGCTTTGTCAGCATAGCTTATTTTGGTACTAATGGTTCTGTTGTTAGCTTCCTCACCCTTGAAAATACCGATCTGAATTTCCATCTTTTCCTTTTCTTCCTAATTTATCCTTTGTAGTAGTAAATATACAATTAAAAGTGTACATTGGATGTTATTTGGAGCATCATTGCTGGAAAAATTAGCTTCAGAATTGTAAGGAAATATCTTTTAACTTCGCTGTGTCAACTTGCATAATAGATTAAGAATGAAAATTATCTGATTCCACCAAAAAGTCCAGGGTTCTCAGGTGTTTTGTGCACGAAAATAGTGGTAATTGTTATACAAAGCCACTGAGCTGAATTCAGCCCTGGTGAAACACCAGTGGCACAGAGATGCAACTTTGGGAATATTTCTGCTATAGCGTATTTTACAAGCAGCAAGAGAATGCTGCACCCATGTTTTGGTGAGTCCCCAGAATGACTTAGTAAGTGTTTCTTCTGCTTTTTTGTTGGGCAGGAAGCTCTTGAACTTACAGGGTTGTTACTTCTTATGCATTAGATGTTCAAATCATGCTGTGATAGGAGAAGTACAACATGGCAGTATAAAGGTGTGGGCATATAAAGGTAAACTGTAATAAAACTTGCAATGTATCAGCTGCTTCCAGTCCCATTTGGTCACACTTTACCCCTTTTTATCTCTCTGTACAAGTAAGGCTACATATACCTCCACAAAAGAGAGGTAAGCTATACTATACTTATTGTATTTATTGTGTGGTAGGATGCACATTTGCAATTGAGTGTATACTCCTGGAATTTTATTTGCTACCTGTTTCTTTGCTGCCCATGTTTTATACTGTGTGAGGGATGGCTCTTAGTTATTAATTCAGCTAAACATAAAAATACTTATCTTTGGCTGCAGTATTTTATCTCTCACTTACACCTCTGCAAAGCTGATGGTTGTGGCAGACGGCATGTTTATGTGGCAGTTCCCTCATTTGTGTTCCATAGCACATCAAGACAGCAAGACCCAGGCGCAGCACTGTCTTGCTTTAGATGCCTCATGCGCTCAAGATCCAGGTGGGATACATCTGGGTCTAATCAACTTTAATCATTCAGTCCAATGTACAAGGTGTGGTATTTTGCTCAAAGGTCACATGCTTTTATATTTGGAAGTATGTACCTCAGTCACCTCTGCCTTTGTGCTACTCAATTAACATTAGCAGACATGCGAAGAAGAATTTCACTGCTCCTCTGGGAGCAACCTCTGGGCAGGCAGAAGCCCCATGAAAAAGCCCTCCCTGCCAACTCTGTTGTGTTTGCAGTAGTAAGACCATGTTTGGAACGCACCAGACTGCATTTCTGCCTGTGACCCCATGCTGTTCTGGTGCAAGTTATAACAACAGAAGTTACAGGAAAACAAAAAGTATATTCTGCTAGAGTTTTTAATTGGGTGAGAGCAAAGAAAGCTAGAGCTACAGATTCCACAGAAATCTGTGGGATGTCATGAATCCTGCTTTCTAATGAATTCATATTTGTGGATGTTTCTTTTTCTAGTTTCTAATAAGATGCCAGGTCAACTGAAGCTTTTCCTGTCTCTTGAGTGGCATTCAAAAGGCCAGAGAGCTGTACGGGCTCCTCTTGTTAATGCACGAGATATGCTGCTGTGACCTTGTCCCAGTGGGGTGCATTCTCTCCAAGTTAGTGAAAAGTAGCTGAAGAATTAAAAAGTTATTCAACAGAGGGATGGAGTGAGATGATGAATACACGGACACATGGTGTAATTATAAAACCTTGTTTTCATAGGAAACCAGGCTAATAATAACTATAGTACATTAGAAGTCAACCTATTATGTAATTCCTCAGTGGTCTGTAACTTAATTCCTCCTTAGCTCAAGTAAATTTGATGCCTGGGAACACAAGCTGCCATCATATGACACTTGTACCCCTATACCAGAGGCCTGATTCAGAAAATCGAGGGCTTTCCATTCTCAGCTTCATCTTTCTAATTCCTCATGTAGGCAGGAAGCAAGCTGCCAGCTTGTACTATTTAACTTGCCACGAGATTCAGAATATTAAGATGCACTGGCCTTGTTATATGTAAGCAGGCTTGGGACTGTGAGCATGCATGGCACGTACACGGGGGAAGTGCCGTCTGTCTTGAACAGATGGGCAGGAACACCACAGGCAGGCTCAGGGTGCAGCTCTGGTAGGTCTGATCACAAGGCAGGGATGAGGACATGCTGCACTCAGCATTTGCTAAAGCTGGCCCTCTTTTCCGCTTCGAAATCTAGGAGCTTCCTTTGAGTCTCTCTAGTAGTGTGCTCTATGTGCCCGTAGACTGTATCACCCAAAGTCTATTTTTGTTGTCTCCTCTTGACATTATTCATATAATATTTATTAAGCTTTATGAACATTGCCTATAGAGCATTTCTTTTCTAGTGGTTCGTTCTGAGTGGTTAACTTAGTGAGTGGTCAGCCTGTGCTTTTTAGTGTATAGTTGAACAGATTTCTTGAAAAGCAAACAAATCTCTTTTAAACAAATCATTACAGATACTTGGCTATCATTCTTTGTGAAACCAAGCCATTATAACTTGTGTTTTGAAAATACATTAGTCATAAACCACAAAATTTTCAACCTCATCCACCAAACTATACCCTGAGAGCATGGCCTTGCTAACAGATCCTCTTTCTGGCCTGGGTTCGCTAAATAACTGAAAGGTATGCCTAGTTTCAGTGTATATAAAGTACTCTTGAGAGACTAAGCCTCAACTTATAGGAAGTAACGTCTTTCTTATTAGGGATCATTAGTAGTACTGACATGATAAATAGCTTCTCCACTTTTGATTAGTAGATTCTTTGTATATGAATCAGAATAATCATAAAAAAGGATTTACCTGAAAATTTTCACATGTACATCTTGAAAATATGAAGTCTCACTAAGCCAAAAGCAGCAGCAGAATAGCAACCCACTTGCTTGTAATAACACAGAAATGTTTCAACATATTCATTTCAACAACAAGATAAATGCAGTGGCTTGTTATAGAGATGAAGTGTTCCTTCTTCCCTTCACCTGTGTGGTCACTGTGGTTTAGTTATGAATCTGAAAAGAATTCTAATCTTTTACATCCAGGCACCCTTTGACCTACAATGCTGACACTTAAAATGATAGATTTAGGCCCAAACTAAAGACCATTTAGAAGAATTAACTTCAGTAGGCTTTTAGCAAGTCCTGAGCATTGAAAAGCTTTCTTTTTTTTTTTCCTCTTCCTGCTACAAATTGTGCAGGGATATAGTAATGCTCTGTATATATAAAAAAAACAAACCAACAAACTGAGAGGAGATTAAACTCATTGTGAGACTGCAACTGCGGGACAACAATCCATAAAGGTATTCCAAGACTATAATGATAATGACCTTCAATTATAACTACTGGTGGTGTCCATTGCTATGATTTGCCCTTTACTGTAAGGAAATATTTACATGTAAAAATGTAACTGGTTTGTCATGTCTGTGGAAGAACTTTACAGACTGTAGTTGAACTGTAATTAATTTTAACGACTGAGAAATATGGTGCTCATCACAGATCAGCAAACATCACACAGCTGCAAATTAACAATTATGAACTTTAGAAAAAGAATTCAAAGAGGCTGCCTCTCCAAATGTATTTTAATTCGTTTGTTTTGACTAGTCCCGATTAATTATTTAATATCTTCAGTGGTACAGATACTTCGGAACATGTTGTGAAGCGTTAGAAAAAGGAGATCAAACTACTGCATTTTACTATTAAATTATAACTGAGAAGTAGGATAAGATGACAGAATTTTTCAAAACTGTTCTCCAGTTAGTTGTTAACTAATGTTTCATTTTGTGTTTGTATTTTTATAAGTTCTTGGTTTAGGAAAGGCCGCAGCTGCATTTTCCTGAGCATGCAGTGTTTTAACTTCTGTTTTACAATGTTAATTGTACTGATTTTGCTAATAAATAAATAATATACACAGCTAATCAAAAGACAAATAAATCTTGTAAAGGGGTTTGAAATTTGAACAAATCCTTAGAGCTTTTTTGTGAGCAGAACGCAAGTATATTGTATGAAGATGCACTACTACTTCCTCTGGTTGCAAAACTTAGTAGAGTTACAAATAATAGACAATAAGGAATAAATAGTCTGAAAATTATTTAAAATTTTAATAGCATCTTCTCAAAATAAACTGTTATGATTATATCTTTATTATTTCTTTCTGCAGGCTTTCCCAGCAAATGCAGTTACGGTTTTTGTGTACTGCAGCTCAGTGACAGTGTTCTTCACAGTAATAAAGGTGATCAGTTACCGTCTGCACCTTATGTTTGATAAAGGTGAAGTAATTCAACAAAAGATCTCAAGAAAAAATGGAAAGCAGCGTAAAGATACAGAGGTTCCTAAAGGAAATGCAGTTGAGCCCTCAATTCATAGGTATGGTTTTCATTGCACGTTGCTGATACAAACGGATGAGTTTGCACTGTGGTCCTGTGTAGCAGAAATGCCTGTTGACTGTAGGAAAACTTTACAGTTATGTGAGGAATGACACTTTTAAAAACTTGCTTTGTGCTTTTATTTTTGGTGGCTGCAGCATGCTTGTGGTGAGGCAGGCAGACCTGCACTTGATTAAGAGGGTGGGGCAGCAGCTGGGCACAATGAAGGTGGTAGGAAGAAACCTGTTTAGGAGGTGCTAAAAGATTCTGGAGAAAACCTGGGAGAAGTCTTCTAGGGAAGCCTTAAATGCTCGCTGTTTCCTCTTCCTAGCAGGTAAGCACAACAGGAAGAGGAGAGGAAGTGGTATGTGCCCATTGGCAAAGAAAATACTTTAATATGATAACTTTGAAAGCCTGAGCTCATGTTGCCTTTGTGTGCTTTATAGTAACTTTCCTCTCAGATCAAACCTAGATGCCTAAGTTGTTTTTCCCCATTTATGTTCTATTGTGACTGCCTATGTTGCTTCTGTGGCTCTGTCCATGAGGAAAGCTACAAGTGCTTTTATTTCTATGGGGCATTGGGTAGGTATTTGCAGCCTCTCTACTGAGGAGCTATGTACTATGGCTTTGGAAATAATCAAAATTAGAAAGGCTGGTTTCAGGTTGAGATTGTATTAAAAGTAAGAATAGTATTGGGCTAAAGGTGAGTACTTACATTTTCCAGATTGGTGTATAGGTAGAATGCTCCACTGTACACTTCTTGGAGTAAAATAAGACCCCTCTTGCTGGTTTTTCAAGCTTGAGTCATACAGACAAATTAAACTGGCAAGTGGCTTCTGGTATTCCTAAGTGTTATGATGGATGTACCTTATTTCAGCATTTTTCATATCTAATAGTGACTGCAGCATATAAATGTCCAAACAGCTTAAACTGAGTAGGTTTGTTACAACTACTGGTCAAGCTTCAACAGAAGAGCTTAACTTTGAGTATTTTCTGGTGCACTTGCAGCTGCTACTGTTAGCACTGTGCAAGCTAAGTAGTGTCAAGATTGTTTGTGTACCTCTCTGCTACTGCTCTTTTGTGTTTTTACCCATGTATGTCTGCGCTACACTCATGGCAGTGACATTGCTGGGAGTGTCAAGGTCTGCCTGCATTGAGATGCTTCCCAGAAATGTCTCTTATGTGTGTCACAGACTGGGTGATGTCTTTTAGGCTCTATTTCTCTTTAGTTCTTGCCAGCTCACAAAACTATTTCCTATATACGGATTTCTGATACAGTTATTTAAGAGGGTCATCAGTCGTTCTAGGCTGGCTCAAATTTAAACAGAACCTCTGTATTTTCCTGTTCACTAGCTAATGAAATTAATGCAAAGTTTCATTATCCTGCCTTTCTTTTCTCTAAGAAGTAGAATCACTTAAAGCTTACATAGTAAGTCACATAACTACTTCTCTTAGGAGGTCCTAGGCGAAAAAAATCCTTTAGTACTTGATCAGAAAATAAAAAACTTAGTATTTTGACTAGACAGATGACAGAAATTTTTAAACAGGCCCTGGTACTTGGCAGGTTGGTTGAACAAGTTTTTGAAGCTAGCTAACTACAAATGAAAATGTGGAAAGGTGACTGAGACCTCCAGGTAAGTAATTTTATTTTTGTATACAGCTGTAGGGTTTTAAAAACAAGGTCTTTTGGGAAAAAGCAACCTCACAAACAAAAAAGCTCAAACTCATGTTTTTTGACATTTCACTATAGTGTTGATTTTTTTTTTTTTCTAACTGAATTTTTGTTGTGTTGTACCCAAGAATGAGAACATGTTCATTCCCATTGTAAACCTTGTCCAAAAATACTTGCTTATATCCATGGGAAGGCTAGTAGAAAATATATGTTAAAAGAGTTAGTGGGTAGAAGAATGCATCCACAAAGGAAGTAATCAACAAGTTGCCTTATCACATATGAAGTTAGTAATGGATATATGTTTGCCTTGGCTAAAAACAGAGGAACAACTTTATTTTGTGGTCTAATGATTATATTATGTTTTGCATTTCAAATAGTTGTTTGATGAGAGGTTTATAAATAAACGGGCAGTTAGATAAACAATATGTGTACACAAGGGTACAGTCAAAGGACTTAAAAAGCAATAATTGTGAAAGGAGTAGCATTTGACTGTTATATGCTTACAAAAAGCCGTTCGGGGCTTTGCATTGTTAATAAATCTGTGTGTTTGTTAGGCAGGCTAAATGGCATTATATACACATGGGGAGTTTGAAGAGAGATCATTGTATTTCTCGTAGCAATGCTCTACTTCCTAGGACACCAGAATAACTTTATACTGAGGTATTTTTATGTTGTGGTTTGTTTTTTTTTTAACAAGTTGGCTTGGTGAGGAAGTAGGTGCAAAAAGGGGTTACAGTATTTTTCAGCCCTCTGCTTTCAGCATTGGAGGGAAAAAATGTGGTGTCATTTCATTGTGCTGTGCTGCTTCTTCCTATTAATGTTACTATTCCTCAACTTCCCCAAACTCACTGTAATTCTCTGTGGTAAGAAGTGTTGCTTTATTTTTCATTTGCTTCCTTTTCAGCAATAACTCCGGGGATAATGGTATCATCGGTGAGGCCAACCAAAATGACTCTACCCAAACAATTCATGACAGTTCAAGGCTACAGGCTCTGCACTTGCAGGACTCACCTGGAGCAGTGGTTAGTATGTGATTTTCTGTAATGTTGTCTTCACTTTGTGCAGTCCACAGCTTACTACCTGGAGTTTCATATTGCCAGGTACTGATCTCTTGAAGCATAAGTCTGTCCTGAGGAGGAAGGATCATTCTGTGGATCTATTAGGTACACCACTGCTGTTGGTCAGCCTTGTCCCAAAGGTTTGAGTTTGCAAGGCTGAGACTGGTATACATAATTCTGCACTTCTTAGGAAGGGGATCTGTCTGCTCTATAGATACCGAATGGCCTTTGTAACTCTTGACAAGAGCAGTGGTTTTTTGTGGCTGCTTTGAGAGAAGAGAGAGGCTAATGCAGTCAGAGCAGCGTCTCTTTGCCTCAAAAGGGATCTGCTCCGAATGTTAACAATTTTGGTTTGCATAACTAGCCTTATGCTTATAAAATGAACTCAACACATCTCTTGGGTGTTTAAACAAAGCATAAAAAACATTATTTAAATCTAAGTGATGTCTGCATGAGGTTAATAATACATGTATGTGCGTTCCATGCCATGGCTCATGCTTTCTGAATCAAATGTATGAAGCGATAAAGGGGGTATATGTAGATGTTATTTAAGGAAAAATAGGAAACACCCGTAAGAAGGTTGGAGAGTTAAGTATTCAAAAAAATTAAGAAACAGAATAATGCTGTCTATGTAATCTTAAGATACTCCCCGTGTATACTGTGATAAAATTTTTAATTATGTGATCCCATGCTATTTTTTCTACAGGACTCCTGCCTCAGTCAGTGCAAAGGATGGTTAGTGCTCTCTGAATAAGTAGCTATTTGATACTTCATTCTGTCTTCATATCCCTCCACCCCCACCCTATGTCCCTATTTACTGCAAACTATTCAGATCCTAGTCTGAATCAGAATTATTTCCTCATCTCCTAGAATGTTCTTACCTTTTTTGTAGCATCTGTATGATTCACAGACATTAATAATTTCCTTTTATGAGGTAAAAATATTTTTCACCTTGTTTCTGTCCTAATCCCCAGTTTTCTGGTATTTGTCCATTCTGCAAACTCATTTCTTCTTGGGATCTCGTCCAAGTCTTTCACTTCCAAACACATAGGCTGGGTCTTGTCAAACCTAGTCTCCTGTTCTTGCTGCCAGCATACCACCATGAAATAATTTCTTCTTGGTTTTGGTGCCAGTCAGAAGAGAGCTACACTAATTTTTCCCAATAAATTTTTTCTAGTTATGCACTTGGACTGCTAAATTCAGACTTCTGAAGTATTCCTCTGGAGTATTGTGTTTAGTTTTGAGCTCCCTGGTGAGTTCCCACAGATATTGACCTGATGATGAGAATCCAGCAGAGGCCAACAAGGTGATTGAGGAATATGATGCATGCGAACAGGCAGTTGGGATGTTTTAGCCTTGGCAAGGCTAAAATATTTTGTAAGATTAGAAGAGCTTACTGTTGTCTTCAGCTTCCTGATAGTAAGTTACAGAGAAGACTGAGCATTCTCTTCTCAGAGGTGCCCAGTGACAGGATGAGAGACACTGGCTGCAAACTGCAGCCCTGGAAAGCTACAATTAAATATAATTTTTTTGTGTGTGTATATGGTTGGCTTTTGTCCTCCCCCTCTCCTATCAAGAGGGTGGTCAAATACTGGAAGAAGTTGTCCAGAGAGGTTGTGAAATCTCCATCTTTGGAGATACAAAGCTCTGCTGGAGATGGCCCTGAGCAACCTGCTCTAACTGTACTTGCTTTGAGTGTGTGTGTGATGGAGAGGATTTGGACTAAATGACCTCCAAAGCTTCCTTGCAATCTAAATGATTCTGTGATAATTGAATGGCTCTGTCCTCTAGTTTTCCATTGAGGAATTGTTACCAAGTATGGGAGACCGAACTACACTTAGTGCTTTGGAGACACGTAGCTGGAGAAATGAAAGAGATGAACGTATTATATTCCTTAATGGTTCCAAAAAAGAAAATATCTGAATTAGGCACTGCAAAATGTTTTCTTTTTAAAAATGTTGGCTTTTTTTCTCCCCTTCCCAAACATCACACACAATTGCAGTGATGCAATTTGGAGCATGACTGTTCTATAACCATCTCCCTCACCCACCCCTTGCATTTTGTTCAAGGTACATGTTCAAATTTCAGTGATGTTAATCAACTTGCCAGTGCTGCAATTAACTTTTGATTAGATAGCTATTGCATTGATATATGTCATTTCCAACAGAATTTAGTAAATCCCCATGCTAATTTTGTGTGTTTCTTTTTATTTTTAGGAGCTGCCAACACGGGAAACTATTGAAGATCTCAGAGGTATCTTAAAGGCTTTATAAATCCTTTTAAACTTTTGTTTAATCATTGCTTGGCACAGATGACACCATGGCAGTTTCTGTTGTGCTTCAGGAGCTGAATGGAAAAGTTCAAGAGAACAAACTCTCAAGGGAATTCTAACAGACTAGGCTTTCTCAGCTGTCAGCTGAAATGTTTGGGATGTAGCCTTTTGGTGAGCGTGCAAGTAGCTCTCCTGATTTTGACACACGGAGATGAATTCTTGGGAAGCTCTGAGCCTCTATAAAGTATTAAACCAGAAAACTAATGCTTGGATTACACCTTAAAGCCCTTAAACATCTTCTAAATGTAGACTTATGTTGTAATTTTTGAGCTCTGTAGCATATACTCCAGCATACATTGCTTTGCTTACAGTTCCAGTGTTTGAGATGTCTTAATATATTTTAGTTTATTCCCTTTTTGTTAAGGTTGGTCACCATACAAATGGGCCCATTTAGGACTTGCACAAAGTGATGTAACAAACTTCTGCTGCACTGGCTTTTACTTTTTCATCTCTCCCTAATGAGGATAATTCTGTAAAGCATTTTAGTTTTGATATTAGCTGTTTCTTGAGCCATTTTTATTATTTAAATTAAATAGACATGCTGCTTCACCTGTCCTGACAGGGAGGGATTCCAGCTTGCTTTTATAGTATTTCACATGTAGCTAACAAAAAAGATCCTGGCTTAGGAACTGCTCTAATCAGCTACATCATCTGTGCTTCATTTGCTCTACTCTGGATCAGATTTTGCTAGCTAAAGATCATACTTCAGTAATTCCCAGTATTCATGTTTGTGAGACCTAATTCCCATATGTTTTTCTTTTTTTATTAGGTGTTATGGTATTAGAAGACCAGGCTGAGCCACCGGTTTCATCTACCTCACCCTGTATCAAAGCAGATATATTACCTGTTTCTACAGCCTCTGCTTCAGGTGCCACCACATCAGCAATAGTGACAAAACCAGCTGCTATAGAAACACTTTCTGGTAATGGAATAAATGAAAAAGGAGGAAGCGGACAGCCATATGCACATCATGGTTCCCAAGATATTCCTGTGGACAGAGATGTAGCTAAAAATTTCTCTAATATTTCTTCATCACAAGGTGATATTTTAAGAACTGGAGTTTCTTCAGAGCCATGGGACAGTGAGAATTCAGTTATTTCAGACCATTTGAGTAATCCTAAAAGCTACAAAAGAGAGAAATTGCCAGATGGATTACCAGAGACAGGCTTTACCAGTAACTGCCCACAGTGCTATGCCATTGCAACCAAAGATCCTGAGCATCTGGAAAGTTCTTGCAATGCTGGTAATACCCATGAGGACCTTGATTGCTCAGACAGTGAGACTGCTATTGCAGTTGTGGACAACTCTCTTCCTGGAGACCAGCTATGTGAGCCCATTAAAATTGTCATCACAATGAGTACTACGCCAAACACCACCTTCAGTGACCTAGCGGGCTCTGTCCACCTAAAGGCTATGGGATCTGAGAGACCAAGCTCAACCCTTGAGTCTGGTATAGTTACAGCAGGCTGGCCAAGTCAGCAAACTAATGAACAGCTCAGAATCCCTGTTATCACTTTTGACCTGTCTGACGATGACAGTAAAGGTAAGACTTGCCCAGAAGTTAGTGAAAGAACTCCAGAAATTTTAAAGGCAGAGCTGTCGTCCAACCAGTGCTCTGGCTATGAGTCAGGTGATGCGGTAAAGGACCACAGCAACCCAGCACATAGTCCCTTAGAAACTAACACTTGCTCAGATCCAAATCGAGAGAATGCTTCTGAAAATGTCCAGACTGTGGATTTAACTTCTAAGGAAGACCTGCAAAACCTAGACCCACAGTCCTGTAGAACTGCTCATGAGAAGAGGCACATGCGGGTGCTGAGTGTAGACAGTGGGACAGATGTGCTCTTAAGTAAGAATTTCATGGAGGTGTCTGACAAAGAAAAGACCTTACCAACTTCTAAATCAGATCTAGAAGCTAAAGAAGGGCAGGTGCCCAATGAATCTAATTTTCTGGAGTTTGTTTCTCTCCTGGAATCCATTAATACCTCAAAGATGAAGACGTCTAATCAATCCACTGTCAAAATGGAGACAACAAAGGAAAATGGGCTTGTTGGAGGTATGATGCATGGTTTTGCAACTCTTCTGGCAGATACCCAGAGGAGAGCTGGTTTTGCTAACAGGGTCAGGGAAGGGCTGGGCTTGGTGAGACAAGGTGATTTTGTGAACATATGATGGTGTCAGCTGCAGTTCTTTACATATTTTTATTTTCTTAAAGATTTTCCTTTGGAAAATCAGTAGGTGTCCAGTATCTAGTATTCTGTGCTGGAATAGCAAGCTTGTGGCAGGCCTGAATCATTGAAATACCAAAAATATCTTACAAAAATGTGTACAGCTATAGCATTACACCTCTCTTGCCCCTATTACCAGGTGCACAGGCAACAGTCTCTGTGCGTGCCTGTAAGTAAGCAGGAAGCTGGAATTGTCACTGATGATGGTTCAACTTTTAGCTAACACACACAACTTCCTGCACAGTTGTGAGTTGGTTTATAATAAAAAAACAAAAAGAAAAAATATCTTACTCAATGGGTAAGAGTTTTGATATTTAGTTGCTTAAAATTACTGGACTTTAAGGAGGAAAGTTTGGCCGTTGTTTTCAATGAGAATCCCCAGTATTTTAATGAAAAATTGTATCCCCCAATGCAAATTCTTATTTAATGAAAAGGGTTTCTATTTAAAACAAAAATCTCAATCAACTAATTTTAAAACCTACAAGCATTCCAATTTATAGCCCTTATTTAGGAATATCTGATTTTAATTGGCATTCTTATTGCTGTGACCCTTTCAAGTTATGAAGGATTGTTTGCAGTGTCTTTAGCAGCTCTCTAGGCAAAACCAGCAGGACTGTTTCATAATGGTGTGTGATACAGTGCAGTGAAGGCAGGCGTGATCTCAGGGCATTTGCAAAATGATCAGTGCAATTGGTTGAGAAGATCTGGGCCAAAGTAAAATAAGACAACCCGTATCTTCCTCTTCTCCAAAATGTTTGGTTTACCTTAGTTCCTATAATAAGCTATTCTAAGACAACCTAATAGGATGCAGTCTCAATACGTATAATGCATGAAGGGTCAGAAGCTTAATGGTGCTCAGCAGAACAGCTTCGTGCTCCTGTTTTAACATGCTATCCTTGTCCATAGACAGGCTCTAGGGAGTTTCTGCTCCCTTGGCTCATTTTCACAAGAACCTTGCATTACATGAAAAATGCACACTTCATTTCAAAGTTTGTTAGCTGTTTCAAAACAAATGTGAAAATTGTACTTTTACCTTGCTAAAAAACAATTAAGTAGATTTCTTCTTGAGGTGTTATTTTCCTCTAGATTCTGTTTACCTTTCCTTTTGCCTTTCCAAAGTCTTTCCTCTTATCTGTCCTGTCCAGTGCATTAAATCCTTATATCATTCCATCTTTCACTTGTGTCCTTTTTTCTTCCACTTTATATTTCTAGTTTTGTGCCTTCCCTTCCCTGTTCATTCCTTCAGTTTAGCCACTCCCCTCCTGTGCATCCTCCTTATATGCCACCGCCTTCCTATTGTTTTCTCTCTTATCTTCTGTTCTTCCCGGCAATCTACAGTCTTGCTTTTCTACTCTTAAAGCTTGCCTAAAGCCATTACCTCCCCATAGCTTGCAATCCCTTCTCCTGTACTTATCCTTATTTCCATTTCCTAGTCAAATTTTGCTCCTCATAGGCCTGTTGCCCATCTTCTGGTCTACCCTACACATCTCTCCCGCCCTCTCAGGCTGTTTGCTCTGCAGAGCAGTTTTTGTCCTGCTCTATTGAGTTTATGAGCTTGCCCAGCTGGCTCCAGCCTGTGCTCTGTGGTTGCCTAAGATGTGTGCTGAGCAAGCCCTGCTTTTCACCAGAGCCTGCTCAGCTGATCACCTGCTGAGCCCAGAGAGCCCTGCCAGGTCCCTGGGGTGCAGGGAGTTGGGTGCAGGGTTGCCTCCCTGTGCAACATGACATTATGAAAATTGCAGCAAGCAGATTGTGATGTTTGCTACTTCTCAACCGTAAAATGGAGTATTTACACCATAATTTGACTTCTGTGTAGTGTGATTTATCTGGAAAAGAGAAATGATAAAGATGTCAGAGGTAAGCTTAAATAAAAAAAAAAGAGTGCAGCTAATCTGGAAAGGCCTCTCAGAAAATATGAGTAGGGAAAATTGCTGCGTAAAAGAAAGCAGTGTGCAACCAGAATAAATCATAAGCAGATTCCACAGTGACCAAAAAATCTACCAAACCCAAAACTTTGCTAATCTGTGTGTAATTGTTGTGCTTTAGATCTGGCAAACGAGACTTTCTCTATTGGAAACTAGGATCCTGAGGACACAGAAGGATTCTGCCTTTCTCTCAAAGGAAGCTGTTACTTAAAGTGACCTGAACTGAATTCCCTACTTTCCTAAGTCCTTCTGTTTGTGAGAGAAAGTTGAGCTGCATACACGTATAACATAGTGGCCCTGCTCATTTCCAGAGAGGGCCCAGCCAAGTGTCACCCTGGGAAAGGAGCAGGGCCGGGAGGAGGGGTGTCCTGTGTGAGCAGGGATGGTGACTGTGGCCCTTGTTGCTGCAAGGTGTCTCCTGCACCTCGGCGCAGCGCTGTGGGAAAAAGGAGATTCAATCTATACTCCTTAAGATGGGGAGAGGTAGTTCAAAAGCAGTTATTTTTAAGAGCAAGTAGGCTTTGTTTTCTAGCCTAGTCAGAATGTGCTGTTTGCTAAAATAAATTACTGTCATTACTGGCAGCTTCCCCACAGAAAGACTGGATTTTAGGAATGAGGAAGCCTCTAATTTTTTTAAAACCCTGCAATTACAAATATGCTTTAACAAAATAGCATCTTAGAACAGATCTGAATCAACAATATTCCCACATTAAAGTGGTTGTTAAAAAGCGTGGGGGTGGTGGTGGGGAATAGAGCAAGTCAAGCTCTGCACCATTTGTTTTGAGGGAGGAGGTTGGTTGTGTTTGTTTTTTGTCTTTTAACCTTGCAAACCGCCTAATTGGCAAAAGCTAATAATAGATGCATGGTTCAAATGAGCATGAAATGCACCCCACAAAGGTGCTTATTAGGCAGTGTGAGAAACTTGGCAAATTCCTCGAAAGCTAGATATTCAGAGCTTTGTGTAAGAAAGCTGACATTTTGCATAATTTGGGGAAGGCAGGGAAATATGCTCATCAGGACAGTCTTGCGAGTAAATGTTGTGCATGGGTCTTTGTTACTGGTGCTCCCACATGGAACTTCTGAGTTCTGTGGAAACAAAAGAGAGATCATCCTGGCCACATAAGCCTTCACAAGTAGACAGTTCAGTAAAATGCAGTACAAGAAAATTAAAGCCTTGTGTTGTGCCACCAAGGATGCCAGGTTTAATGTGTTAAAATACAGGACATAAAAAAAGCTGTTGAAGAGCTGTTCTGTTGCCACCCCACCCCTTCTAGATCGTGAGAAAGTACCACTGACACTGCTTCTAAAAATGACCTTCAGGCCAGTGTCCTTTCAGTTCTGAATCCAGCTTGCACCACCCGTGTAATAAAAGCCTGTTGAGGGGGCAACTGCATATTTTCTTTAGCCTGAGAAGCATGAGGGAAGCTGGGTTTATTGGCTGCTTTGGGTCCCTCTGACAGTCCCGGTGTTAAGGAAGAGCAGCTGTGCATCAGTTTTATGCAGGACAAACTCATGTATGTTCCCTCTGTCACAGATGGATTGTAATCTAGGACAGGCAGTGTTATCACCCAGGGAGCAAAGCCTGCCATGGGGATGGCGGGCACCCGCACGGGAGAACCTAAACCAGGACTGTGTGCCCTGAATTTAGATGTTTTGCAGGCTTTTTTTAGAAAAGGTACTCATCGTTCTGGGCAGTGCACAAACCACAACCTTGACTGAGTTCTGGATCCCAAGCAATTACCCTTCTACTATAAAAAAAACTAAAACATACTTCTGTGTATATTTTTAGACTCCTTGTTTTTTTCCTGTGTGTGAGAAAAAGGGCTATTGCCTGCCATAAAGTCACGGGGAAAAGTGATCTTGTACGTTGAATCACCAGCCCAAGTGACAGCTGTAGTGGGAGGCAACAGCAGGGGAGTTTGCTGGCCCACAGGTAGCACCTAGGGTACAAAGCCCTGCCATGTGCTAGCTCTTCTCTCAGAGCAGCTGTGTGCCACCCCAGACTCTCATGCCAGAGGGACCATGTGGCATTTGAAGCCCCGCTTTGGATGAGGAGGAAATGGGGAATAGAACTCAGTTCTCTCAATCTGGTACTTGCGACTCATAGAGCTTTTGTTTCCTGCTGGTACTAACAAGAACAGAGCAATTTGAAATTGATTCTTTGTGGCCAAATGGGCAACAAATTTATTTTAAAGTCAGAGCATCTGTTTTGGAGCATAATGTTGTGGAGAGAAGTAGATTTTGTAGCAGAGCAATTAATGAACAGAAGAGACTCAGGCTTAATTCTCCTTGACCAGATTTCAAACAAGATAGTACTTGCAATAATGACAACAGTGGCATTTTAACTTACAGGACTGAGTTGTGGAGGTTGGGATAGGTATATACAAGTAAAAGATGAGGAAAAACATCTGGGAAATTCTGGAGAGAGATATTTTGAAGAAAAGTTAGAGCAATAAAACTTCTTTCTAATTAATAATAAGGCAGCTTTAAAGTTGAGATACAATGACAGGTGGTTATCAGGATTACTAGATGTACAGAGGCTGCTCCATTTCAACTATAAACCTGTTTTCAGCCTCCTCCCATTATGGACCAAAGGTAGTTTGGAATACCTAAAATCTGTTCCACAAATGAAGTTAGTTACATGACAAAGGAAATTTTGGTAACATAGCTGCATTTAAATTAGGAGGTCATTTATCAGCACTGGTGTTATATTTTTGAGTAACGTTGCAACTGTTACAACTCTTTAGTACAGATAAAAATGTTTACAGGAAGTATCTTATATGCATATGAGACATATAAGAAATGTTTATCTTGATAAGGATTTTACCAGGTTAACTAAAGGAGGTATCTTGTGCTTAACCAAAATATGAAAATGGTGTACAGACCAAACTTTGTTGTTTATGCAGGACTCTTCTGAATCACCTTTTCCCAAGCCTGACTTAGCCATGAATCCTGATAGTTACACCTCAGATATCTGAGTCATGTGGCATATAATTTCCAGATAAATTACGAAGTTACTTGCATAGCCTAGGTCTGAGCTTGCAGCTTCTGTGAGCCCAGCCATATGTCTGCCAGAGATACATGGCTTGGCATAAAGAGGAGGCCACAGCGAAAGTGCGGGTACACTGCCCTGTTGCACTTTTTACTCTTCTCCTGCTCTTGGAGATGGTTTTTCCTAGTAACTTGAGCTTTGCCAGCACAATTTCCATGCAAGGAACGTTTGGTGACACAGAGGTGATTACGTACCCTGGCAGAACACTCCTAGTCTAGACAACTCTTACCTCCATTTAAATACTTAAGGTGTAAGTCACTCAGAAGAAACTGAGTAATAATCATGAAAATCAGGCACAAACCTACTGTGGCTCACTTTTCCAGTGCTGATTGGCATATAAAGCCTGTCAGAATCAGTACATTTATGTTTTGATTAGTATGAGTCTTTATTACTGCAGGGAAAAGAAGTTTTTGAGGTTTGTGGTTTGGAATGGAAAAAAAGAGAGAGGCATTTTCTAAAACCACTAGATAATCAAGTTTAAAAATCTTTTTAATTGTTCCAGCCCTAGAGCTAGTTTTGAGCAATACGGGACCAATTAGATTATTAAAACCACAGTTTCTGATCTCTATCAATTATTCTTACAGCTTGAACAGCCCAAGCCTTTAGGAAGGTGATTTGGATTAGGTGTCTGTGACTCCATCACCTCCCTCAGGTACAGTTATATCATTAAGGGGATGCTTCAGTAATGCCACAATTAAATAAGGCACAGTTTCTACTTAAAATAGAGTTTAAACCCTTAATTATGAGAGGTAAAAAAAAGCATTCTCTGCTCCTCTCCCTGCTTTTTTTTTTTTCCTAAATAGAAGAAAGTAGGTTTTAAAAACCTACTGAATATTGTCTTCATGCACACCAGATATAAAAGACTCCCTAAACCAAACTTATGCTTCTTGTATTTATTGCACAGGAAGCCAGGATCCTTGGTTGTTGTGTGCTACAGAAAGAGAGCAGGGGACTCAGAACATTGGCAGTGTTGTAGTAGTTTCTTTTTTATTCCTCCTTGTGGAAGCTGAGTGAACGCTGTTTTTCCAAGCAGGAGTTATATGGTGTCTTTATTGCCCGTTCCCTTTAGCTGCTGGTACCCAGCTGGTGAGCATCTGGGGCCCAAGTGAGACTCTTCAGCCTTGGTGCTGCTTGTTGTGCTTCACGTTAAGGTCTGAGACCTGCTGGGATGAGGTGTGGTGGTACAATTAAAGTCGTTCTTATGCTTCTGGATTTCCTTCCCTCCCCAGGAGTAAGTGTGCAGTGTTTGCAGTGACAAGTGGTTGTGTGTGAGCGTCTGAGGCTTTAGGTGTGTCCTGTGAATTCAAACTGGTGAATTCAAACTGGTGTAGAGATCTCTTAACTCCTGAAGGTAGGCTTGTTTGTAGAAATAATGTGTTATTAGATTAGCTGATATGGTTGAAGGAGAACAAGATAGATGATCTGAAAGATCTGCATATCCAAAAGCTTGTTTGCCTTTTTCAATTATATTAGTTGACCTAATAAGATATTATGTCTCTCTGCAAGCCTTGAATCTGTTTTATCCTTAGACCATTGTAGCTATGACACCACTATTTCCTGATTAGTGACTTGCAGGTTAGCATGGTAACTATATTGGTAGGAAATCTAGTTTAACAAAGGGAATTTTTTGTAGGGGGAATTTATGTGGGTTTCTATGTTGATCATTAAATTTCTAAGATGTTTAAACAACAGATATTCAAGAAGTCTGGGTAAACACATTTCAATACACCTTGCTTAGTGTGAGAAGCTACAGGACTCACTGAAGCATCTCCAACAAGCACAACCAAAAATTTTATTTTATTTTTTTTATTTAAAGCGTTTAATTGTATAACTGCCCATAGTGGTGCTGAAATCTCTTAGTTGCACTTTAAGATCCTAACAGATACTTAAAAAATTTACAGTCAAAACAGAATTGCAAAAGGTTTCATTGTTGGACGTGAATGTTAGTAACTAAAAGAGAGTATTGCTTGAAAGTTGTACACATATGTAGAGAAGTAATATAATAGTATTCAAAGTAGTAGAAATTGGACAAGTACATCATGTATATTTTAAAATCTGTATTTTCCAAGCAAAGAAAAATCTACTGTGAAATTATTTAGCCAGTTTGTCCTGCATCAGGTGTGTGGTCACTAGGGAAGAGGGATTAGGTAGCTACCTGCTTTCCTGTCTGAGACGTTGATTTCCTTTTGAAGGTGCTGTTTTCCTTTTTGTAAAAGAGGAATGGGTCAGTGCTTCTGCTTTTCTGCTGCCAGGATACACAGCTTGGGAACAAATTACGGCCCCCAGGGAAGCATCCTCTTACTATTCTAGGTTAGGCACAGATTGCTTCTCTCTGGAACAATAGGAGAAACAAAGCAGAAATTCTCTCTTGTTTATTCTTTGCTTCACACAGCCTCTTCTTGAGGAGGCTGTATGAATGAGTTGTTTCAAGTCAGAGTAACTTCTAATCCATATTTCTGTGATTGCCTTAAGTAATTTTAATGTTTTTCATAAAGCTAGTAACTATCACAGTGTTTTAGTTGTACTCTTTTACATGCTCTTGTTTGGTAGCTAATGACCAAAACTCTTGACTGTCATCTGCGGAGAGTGGCTCCACTTCACTGCCCTGTTTTCCAGATAGCCAGATGATGGAGAGAAAAGAAGAAATGGTGGGAACAGAAAAGCACTGTGAGCAACTTCCTAAACAGGAAAGATCAGATGTACAAAGCCAAGATCGTGCTAGTACTAGTCCGGTGCTACCAGAGTCTGCCAAATTTGCGGCACTGTAAGGCCAGTTTACTTTACAATTTTGTACTTCAAAGATATGATGTAAGCTGTTCTGTTTCACTCAGTAGAAATGACATAAACTTTTAATTAACCTCTCTTTCTTTTTGTTTTATTGAGAACAAGAAAAAAGTTCCTCATAGTAGTTTTGAAACATTTTTGTGTCAAGTTACCAGGGCAGCAGGCAAAGGCAGATAATCTACCGGGTAACTTCTCAGCAAGACAGTTCTGTCTTGCAAGTAATAAGTGGACCAGAGGCATCTGTGCAAGATGAGCTATCCGTGGATGCAATGCACGTGTTCATAGATGAAAATGGTGAGTTTCTGTAGTTGGAATAATTACAATGTGTGAGGAAATTTCTAAAGAAACTCTAGATGCTCTGGAAGGATATTTCTCTTGTCTGTTAACCAGTTACATGTTTTTCTGTCTGCATGAAAGAAATGCTTAGTATTTTAAAGTCAGATCAGCAATAACTAGTTTTCAGAATCCACCAGCAACTGTCACAGACCCGAGGCTTACACAGTGCATGAAGTTTATCTTCCAACATCATCCTCAAAAAATGCTGTCTAGGACAGAAGACTACTTCTGTCTTTGCAGAAGAACCCCTGGTGCCTTCTGCCCGGTGAGGCATTTTGCACTGGCCTGGCTGGGCAAAACACTCCTCTTTTACTGTTTTGTTCTTCAGCTGCCTCAGACTGAACTCTCTGATAATATGGTGATTGGTCATATTCAGAGTTGTGGTCTGCTGCCCCTTTCCAGAGAATTAATGAGTGACCTAGTCTCGCCCCATGCCTGTGCTTGGTGTGCTGCTGCTCTCCTTACAGTTCCTAGTTGCTGAAGCATATAATATACTTGGTGGTGGTTTGTTTGAACTCCGTGTAGTGCCCTGTGAGGTACTGACCGGTACCTCTGAAAGGCAGCTGTCCCAAAACCCATTTCCCTTAGCACTGCTTTTGAAAACCCAGTGGAATGAGTGCTCATGGTATCTGGGTTTGTGACCCTAGAGATACTTTGGCTGCTTGCAGCCTTGCAGCTCCTGGTGTGCTGTGGGGCTAAGAACAGCAGCTGCCAGTCAGGCAGGTGGCATGGCCTCTGGGTCAATGAGCAGTGACTCTTACTTTTTACTGTATATGCAGGGAAGGAGTAGCAGCATCTACACTTTTAACAGGATTTTTTCGTGCTTCATACCTCCTGACCTCACCTTTGAACTGAAAGAAAAAAAAAGTCTCATGATTTCACATCTTACAGCAAACTTACATTGAGAGATGGGCTTTGCATTTACTTTGTCTTTTAAATTTTCACTGTAACTTCTGTGTTTTTGTCTCGAGTTTTTAGTTTTAAATGTTAATTTTCTGTCTGAAGTCTAAAATAAGCCTAGTGCACAGGCTGAAAGCTATAAATGTGCTTGACTTAAAATGTAATTTTTATAGACTTTTTGTGTGAAACAAATGATCTTATCACTGAACTGATTTTTTTTTAATTTTCTTTTTCTCTGTATTTTCTAAAGGGGAAATTAGATCCTGTTATTTAAAGGCTGGATGTCAGAAGGAAGGAAATTTTCGACATCAGCTATCAAATTGTGATTGTATGTCAAATGCTCAGTAAGTAAGCCTTTATTTCTAGAAACATTGAAAGTTTTCATTGCTAGAAGTTATGAAACTGATTGTGTCCGTGAAAGATGTATGTGAAGAGGAGTGCTGACCCAAGCAAGTACTTCCTCTGTGAATTGCTCTTTTTTAATATCAGGCAATCAAAAACTTACTGACATTCAAAGTATTAAAAAAAAAAAGATAATTCAGTCTAACACGGCAGGGACCTGTGATTTTAATGCTTTAAAACTAGTTAACTAATCACTGGCTTTTTTGCTCAAGATGTTCACACAATGTTCTACTGTTGGAAAACTTCTGGAAATATTTTTTTAATAATTCTTCTCAATAAGAATGTTTCTTTGATGTGGGTTTCAGCATGCATTTTTTTTTTGTGCTAAAACAGTGACTGCTTGATAAGAATATTGATAAGGAAAAGTGAAAAAGAAAACCAGAATTATATGTCACCAGTGTCTTTTCATTATTTTATGTGAATAGCCAACGTCAAGTGTGGCAATTACAAATGAATTGTAAATAAAACAAAGTGGGACTGTTACCAGCTATTCTCTCAACCTTATCTCATTTGATTCCCATGCCTGTTGAGTCCTTAATAGATTTTTAGTCCTGTATCAGTACTGGCCAGTAACACTGCTTTGTATGGATTCTAGCAGCAGAGCCTTTCACCTTGCACGCAATCTCTAATGATAGTTTGTCACTTTGAAAAGGTATCTGAACAATTTCCTTTTTTCAAAGGTCTTTTTGGAGTGATCTGCATAAATCTCATATTAATTACTGTGACTTTCACACTCTTGTATGTGATCTGTTGTTTGCATATCTGCAAAAAGACTTTAACTATTCATAAGTATTTTTATTAAATAATTTTGATTTTCATACTGTTATACAGCACCTGGAAAAGTTGAGTGAGGGGTTGAGAAGGGTCATTGAAGAACATTATTTGCTGTTAACAATTGTTTGGCTTTCAGTGGACACTTTTGAAAAGCTTGGGACCATGTCAAGAACAGCTGTTAGTGTTTTACATAGAATGCTATTACAAGACACATGAGAATAATGCTTTTGATAGTCACTAGGAGAAGATTAAAAATAAAAATTAATAATCTACAGTAGAAATGTTCTATCTTTCAGCAAAATAATCCCAGTGAGGCAGAGTTCAGTTTTGACCTAAGATCAAACATTTTACTTTGAGGTTTTTTAACTCCTACAACTCTCTTCATTTCACTTTGCACAGAATGCTCGCCTCCTCCCCCATCATATAACTACGAACTTGAATCTGTCCTGAATTCAGAAATAGCTTACTGTCCCCTGACACTTATCAGTTAATCTGTTTTTTATCAAAAGGAGAGCAATATTCCTTCTCGTATAAGATGTTGTTCTAAATCAATCTTTGCTAGATGCTTATGTGACATCTTTATCTTCCTGTACTATGCTAAATGCTATTTTTCAGTTTATGGTTTGCAGACCTCTAGAGATGCGAGTTATTTTGAAGGAGTCTGCTAAACATTGTTAACACAAGCAAGTTCAGGTATTCTTTGCAGCCATATACATACGTTCAATTTCTAAAGACCAGTATCTTTGCTAAAAATCTCAGGGTACAGTGACAGTTCAGATTGGGGAACAGAACAAATCAGCAAAGACAAGTGGGTTCCCAGGACTATTGCTGTATGGGAGTCAGTGGGAGGACAGAACACAAGAGCCTTTCCAAGAACAGAGCAACATGAAGGAAAATACAAAGCAGGAGTTCACATGAAAAACGAGGAAAGAGAACGAGGAAGCATGGAGCATGCTCAGGTTGGTTTTTGCAAGAGCAGTTTGTGGTATATTTAGGCCAGAGAGATTAGTGAAAGCTGTCACAACAGTTGGTTCCTATCACCTGTGCATGATTGAAGGGTAGCAGGGGAAGGGTTTTTGTTTTTCCTTCAAGTGTTCACCATCAAGTAAATTTTGTATCTAGACAATATGGAACACAGCATATAGAAAACAGTGTCAAATCTGCTTTAAAGACAGGTCAGGAATGAGGCATCTTTCCTTTCCCCTTGCCCATATCCCCACCTGCAGACTTCCACATCACTTATGTCAGGGTAGTTTCTTATCCATGGTTAAAGGTAAGACAAATAATTGCAGTTATTTAACTAATAATCTTTTTATTACTGAAGAAAGAGGTAAATAGAATAAAATAAAGCACAAGCGCAACCAGTGATCGCTTCGGTCTCTTCTATATGTCTCTCTGTGGAGAGGTCTTGACAGCAATTATTCTCTTGAGGGTAGGCCCTTCTCTGGTGGAGGTTCATTATGCAAGTAGTCCAAGAGATGCTAATGTTACGAAAGAATATTAGAAAAGAGACATGGAAAGCACCTCTGAGATGTCTTTGGCTTATCTCCCAGCCCATGAGAAAGTTAACTAAGGAGAAGACAGTGACTGACAGTATCACAGAATCACAGAATGTCAGGGATTGGAAGGGACCTCAAAAGATCATCTAGTCCAATCCCCCTGCCGNTTCTTTATGAGTACTTGAGACAGTGCAGAAACAACAGCTTTAGGCTTGATGTCTGACTCCATTAATGAGCCATTCAAATTAGATTTTATGAGGTCAAAGAATACAGAAGAAAATTAACGCCTGGACATAAGAGGTGGCATCCTCCTTGAATAGGAGGGATAGGGTTTTGATCCTGGGGAGCCCAGATTTCACAATCTAGAATAATAGGTCTGCAGTAGGTGTGTGGAAACTCTTAAGACACTTCACCACTCATGCTTCCTTTATAGTGTTAAGATTAAGCTGCTCCTAAAGGGGAAGTGTCAAATTGAGTTGAGCCAGTGGTGTAACAATGTGGATGTACATGGACCATGCCCTGATGTGCTCCTCTAGAAGGAGGAGAATTGGCCCAGGCCAGATGATGGCAAGAGGCCTCTTGCTTTTGGGGTGTTCTTGGGAGAAGCACCAGATCAGAGGTGCTGGCATGCCAGAAGAAGTGGCACTTCTGGATAGCACTGCAGCTGGTGAAGAGGGAAGGAATTTTAACTGAGGAGGCTATAAACTCTGGCTGGTTTGTCAAGAACAATGTAATTGCCTTATGAATTGGCCATAGGTAAATACTACTTAACTAAGCTATGCAAAACTGGATAAGGTGTTTAAACATAACTCAAAAGAAGTCATTAAATAAAGCCTTGGGGCAGACTAACATTTAATGATTGTAAATTCAAATTATAACTTGCTGGTTTTGTCTATTCAGTCCTACTATTGTCTGCTTCAGTAGGAAAGTCTTAACCAGTCTGGCATTTCACAAAAAATTATTAGAAATACTACTTGATTTTCAACTCCTGTGGCCTGCAAACATTTTCTTATCTCTTTGGCATGGCTTCTGAAAACCATTTTCCCACAAATAATGCAAAATCTTAATAATGCCACTCTGTCACAGAAGTGAAGCTGTGTTATGGGGTTTTTTTGTTCTTCACTTTCATGTGCTTCCTGCCTTTCATTTGCTTGTAAAGGGCTAGGTGGACAACAATGAATTACAATGTGCCAGAGAAAGCAGATGTCCAAGTTTGAAGGAACCTTCCTTCAGAGGCTCCTTGACATTGGAAGCAATGCTGTTTGTGGGAATTACAATTTTTGTCAAATATCAGTGGTCCATCACCTCTCTTTGGCTCTGCAGTGTTGAGATCATCTTTGAAGTATACTCTAGTTCAATAATACTAACATATATTCCAACAGATTCTAACTTTTCTTGTGGGTTTTTTTTTTTTTCCTTTGTTTTTTTTGGGAGGGGGGCGCAGGGTTTCCCTTTTTGT
>VYZX01030688.1:15800-34841 GCA_013401335.1 Brachypteracias leptosomus
CCTGCTCTGGCAGGGGGGTTGGACTAAATGATCTTTCAAGGCCCCTTCCAACCCTTAACATTCTGTGATTCTGTGATTATGTATGATGTCCACTTGGGACCTCCTGGAACCATGTGCTGAGGATGAATGTTGTGAGGGGTTTCTCTGAGCATCAAGGATTAACCAAAGCAGTATGAAGGTTATAATGTTTTAGTTCCAGCTGAGGGATAAACCTTTGTCTCCAGCGTAGCTCTCTCTTAATCATGAAGTTTTCCCAAGGTGTCTTCTCTTGGGGAAAAGAGTAGTACCTCTATTGTGGTGAGAACTGCTGCTTCGTCTCTTCATCATAGAATCATAGAATGGTATTGTTTGGAAGGGAACTTAAAGGTCAACTAGTTCCCACCCCCCTGCCACAGGCAGGAACACCTTCCACTAGGCCATCAAAGCCCCTAGTCTTGAACACATCTAGTCTTGGGGCATCTACAAGTTCTCTGGACAACCTCTTCCAGTGATTCACTACCCTCAGAGTGAAAAACTTTGTCCTAATTGTAATCCAAATCTACTCTCTTCTAGTTTTAAGCCATTACCCCCCATCCTTTCACTACAAACCTTGTAAAAGGTCCTTCCCCAGCTTTCTTTTAGGCCCCCTTGAGGTATTGGAAGGCTGCAATAAGGTGACTCAGGAGCCTTCTCTTCTACAGGTTGAACAACCCAGGTCTCTCAGCCTGTTCTTGTAGGAGAGGTGTTCCAGCCCTCTGATCATCTTTGTCACCCTCCTCTGGATCTGCTCCAACAGGTCTATGCCCCTCTTGTACTGGGGCTCCAGAGCTGGATGCAGTACTCTGGGTGGAGTCCACAAGAGTGGAGTAAAAGGGAAGAATCACCTCCCTCTGGTGATTCTGCTTGCCACACTTCTTTTGTAGCAGCCCAGGACACGATCGACTTTCTGGGCTACAAACACACATTGCTGGCTCATGTTGAACTTTTCACCAACCAGCACCCCCCAGGTCTTTCTCCACAGGGCTACTCTAAATCCACTCATTGCCCAGCCTGTATTTGTGCTTGGGGTTGCCCCGACCCAGGTGCAGGACCTTGCACTTGGCCTTGTTGAATTTCATGAGGTTGGCATAAGCCCACCTCTCAAGCCTGTCAAGGTTCCCCTGGATGGCATTCCTTCCCTATAGCATGTTGACTACACCACACAGCTTGACGCTATCTGCAAACTTGCTGAGGGTACACCCAAATCCACAGTTTATGTCATCAACAAAGACATTAAACAACACCAATCCCAGTATTGATCCCTGGGGAACACCACTCGTCATTGTTCTCCACTTGGACACCGAGCCATTCACCACAAATCTTTGAGGGCAACATCCATCCAATTCTTTATGCACCAAGTGGTCCATCTGTCAAATCCATATTGTTCCAATTTAGAGACCAGGATGACATGTATGACAGTGTCAAATGCTTTGCACAGGTCCAGGTAGATGACATCAGGTGGGGTCTTATCAATATATATGTTGTTACTTACTAAGTTTGCTCACTGGGACAGTACAGAAGAAAATGTGAAGGTGTTTGCCTGCCTAAAATTAGAAGTGTAGTGTAATATTGTAGTATGATATTGTATAGGTTGTTCAGATGGGGTTTCTTGTGGATGGATATAAATATCACTAATTCTGAACTGCAGCACTGGTGTGTGATATTTTGAACAAAGATTGGGTATATTTTGTTATGAGGTAAAACTCTATTAACTGTGTCATACACAGATTTTTTTTTCCACTTTTCCTAATGTACCCACTCTTCTTTTGATCTCCCAGGGGACTGCTTTTGCAGATGCTCCCCAGCCCCAGCTTTGTCCTGAAGTGTTGCTGCCCTCCAGCTATGTACCTCTCACAGGTACGAGGCTTGCTGACTGGAGTAAGAATGAGTCTTGTAATCTTCTGAACTCGTGTTTTATTAGCCACATGATACATCACTTCTCTGGAAAAATCTCCCTCCTGCTTCTGGGAAAGTTCCAGAGATCAATGCAGGACAGGCCACAGATTGAGATAATTATGTATACAAATGATACAACTTCTGGAATATGTTTCTAACAATTTAAGCTTTTGCCATTTTTTGCTAAATACTTCTGTAACTCTCTGAAGAAAAACTTCATTATTATAGAGGGTTTCACAGAATACAGGGAAATTCTCTATCAGCCATTAAGAAAATTGATACATTAGACCTAAGCAGAAGTAAAATGACCCCAGTGTTGCTTATAAAGTCTATATAGTTTATGCTTATAAAGTTTATATCCAGTCACTAAAAGAAAATAAATTATTTCCAAGCATTGCACTTAAGTGCAGCACTCCTTATATCAGCCACAAAATTGAAAACTTTGCACCTTCCACTTGCAAAGGTCTGATATCTGCCCTGAGCCAACTGACATACACTGTTAACCCTAGTATAAAGCAACTCATAACAAGAGCTACGTCTATTGATGGAACAAAGTCTACATACCGGTAGTTCTATACTTGATTGGCAGATTATAGAACTGAAGGCTCTGAAAGAAGTTCCCTGTCTTCTTTCCATGTCTTTGTTCTTTGACATTAATAAGAACTTAATACACCTTTCAGTCACTCGGATATGTGTTGGAAGGATGGTACAGCAGCACACTGGCAATCCAGGAGGTTCCTGGAATGCGTCAATGACAACTTCCTTCTCCAGACGGTAGAGGAACCTACAAGAAGAGGTGCTGTGCTGGACCTTGTTCTCACCAGTGAGGAGGAGCTCATGGCTAACGTGAAGCTCAAGGGCAGCCTTGGCTGCAGAGACCATGAAATGGTAGAATTCAAAATCCTCAGGGCGACAAGTAGGGTGTGCAGCAAACTCACCACCCTGGACTTCAGGAGAGCAGACTTTGGACTCTTCTTCTTCATCTGCTTGATGAAGTACCATGGGATGAAGCCCTGAAAGTGGGAGGGGCCCAGGAAAGCTGGTCATTACTCAAGGAATGCCTCCTCCAGGCCCCAGAGAGATGTATCTCCAAAAGGAGGAAGGCAGGCAAGAATGCCAGGAGGCCTGCATGGATAAACAAGGATCTCCTGGATTCACTTAGGTGCAAAAAAAGAATGTACAAAGATTGGAAATTAGGACAGGTGGCCTAGAAGGACTACAAAGAGTTTGTCAGAGCAGACAGGGTTCAGGTTAGGAAAGCAAAAGCCCAGATAGAGTTAAATCTGGCCAGGGACATCAAGGGCAACAAGAAAAGCTTCTATAGGTATATCAGTGATAAAAGGAGGGCTAAAGAAGATGTGGGCCCCCTCCGGAAGGAAACAGGAGATCTGTCCATGAGGGATATGGAGAAGGCTGAGGTCCTCAATGACTTCTTTGCCTCAGTCTTCACTGACAAGGGCTCTAAACACAATGCCCAAGTTACAGAAGGTAAAAGCAGGGAGAAGGAAGATCTGCCCACTGTAGGTGAAGATCAGGTTCGAGACCATCTGAAGAAGGTGCACAAGTCCATGGGACCTGACGAGATTCATCTGCAGGTCCTGAGGGAGCTGGCAGACTGAGTTGCCAAGCCATTTTCCATCATATTTGAAAAGTTGTGTCAGTCTGGTGAAGTGCCCTCTGACTGGAAAAGGGGAAACATCACCCCCATTTTTAAAAAGGAGAAAAAGGAAGACCTGGGTAACTACAGGCCAGTCAGTCTCACCTCTGTGCCTGGCAAGATCATGGAGCAGATCCTCCTGAAGGCTCTGCTAAGGCACTTGGAAAATGAGGTGATTGGTGGCAACCAACACGGCTTCACCAAGGGTAAATCTTGCCTGACAAATCTGGTGACCTTTTATGATAGAATAACAGCATTGGTGGATAATGGAAGGGCAACTGATGTCATCTACCTGGACTTGAGCAAAACCTTTGACACTGTCCCGCATGACATCCTGGTCTCTAAATTGGAGAGGCATGGATTTGATGGATGGAACACTCAGTGGATAAAGAACTGGCTGAACGATTGTACTCAAAATGTCATGATCAATGGCTCGATGTCCAAGTGGAGACCGGTAACAAGTGGTGTCCCTCAAGACTCGGTACTGGGACCAGTTCTGCTTAACATCTTTTTCAGTGACATGGACAGTGGGATTGAGTGCACCCTCAGCAAGTTTGCTGACAATACCAAGATGTGTGGTGCGGTCAACATGTTGGAGGGAAGGGATGCCATCCAGAGGGACCTTGACAGGCTGGAGAGGTGGGCCCATGGCAATCTCATGAAGTTCAACAAGGCCAAGTGCAAGGTCCTGCACTTGTGTTGAGGAAACCTCAGACACAAATACAGGCTGGGCAAGGAGTGGATTGAGAGCAGTCCTGTGGAGAAATACTTGAGGGTGCTGGTTGATGAAAAGCTCAACATGAGCCAGCAATGTGCCAGTGCAGCCCAGAAAGGCGACCGTGTCCTGGGCTGCATCAGAAGAAATGTGGCCAGCACGTTGAGAGAGGTGATTCTGTCCCTCTACTCTGCTCTTGTGAGACCCCACCTGGAGTATTGCATCCAGCTCTGGAGTCCCCAGCACAAGAGGAACATCGGCCTGTTGGAGAGGGTCCAGAGGAGGGCTACAGAGATGATTAGAGGGCTGGAACACCTCTCCTACTAGGACAGTCTAGGAGAATTGGGCTTGTTCAACCTGCAGAAGAGAATGCTGAGGGGAGACCTTATTGCAGCCTTCCAATATCTGAAGGGGGCCTACAAGAAGGCTGGAGAGGGACTTTTTGAAAGGGCCTGCAGTGATAGGATGAGGGGTAATGGGTTCAAACCAGAAGAGGGTAGATTTAGATTAGAAATTAGAAGGTGAGACACTGGAACAGGTTGCCCAGGGAGGTTGTGGACACTCTATCCCTGGATGTGTTCAAGACTAGTTTAGATGAGGTCCTTGGTGGCCTGGTCTAGTGGAAGGTGTTGCTGCCGTGGCAGGGGGGTTGGAACTAGATGATCTTGAAAGGTCCCTTCTAACTTAAACCATTCTATGATTCTATGATTCAGCACTGCAAAATAAGAATCTTGTTCATTTAATTTTCCACAAATATATTTCTATCAAGTAGAACTATATTTCTGTGTTCTACCAGCATTTGTGATGGTTCCATGGTGAGGAAGATACTATTTACAGTGAAATACGGGTTCTTGCTTTTGTAAGACTTATTCTGTGTTTCCATTTGTAACGAATGTCCTGGCTTCTGAAGCTTTATATGGAAGCTTACATATTTAACATAAGTAGTTGTAGGTTGTAATAAAGAAATTGGTCTTCAATCTTCTTGAATGTTTAAGGTTATGCAGCAAATCATCAGTCTACAAGAGCATAGTAAGTACATGCTACTGAATCAATTCCTTGCATTTAGAAGAGAACTCTTTTGTAACAAAAAGGAAATCCTCTTCCATTGTTCTGTGGTCTTTGAGCTGCATGATAGCTTTGTGGAATATTTTGAAATAAGTAATAAAATCTAACTGGTTTCCAGTTTCCCTGAGATACCAGTTCTATATCTTAATCATTGATTGAGCTCTAAAATTATTAAAGTTTAGGATATTGAAATATTTGCTTGCACTGATCATTTTTTTTTTCCCTACAAATGAAATATATGTCTTCCTTGAGTTTAGTTAACAACAATTGCAGATGAAAGGTCTTGGTTTGGCTCTCAAGTTTGATATTTGAAGTAAACAAGAGAAAGGATATTTTCTGTTGGTAACACACAATCAGTACATCAGGCTGCAATAACATCAACATTCTTACTACTTTGCTTTAGGATGAACTACTGTGACTCTTGCCTGATTTATTTCAGATTTATATGGATGGAAGTGATTTAGAGAAAGGTTCCTGCTTGCTGGCGTAGGCCATGGTACTTTGCTAAGTTTGGTAAAAAGAATTGCAACAACACTCTTTTCTGCCCCTTGCTGCACCAATTGTAATGTGAATTTTGCTCTGAGAGATGCTGTTTTGCATGACTGAAAGTTTTAGGCTTAAACTGGAAAAGAATCAGGATCTAGCAAAGTTCATGAGGAGTTAGAAGAAGAACTAGAGGTGTCTGAACAAAGGAGATACTTGAAGTATGACTTATTTGTGAGAAAAATGTTTTGTTACTGTTATGGTCTAAAACTGAACATAATATGAGGTGAAGGATGAGTGCATGGCCAGCAGTCAAGTGTTCTTCACGCAAAGGCAGTGCGTGAAAGACCTTTTGTTACAGAATGAATTGAAGTCTTGTAAGTTACTGTGAAACTGATGCGGATTGGCTTGCATTGGACATGTTGCAAACTACCTCTGCTGCACTGTGGGATGGCACCACTGGTGTGCTGTGGACATGAAAAAGGTTCTTAACCATAAATGATACTACTTAAGTTCTTACTTACTTCCTTTCCACACAAGGGTTACAAAAGTGTTCTGTCTTGACAAAGTTAGTAGCTCTATTACATTTCTCTCCATTAATTGATACTGTTCTGAGGATACCACTCACTATGACACATAAATGAAAACTTGCAAGCCTTTGGGGTCGTTGTTAACACCTATTATTATTTCATACAAACACTACTAAGAATTTGCAGGAGTCCAAAACATCACCTAAAATGTCTATGTGGATCATGCCTAACTTTGTCAAATATTTCATAAAGGTAGCACAAATACTCATGCAGTCACACATTATTCTATGTAATTAAATACATTCTATTTTCCTAGGATATTTTTCTGAAAGTGAAGGTCATTAGAAGTTTTTCTTGTCTTATCCAGGTGGACTTATGTTCACTTTGTGGGCAGTCAGGCAGAAGTACTCTCTGAAGAAATGTGTTTTGTTTGCTGTAGGCACAGATGCCCAGAATTTGAATAATTATTTTGTAAAGCATGTCTGCATTTTAAAAATAATGTATACGTCTCTTACGGTCTAGAAACATCTGTTAGAGTCTTACCTTGCAGTGGAAACTGTAGCAAAAGGATAAGTGATCACTGATGCTTCCTATGGGGCAGCTAGAAGAAGACAAACCACAAGTCATTGAAAGTACAGTCATTGAAATCTTACTAAGGTAAATGCATAATTTATCTGTAATATATAAAAGATGAAAGCATAGCTATCAAAATTTCAGGCTATTCATATGGCAATGCCAATAAGAAATAGAACTGATCTAATGATATACTGAAATTAAACTAATGTAATTTAGTGGAGTGCTGATAGGTGGTGCATTAGGGGAAAAAGGCTCACTAAGCACATTAAAAGCCTGATAAAACCACCCTGTTGTCTCTTTTTCTACACATGTATGAAAACAATGTGAATCATTTATAAATAATGCTTTATATTCTTGAGTGTCATAAGATGTCACACAGCATACAAAAAAGTATGCTTAATTAAATTTTGAAAATTAAAACATTGTTTAATTTTAAAGTATATTTTTAATGGAAGCAAAGTGTGAGTGCAGAAGCGTAAAAATATATCCATAATTGTCACAGCTGGATGCTGAACAGAGCAGAGCCTCTGCTGTAAATTAGACATATTTTCAAGTAGAGAAAATATTTTTTTAATTTAATAAAACATAGTGCAAACAACAGGTGGTTCTGTTTCCTTGTTGCTCATCAAGACCTTCCACAGCTTTGTTAACACACTGCCTTGAACAGGAAGTAGAGGAGGAAGCAGATTTGTTAATTTGCCGATGTTTTCATTGCAATTAGTTAAATCTCCTGAGCTTGGCCCATTTGGTACCATTTTATTTTGCATCTGTGTGTGCATCCCTAATATAGCAAACTTTCATGTCAAAGTTCTGTTTAGTAGAGACCCATTTTTCCCAAATGAACAAGATAGTCAAATGTGAACAGCTGAAAGCTACACATACACACAGTTTTGTGCCCAGTCTGACATTGCCTTGCAAGTCAGCCTTGCAGTGGGCCACAGAATATAAACTCATATTATATATACATATATTTGTACAGGTACACTTAAACTCATATACATATATATACAAATTTATGTTTATATTCTTGAATAAAACCCTAATTTATATTCAGGCCAACTCTGCTTATATTCAAGACATGAGAAATATAATTTTAGATTTCTCTGCAAACTCAAAGCCAATGCCAGTTTTGTTATAGGTTTCCTATAATTTAGAAACTCATAGAAACGAATCACAGTTAATTTTTTTAGTTACGTCTGACTAATCTATACTCTTGCATCAAAAATTCAAGTAACTGATGATTCAATTTTTCTAGTTTGAGGGAGAGATCTGAGGATTGATTAGCTTAACTTTTTTTTAAAGATATTTCTACAACAGCTAAAATTCAATGGAAAATGCAGCACAGCACAAACACAGAAGAAAAATGTTGTTAGTACTATTACTAACTTGCAAGAAAGTATGTGTCCCAGTCCTACAAAATAACAGTGTTGTTATGCTATTGTACCTTAAATCTCTTCTATTCTTTAGAGATGGAAATCTAGTAAATGGGAGGTTGAATTCTAAATCTTCTTAATTTTCCAGAAGCTTTGTATTCTCATCATTCTTAGTAACTTTTACACTTTTGTTAAGACACTAAGAATAATGTGATAACAGAAATGAGTTACAAGAAAGATACACAAGAATATGTACCCCACTGCCTTTCATTCAATATATGTAAGAGTCAAGGGAAGGATATATAGTAGTGCTTGACTTAATTTTACAGATGTCCTTTAGATAAATGGAAGTCACATGCAGTGGATAGGATAGGATAGGATAGGATAGGATAGGATAGGATAGGATAGGATAGGATAGGATAGGATAGGATAGGAAGTTATTTGTGATTTGGTCTTTAAAATGAGCATATTTCTTCTTTTAGAAGCAACCTTTATTCTGCACTAAGGTTAAAATTATTCAAAAAGCACCCTCAGGAGCTCATGCACAACAATGTCATCTACATAGCTCATGAAAGTTTGCAAAATATCCTTCCTTAAGCTTTCAAAAAATGGATGTTGTTTCAGCACCATTTTTCTGCTCCTACCCAGTCAATACTGAATAGTGGCAGTGAATGAATGCTTGAATTTACAGTCCTGAGACTGTATATTCACAGTTTGGGGCTTGTAGGGGTGACAGGCCTTAAAATGGAAAGGATTCTCTTTTACGATTGAGAGTGTTTTGTTGTGAATATAATGTGGTAACTAACTTGCAGCTGGCCAGGTTCTCAGAGAGAAGCTATCTGCCAGTGAGGTACTTAGAAATAATAACAGGTGGTATATTAATGTATATCTCCAGCCTTTGCTATTTCTCTTTACAGGTTAAAATGTAAAGGACTTACAAATGAAAAAAAGAGAGGAGGGTGAAAAAAGGGGTTTTTTTGATAGTCTGGAACAAAGCAAATGGGAACAGGAAGTGTAAACAGACTCTTTAAAGGTTTGATGTCTTACTAATTATGCCAGGATCTTCTGATCAGAGTTCTTCAATACCCACTGAATTCATTAGTACTTGAATTTAAATAGCACAGGAGAAATATAGATGCTGCAGCTAAAGTTTGGGATGTTCAGGAGCCTTTCTGCAGACAAAATATTTCTGATGTCAGGAATATAAGATTTGGCCCATTGTTTTTATTGTGAATTCAATGTACATTATATCTTAGAAATAAAAGGAGTAAGCTCAAATGTTCAACTGTGCATACAGTGATGAGCTACCAAGTTTCTTCTGTTCTATTTTTGTTCTAAGCAGATCAGTATATTTCTATTTATTTCTATTTTAGAAGTCACCAGTTAATTCGAATACCTTTTTTGGACAATGATCCATTTGGTTGGCTTGCTTGTGCAGCAGAAATGGAAAATTGCAATTACTTTTATCAGCCAGTTCAGTTCTTTGTCCTTGATTTGCAGCAATAGGTGTGAATCAGTTATGCAGCATCTTCTGTAAGGTTATTGATATGCTGCAGCTGCAAAACTCCTTGACTCAAATGGACAGAGATGGAGCTCAAAAGACCGAAGGGTGAAATCGTGAGAGACAAGAGGTGGGAAATGAATGCTGGTTAGAGTGAAAACCTACATTAAGAAATAGTACTCCAAAAGCAGGACAAAATAAATCCTGAACACTATTTGTGGATTAAATATTGGGAATAATACATTAGAAATATAAATAAGGCTTTGGGTGGTAGTGGCAACAGTTGTGTGTATGCCTAACTCTGCATGCCTTGAACTGAATCTGTCAAGTGCAGAGCCTGGGACATTCTGTCTCAGAGCTGTCTGAGAGCAGACAGCGCCTGCAAAAACCCCTCTGGTGAGCAGTTCCTCTGTTGCATCTACTGTATGTTCCAGGGACAAGAGACCTCTCCTGTTATCTTTCATGGGAGACTCCCCTTGACATTTTAGACATTCTTAATTTCTGTGGGAAGAAGTAATTACTCAAGTGTGTTTAGAGGCAGTGCTGCTGCCTGTGAAGGTATGGCAGGTGATAGACTTGCCTCTACCACTTGCCTACATTCTGGACAGTGGGACCAGGTAGGAGAGAGAGAGCTCTGCTCTTCCCTCACAATGAAGAATCATGCTATGGATAGTCCTGCTCAGACATAGAAGGGCCGGTGATCCTATTAAAGCATTATGGAAAGTCAATGCATTTGTATGTATGTTTCAGTGTTTGCAATATTGGATGTCTGTCTTGTAAACATGCTGAACTGTGGAGGAATAAGTATGATTCATTGTGCACATAATATAGTTTAATACAATTCTAGATGCAATATCAAAGTCAAATGGCCTTTAAAAATGGCATCCAGACATATTGATGCTACTGGCACTTCACTGCTATTCTGTTTACAACATTGTGTTGATGCTCACTGAAGTTCTACTCTATTGGTCACATTTTGCATCTTCTAAAAATATGCAGCCCTCAAAATCAATTAGTAGAAGTAGAATTTATTACAATAATTTGAACAAAAAAAGTCAATAGCAGTAAAAAACAAATACAAATTCTAATCTACAAAATGCTGTTATGCTAAATATCTGTCAGTTAAGATGAATATAGGGACTGTATGCTTTGTTGAGACAAAACACAGTCAGAGGAATAAGTTCTATTTCTTATCATAAAAATTCTTAAAGAGTGACAAGAAAATTGCTCTAAAAAGAATGGGTGTGGGACATTAATAGTCCATTTCATAGAAACCTCAGGATCTTAAATAATATATATGACATATTTGATTAGTATAAATATATATTTTAGAGGCTTACTGAGCTATCATTATAACAATGATATGATTCTTTATTAAATTTTGTAATATGATTCAGATTCTTCTACCATCTATTCAATTGTTTATATACAATTTTGTGAAGGTTCTAGACAAATGACTGAGAATTACTCTTTAGTTTGTATTTACAGAATTCCCAAAGTTTATGAGCTTTGTGAGGTAGACCTTTTGAGCTTCTGTGTTCTGAGTTTAGTCACTGCTTATATTCCAGCTTGCTAGGGAATGGCTAGTGGGACCAGTTCTGAGTCCTGCTGAGAATCAGGAAACATAAATATCACTGCTAATGCCATATATTATTGAAATATCAAGCCAAGGTTGCAAATGTTAAGAGAATACACTGAGAAGCATTACTGGCAGTGTTACAAAATCAAACCAAGAAGCGATAAGTTTTGCTTGGTTAAATCATCCAGGGACTTGTTAACAACAGGAAACTGGCTGATGAAGTATTTCAAATGACTGTGATATTCAAGATAGTTCCAAACAAGGATATGAGTTCTTGGCTCTAGTTTTTCAGTTTTATTAGGCTCACATACTTATGTCCAAATATCACCATCTCACTAGCTACCCCAGAATGGCTATGCCAATCATTTTTCCTGTTCTGACAAATTGATTAGGGCTGCTTTTAATTCATCATAGTGTTAATTCTACCAGTCTATAAGTCTAAGCATAGATTCTCATAGCTTTCTTCTATGCACTGTTTAAAGGTACTCCTAGTGACTTCCTTTCCCTGACCACAGTGTCAGAGCTGAGTGTATCAATATCCTCTCTCTGCTGCTGGAGGTTTATCTAGCAGGAAAGTGAGCCAGCTCCAACAAGGCAGCTGTGCAGCTGTGAGAAGCCCTGGCCAAAGATCTCACCTTTCCTCATCTTGTGACCTGCTTCTGAGCTGAGCTCTCACTTGGTCCCTGCCTGAGCCATGCTACAGGAATGCTGTGGCTAGTCCCATTTCACTTAATTCTGACTTGCTGACTTGGCTCCCTGTATTGACCTTGGACCTGCAAGGCTGATGTGTCAGACAAAGGTCCTTTGGCTACCTGGGCCACTATCCCTGCCCCACATTGCTCTCCTCATTCAGATGTGGTGGACCTGTGCCCTTGACAGTGGGTTGTTGCCTCTGCTCTCCTTGTCATGATTGGTCCTGGTTCACCTCCCCTTGCAGAGAGCCTACCTTTAGTGCTTCCTGACACCTGTGTAGAAAACTGCCAACAAGAGCTAATTAGTCTAAAGTGATGAACATTGTCTAGGAGAAGCAGAAGTGCTTATTAATGCATTCTGTCCAAGCATGCAGTCAGGAAAAGCAGAAGGGCAGAATAATGATATATTTTATTGCCTTTCTAGTAGTTCTCTGTTATCATCTGGCAAATAAAGCATATTTATCTTGACAGATTTTAATTTAATTTCTGATATTTTTTGTAATTTAATTTCATTTCTGATACTTTTGTAGGGATATTTTGCTTCTGGAAAGATAATTTAGAGACGTTCATATTGTATAAAACAATAAAGTGGGCTTTTTGTTTGAACTTTTTCTTGAAATAGTATATTTTTCCTCAACTGAAGTTTCTAGAAGGTAGAGAAGGACCATTTTACACAGAATGTGCAAACTGAAATGTCATCCTTCATTTGAATTTAATCTTCAACACCTTCCTTTGAAAGAGTCTGTGCTTAGATATTGACACATGTTGGAAGAGGTCTGCAGCAATTAATATGTACAAGAGAAGTTGCTAACAAAACAAAAAAGGGAATAGCTTGCAAATATGAAATTCAAAATGGTCTTTGATATAACAGTTGACAACAACATCTGCTTACAGACAGGAAAACTGCATAAACATAATTGAAGGAAAGAGTGGGACTAGATTTGTTTTAACTTCTTAATTCAAATGCTCTTAAAATATAAGGAGACTTGAATTCTAACCATGCTAAATTTTGAGTTTACTAATCAAAATTGATGTCTACAGATATTAAGCCCAATGGCAAAGGAAACATATGTTTTTCTAAGGCTCTAATAGTTCCTTGTATTCCAGAGTTTCTATTGAAGGTTTGTTGAGGTGGCATAGAGTAGTTACCACATGCTCAACATGTGAATGCAATATTGGGTTACCAGAACTCTGAGACGCCAAGAAAGGCAATCTGGCATGTCTATTATCACAGAATCACGGAATGTTAGGGATTGGAAGGGACCTTGAAAGCTCATCTAGTCCAATCCCTCCACCGGAGCAGGATCACCTAGACCACATTGCACAGGAATGCGTCCAGGCGGGCTTTAAACATCTCTAGAGAAAGAGACTCCACAACCTCCCTGGGCAGCCTGTTCCAGTGCTCTGTCACCCTCACCGTGAAGAAGTTTCTTCTCATATTTAGGTGGAACCTCCTATGTTCCAGCTTACACCCATTGCCCCTTGTCCTATCATTAGACACCACCGAAAAGAGCCTGCCTCCATCCTCCTGACACTTTCCCTTAATGTATTTATAAACATTAATAAGGTCACCCTCAGTCTCCTTTTTTCAAAGCTCAAGAGGCCCAGCTCCCTCAGCCTTTCCTCATAAAGGAGATGTTCCACTCCCTTAATCATCTTAGTGGCTCTGCACTGGACTCTGTCAAGCAGTTCCCCGTCCTTCTTGAACTGAGGGGTCCAGAACTGGACACAATATTCCAGATGTGGTCTCACCAGGACAAAAAGTACTGCAGCATGGCACTTTGTTAGGAAAAATCTGTTGGAGGAGGAAAGGAGGGTTGCTTGTTCATACATACATGTATGATGGCTACACATACTCGAAATGCTCCTTTACGACCAACAGTGAAATGGATGTCAGAGGGTTCTCCAGGTAAGATTTGCATAGATATCAATCAAGGGTCTTAAATCCTTCCCAAAGTCTTTTTGTGTTTACCTTTTTTGTTTTCCAATTCAAATCATAGGCACATACATACATATTCCCTTGCACATATGATGGAAGTAAGATATTTCTGTAAGATATTTGTCAGCAGATCACATGGATAAAGTTTCACTTGACCACAATGCAATGTTGCGTTCTGTGTATCCTCCAAACTCCAGAATGCTAATGGCAGATAAGAATATTGTGAACAGAATAATGTATGCTGTATAAATTTGGAGTCTTTCCCTTGATTCTCTGTGGCTCTGGATTTTGATGACTAATTTGTGTCTATCTTAGGTCTAAGAAACAAATTGACAGACTGGGGAAAAATATTAAGATGGGCACTGGTGCTGTATTGGAAAGAACTATGTGTGGCAGCTGAGGCTGCTATAGCTCAAGTAGTGAAGTTGTTTGCAGTCCACATGTGTCTTCAGCACAGCAATAAGGAAGGATTAGCACCTCCATCCTCTTCCACATAGTCTGCTGCTTTACTTAATTCTGTAGTTCCACCATAATCCTCATATCCGATTTTTATTTTCTGCAGCAGAACTATGTAAGTGTTACCTAAGATGAGCTGAGATTTACCCTGTGCTTGTGATCCACATGGTACCTGCAGTGAGACAGCTGCTAGTGGAATGACTGGGAAGCAAATCTAGAAGTCTTTTTTAATCATATTTTTTGGGTAAAATTAGCTATGAAGATAGGTATTAGAGCTATCTGTGAGTAAAATCGACGTTATTTTTATGTTGGGACTGTAATGATAGTCATGACAACAATTGTTTGACTATAACATCATTTTAGAGACAAAGTAATTTTTTGGCAGCCCCAAAATGATCTGAAAACAGATTGCTTTCTGACCTTTAAAAAGTTATACAATCCTAACGAAACTATTTATAGTCTTTAATAAGTTATTGTTATCAGAACTAATTTAAAATTCATTCCTAAGAACTTTATCCATTTCAAAATTTGTAATTTTCATGCATGCTTTAAGTTGATAAAGGATCAATATTTCCCTGTTTTAGGGCTGTTTTTAATTACAAAATGTCTCTAATGTACACCTCCTTCGCCATGGGAATGCAAACAAAACTAGCAAATTTACGTAGAGATTAAAGTTCTACTGATCAGCTTACCCAGTCTAGTGAGAATAAGTTAACAGCATATAAAGGCTAAGTGAGAAAACTCTTAGTGCTCATATCTATTCTGAGATGACTGATCTCATCAGTGAGCTGTTAGAAATATTTGGAAGGTCTGCAACCTATGCTAGGTATGGTTATAAGGAGGTATGGTTGCAAGTAGCAATGGCCCGTTTATAAAGAAGTCTGGATACTTATGTATTTAGAACTCCTCACAGCTCAACATAAAACCAGCACATTCAATCCTGAGCAGTGAAACACAATTTCACTAGCTTAGTTATGTCTGTAATCTTTTGACTTACAGCTGAACTATGTTAGCTGAACTATATAGTGACATTGACCTGAAGGAAGGGGGTTTTCAAGTTACACTGATCATTTTATAGGATGATCCTGAAATATTGAAGTTGTGTTTATTATTATTCTGTCTTCTGCTATTTCCTTTCTACTGAAGTCACACTCAGATCAGGGACACAATTGCATTGAGCAATTTAGACTGTGTCTTTATAAGCTCAGTAATAATACTCTATGATGCAGGAGTATAAGCATGAGGATATATTCCTGTGTGTCCTTCGTCTAGGTAAGCAACTGCTCAGGGGCACAAGAACAACAACTGCTATAGAAAACAAAGCCAAACACGTTTTACATATTTTACAAATGGGCTTCAATAGAATTACCTGCTATTTTTACAGTTGTAATTCCATTTTGAAAAATTTTTTACTTTTCCTCTTTTTTTTTGAGTATGAACCCCACCTTTACTTTGTTTTTCAGTTCTGATTCTGCAGAGTAAGTAAAACAATAACAAATGTAGAATGAATCACTGCAGGGTTAGTCTTATTTTTTTAAAATACAAAGCAATTTTAAAATTATTATTATTATTGGGTCAGATCCTCACTGAAAATTCATCATTCTTTTTTCCTGTTCTTCTCACCTACATGAGAGGTTTGTTTTCAGTTTCCTTTCTTGGCTTCAAGGTATGAGCAAAGGTTTCTTTCTATCAGGTGATAAACATTAGTTAATATTCACAGATGCTTTTCTTGTACTGCTGTCTGTCTTGAATACAGTCATTGGCTCAAGAACTGTAGGGATTTCAGTCTGATGTCACATCATGACTGGGTACTTATTTTTTCAATAAAAAGTTATCTATGACCTCCTAAAATTTTTTTTTCCCTGAAAAATAATTTACCCATAATGCTGCTTTTCCACCAAAGCAATTCAGGATTTACAGTTCAGCTGGCAGAGGTTTTCTTTCACTTCAGTTGTCGACCTTCAGTTGGGAAGAAAATGGAAATAAGGTATGAGACATGAAGAGATGCAGATGGAAGGCAGGCAGGGAAATGTAATGGAGTGATGTTGGTAGAGAGGCCTATCCTTGCTGCCCCAGCTTCTTAACAGCCTTCTGGCCATTGTGATATTGGTTTCGTGCCCTTTTGCTACTGGACCTAGCCTCCACATGATATCCTGGGAGTTGTGTTCCCATCTGTCCACTCTTCTTTTCTTGATTAACCTCTAGGCAGCAGACGGTGCAAGTGACACAGAATGTGTTCGTTAAATGAATGTGAAGAAATCCTGCCAGGTTGATGGCTTTCTTGGCACAGTGCCTCATGGCAGGAGCACCTCTGCAGAGAGGATGGCTGGGCTTTAAAATGGCTGAGTTTTCTGGTCTGTTTTCTCTATAGCTGTAGTGGTGGAATTGAGCTGGGAGTCTGTGTAGGAGTTGGGATGTTTCAGACTCCTACTCCCTCCTGTCTCTTGACACACTTTTATTGTGTCCTGACAGTTGCTTTCAGAGTAAGTTATTTGTCACTGTGTCTTTCATGTACTTTTTCTTTCCAGTAAAGTTCAGAGTTGAGAATCTGACTACAAATATTCCCTTTTTGCTTTTACCACCCTCTTAGCTGCAGTGCAAGGCATTTATATCTAGGGAAAGGCCATGACTGGGACTCAGATCCTTTAGCACCCTCCTGCCCCATAGTCCTCATGAGGTAATGGAGAAAATGCACTAAAAGACACCTGGTACCCTATTGTGCTGGCAAGGTTTCCCCAGCACTGCTCTACCCAGTTTTAGGTATGGTGCTTAAAGAAAGACATTGACAAGTTGGGGAGGGCACAGACAGTGGATTATCACCTCTCTGGCAAACATGAGCTCTGAGGAACAGATAAATGAAATGCAGCAGCTGAGATGACATGGACTTTTCTGTATGAGCAGGCAACTGCAAAAGCAATTACGCTTATTTGTTCTCCCTGCTGGGACAAGATGTAATAGGATGAAAACTGTTGCAAGGACCATTCAGATTAGGTGGTAAGAATATTTTTTTATGACAAAGTGAGGGAGGGCTAGATAGGTTGGTGAGGCTGGCCAGAGACTCTCTTTTTGGGAACCTATGAGAACAGAGGAAGAAGTGCCTATAGATGCAGAAACAGTAATAGTCTTGGAGCAGAGCAATGGAGGGGACCTGAGGAGTTCACCTTGTCCAGGCTTAAGCCTTATTAATAAGGCCCAGTAGAAAGTGGTATGACAGGAAGATTGTGACTGTAGCTCCTTTTCTCAAACTACTGGCTAGAAGTAGAGTGGATTAATGGTAGCCATATTTAGTATTAGTCATGGGTTATGAAATCATATGCTCACTTTATATGTGCACTTGAGCACACAGAAATTCCTTATTTTCCATGTATTTTTGAATTTGAAATAGAGTATCTGAGACCAACTTTCTTTCTACTCAAATTAGGACTTATGTTGGGGATACTGAAGACTTCCCATCCTGAGCAAATTGAATATATGCTAATGCAGAGGCAGGGGTTTCAACAGGCAATATCAAGAATTACCTAACCCAGAACAAGTCTAGTGGTGAAAATATTTCCCCTCCAGGCACTGAGTGGATAACAGAGCAGTCATTTGAATGAACATTAAAGAAACATTGTGGGTAGGAATTGTAACTAACCAGCAATTACATCTGATCTCTTTATTCTCTTTTGATGTTCTTCAGATGTTTGTTTTCAGTTTTCTTTTTTTTTTTTTCACAGAAAAACCACTGACATCTGTGGTATTCGAATAATGAAATGGGGTTCTCTGTGTTCAAAGACTGGTCTTAACAATCTGGAGAAGTGGAGATTTGCCTGGTTATCACAGGATGCAGAGATGGAGGGGGCCCTGCAGAAGCAGGACAGGCCTACTTCTGGACAGCAAGGACAACAAGATAACAGGAACCTACGTAGTTCTTTGTTTCTGAGAAAAGGCTATCAAATCTGATAGCTACCCTCTGCCTCATTACCTGTGAAATGCATATTCAAGTTGACACCACTGTATATGCTAATGAAGATTATAGAGATCATGCTAAACATGTGTGACTATAGCACTCTTCTCTCCACCCAAATCATACTACACATCACCTAGGGATTGGGAATCTCATAATTTTGGGGATAAAAAGATGGAGAAAATGATCGTTAAATTGGGAGAGAATAACCTCAACATCTGACAGACCAATTCACAGGCTGCATTCTCTTCCTCCACTTCAGGCAATCTCTGGGTAAGCACCAAAACTTTCACCCTCTTGTGAAAGTTAACCATGGGTTGTTATATTATTACTATTTCTGCCAGTAATATTAACCTTAATTAATAGTGCTATTGTAGTGGGTGAATTTATCAATGACAATCTTGAATCTGTTCTGTCACTTTCAATAAAATAATCTCATTTATTTTTTTTGTGAATCCGACTCTCAAAGTCCTTTGCTGGGACTCTGATAAACAGATCAGTGAAAATCCTGGAACTTTGACAGACAAATATTGAAGTTACATTCCTTTTAATGCAGCAACATCTTGCTGATGTAGAATGGAAAATGTTTTAAGTTTTATAGAATCATAGAATGTT
>VYZX01030695.1:0-12282 GCA_013401335.1 Brachypteracias leptosomus
CTATCACTTCCCCCTCCCCCCACAAAACCTGAAACATTATAATGCCCTTTTCAGTCAAACAAAGCAGTTTAAAGGACAGTAGAAGCAGAAACAAGAATAAAATTTTAGGGATGGATGAGACAAAAGAGGGCTGGAACTGCCCTGTGGTATCTGTGCAGTGACAGTGATTTCCCAGGTGTCTTATACACCAAATGATTTTACCAAACCTACCTTTTACTTGTCATTCAGAACTGCATGCCTACAGCTACACACACTACTATAACTTAGCATGATGTGCCTGATGAAGCTTCAGGCACACTCAGACATTTTCTTTTTTTCCACAGAAATGCAATAGATGGGAACTATACCCCGAGAAACTGGCAGCCATGAAGACTGTGTCCCATATACCTCAACTGTGTGGATGCTGTCACTAGTTAGTTGAAGAGATTGTGTGAATGTTCAAAAGCATGCTAACAGTATTCTATTGCATTGGTAGAGTGCATTAGAGACCTTATTTCTCAAAGTATTGTACAAATTAAGTAGTGACTTCTGTCGGTATTTCTGAGAGATACAGTATAGGGAACATTAATTCCATTTTATGATTGAAGAAGTTGAAATACAGAGAAGTGAAAGGTTAAAGAGAGGTCTCACTCCTCCTTCCAAGATTTGCCAGCCTAACTGCATTGGTCCAGAATACAACAGGTATTCCAACAAGATAAGCCTTCATTTCCTTGGGGAAAGTAATATGAACTTTATACTTGTTAGGAGGGTTTCCTGGTATAGCAATAACAATTGAAGTTAACTGGTGAATACTTCCTTATACAGATAAGATTTGAATCACTCCAGAAATACATGATCCTATGCTCCTCCCTCTCTACTTCATAATTTCTCATATACACAGCCTATTGCATTCAAAACCCTGCTCCTACTGAATTGTGTACCACTGTGTGTGTACACTGTGAGTTTCAGCATCCCTCTCAGGTTAGAGCTGCCCTGATTCACAGCAACTTGCTGAACTGTACAGTAAGCTAACATGTATCTAAACCAAGACCTAAAGTAACTCTCCCACGCCCATTTGAGCAAAGGCACCTAAGGCTGCAAACTTTAAAGCTAGTTCCTATGTCTGTTAGAGTGAATCAACAGATTGCTCTGCAGGTTTCAAACCAGAGGTAAGGTCAGCCACACCAGACCCTGCTTAATCAGCTGGCTTTGCTGAGAAATATGATAAGGGAGGACAAGGCTGGGAGACACAGCTCCTATTGGCAGTCTCTGACAGCTCCCTTTTATGGCAAAGCAAATGGTGTGAAAGATTATAGGTGAGAAACTTGCTCACCCACCCACAGTTTGACTTTCTTTCTGCACGTCATTTATTTGTGTAATGGCATTTGCACAATTGTTCCAGCTGTATGTACAGCTACATCCTTTAAAACAGATCATTCAGATCTGATGTAACTTAACAGAGCTCAGCAGAGATTAACCATGTTCTGCAGTTTTGCATTTTAGCTGGCATCCTCAGGGCTCTGCAGTAGCAATTGTTCTGTAGGTGTCTCAGCCCCACTATGCAGGGGCTAGTGACTTTCTCAAAATTGCTCACTTGAGATTTGAGGCCAGATTTGAAGCCTCTGCCTCTTCTCAACTGAAGCTGCTAGGTACCTTGAGTTGAGTCTTTTTCAATCTCTGCAGGTACACTTGTCTCACTTGGTGCAACTATTAAATATTCATGTGAATAGATCCTAAACATCACATTTTCACATCCTCCATACCTTCACAAGTGAGTTGTAGAATCAACTACTGTCTCTCCCCTTCCTACTCCTGCAACAAATATTTAGCTCAGGAAGCTGAGAAAGACTGACTTCTGTTTAGCCTGGGGCCTTTGCTGTGATACAGACTTAAATCCCTTGATTTTACTCACACAGAAATATGAATCCACATTGCTTTAGCCTAAATGACTTTCCTCATCATTTGGCTACTGACTGTTTTGATGTGTGTCTGTTGGGTTTCCACAAACAGAAAAATCACGTGTAGGTGTTTGTCTCTGCCAAAGGAATCTTGGCCAAGTGCTGTGTAGAAACAGGCATCTGAGTCGATGAAACATTTCTACATCTATCTTTTGCTCTTTTCATTTCTGTTTGCTTTTGCAAGCTCACATGGACAATTCCTTGCTAAAGAACAAGGTCTCCCGCTTAAGTATCTAAGCATTCCCATACATTTTTAGGGCTAAGGGCTTCACTATGGGACAAGTCCATCTAATACCAAGATATTATAATGCCTGAGAACCAACGAGTGTCTAGACTCATGAGACCTAATTTGACAACATCTGTTATAGCAGTAGCCAGTGGTATGAAGAACTGCTAACCAATCACTGGACTTTCTCTTCCTACTCTAGTCATTCCCTAAGGGCTAAATCCACATAAAGATTTACACATGTAGTGATTCATTAAGCAAAAGAGAGGGTAGGTAATAGTTCCCTACCTCACGGCCAAGTTAATAATTTATAAGCAGTGACACAGCTTCAAGAGTGGCTGAGATGGCCTGCCAATGAACCTTAGGTAGGTGGCATTCATGTCATACTGCTGGCCTGCCTTACCTGAATCAGAGTGGAGTCTTGAAAATTAGTCCTTTCTTCCCAGGTATGAGCACCAAGCACTATATTTCATTTTTTCAAGACAAAGCACTGGCTTTACATCTAAGATCTGGACATAGCCCAGACAAAGGCATTTCACTATGCTTAAATAAGAACAGAGTCCTGTCCACCTGTTTGACTTTTTTTAATTTTTTTAAATGGCTTGGTTAGATCCTTTCATTAGCTTCTGGATTCACTGAATCCCAATCTTGGCTACTGCATACACAACAGGGAATATTGTAGTTACCCTTATACTACCTCTAATTTTCAGGGTGATACAGAGTGGTAAATATCATTATTTGCGAAATGATGCAGAAATTATGTGACATGTCCTAAACTTTTCAAAGTTTAGTAACAAGAACAGTAAACAGTAGGCTCTTCTGTGGCTACCAGTTGTCATCATTATATTTTATGTCACATCTAAAGATATCCTCATATTCAATCCTTATGCCTTCAGCTCATTGCTCAGCTGAAACATTCTGTTTTGAGCTCAAAAGGTGACAGTATTATGGAACAAATAGCAATAACATACAGTGTTGCTGGATCTCCACAGAGATCCCCTGGGAAGACTGCTCCTTGACCAGTTCCCTAGGTCACTCATTACTGGACGGTACTTCCTGGATTACTGCAGCTAATCCTGTCTCAAAAGGAAGACAAACTTATGTGAAGCCATCACCACCTTCCCACAGACACTATTCCTAAAAATCTTAAGTGTTGCCAATTCCTTCAAATTCCGCACAATAAAAGTTTCAGCTTTCCAGTTAACTACAACCAACCTGAAAGCAAGCCATCTGAACTGTCTGGATCCCCCTGATCCCCCCCATGGAGAAGATCAGCAGGCCAGAACTAGTGCAGATATCAGGGAGATCTCAACCCTCTCCAGAGCCAGGATCCTAAAGTTAACATCATTAAGAGAGCGGGAGCAGGAAAAATGGTCTCTGCTCCTCCTCCTTCTTTTTGCTTTTTATACAGTGCTGGCCCCACCATAGCAGGGGACTCCTCTTCTGTACATACTTCATCTTGGCATAGAAGAAAGGTTTGAGCACAGAGAGGAAACACAAGAGGAACAGGGCTGATTTTGGCCCAGGATTGGGAGCAAGACTGACTAGGCAGAAGTACGACCAGAAGAAAGAATCAGAAAGAAACCCTTTATGAAGAAGAAATCACGAAAGACTGTTTTATTTGCTGGAAAGGGGTTGGAGCCATGTGGGGAATGTGCCATAGAAATTAATGTGACCTTAATATACTTGGGAACACAGCAGATCCAATTCTTTCTTTCTTTCACACAAACACACAGATACAAAACACTGTGTACTGCAATAACAGATCAAAATTCAAACGGCAGACATTGAAAAGTAGGCTTGTGATTTTTGGATCTTTGGGCTTGAAACTGCTGTAAGATTTCAAAAGTCTTCTCATCCAAATGGTGACAATGCTTGAGCCTCCTTATTAAGTAAGATCTGAGATGGGGCATTATTTTGGGTGTCCCAAAACTGCCTATGTTCCATGAAAGTCTTAACTTACATTCTTTTCTTATTAAGGAGCAATTATCCCTTATTTTGAAGTCCATAACTAACTAAACTCCTCACTGTTCTTTGTTGATAGCAAAGCCATATAAAACCAAGCTGCCAGGCACTGTCTATTGTTCCAGTACATCAAGCAGTCACCCACTCCATTTGCCTTCTAGGGTCATATTTTTTCTGTGCTATACCTCATAAAATCAGCATTTTTACATTTTAACCCAAAGCTTATTGATTTAAACTTGTATTTAGAAGGCACCCTGCTTATCTACTTGAGGTGTAGAGGATCTTTAGTACCAGGATAATGTTCTAACTGTGCAGATCTAAAGAGTACTGGGAAAAGGGATTAACAGCAGCACTAATCTGGAGGAGAACTGAAATGCTTTAAAAACACTGCCTTGCAACTCCAACCTGTAATAGAATTACATACAAGGTAATAGTCATTATGGTACAATCATGACTTTTTGATCACTAGTTACCCAAATTAGGTTAATCCTAATTCTGAATTATATTGGAATCATAGAATTGTCAGGATTGGAAGAGACCCTAGAGATTATCTAGTTCCAACCCCCCTGCCATGGGCAGGGACACCTCCCACTAGATCAGGTTACTCAGAGCCCCATCCAGCCTGGCCTTCAAAATTTCCAGGGATGAGGCTTCCACCACCTTTCTGGGCAACCTGTTCTACTGTCTCACCACCCTCATGGTGAAGAACTTCTTCCTAACGTCTAATCAGAATCTACCCACCTCTAGTTTTGACCCATTCCCCCTAGTCCTACCACTACCTGACATCCTAAAAAGTCCCTTGCCAGCTTTCCTGTAGTCCCCCTTAAGATACTGGAAGGCCACAATAAGATCCCCTTGGAGCCTTCTCTTCTCCAGACTGAACAACCCCAAATCTCTCAGTCTGTCCTCATAGGAGAGGTGCTCCAGCCCTCTGATCATCCTTGTGGTCCTTCTTTGGACACGTTCCAGCACGTCCATGTCTTTCTTGCAATAGGGGCTCCAGAACTGGACACAGTACTCCAGGTGGGGTCTCATGAGAGTGGAGTAGAGGGGGAGAATCACCTCTCTCTCCACGTGCTGGCCACGCTTCTCTTGATGCAGCCCAGGATACGATTGGCTTTCTGGGCTGCAAGTGTACACTGATGGCTCATGTTGAGCTGCTCATCCACCAGTACCCCCAAGTCCTTTTCTTCAGGGCTGCTCTCAAGCCAGACACTGCCCTTCAGGAAGTTCCCTCAGTTACCCATTCTCCATTTATCATAGACAGCTGGACAAATGCTGCCTCACTGGAATTCTGCTTGCTTCAACTCATCCTTTATTTCTGAACCTATCCTTATTGTGTGTCTCCTTGTTCAGTTTCCACATCAGTGTCTCTTTCAGTTTTGCCACTGGTGACAGATTTGTACAAGTGTGACTTTACGCATTGGGCCTTTCTATTCACTCAGGTATGTGGCTGTCTGAAGCCTTTCCATAATCACTGACTAAATACAGATAGATTCATTTATTTAAGAGATTGTTTTTAAAGGCATTACCAAAAAGATATGTATGCACTTAATTTTGATAAGCAGGTTTAAGAATAAGTAACATTCCACAGGCTTTTCCCCTTCTTTACATTTCCTTTCCTATTATTTTCTCTCCCTATTTTCATCTGTTATAGCTTGCTTTGGTAAGCATGCTCTTGTTTTAATTTAGAGATTTTGAAAACTTGTGTTACTGAAGTAGTAAATCTTACGGTCCAAGTGAGCTTAAGTCAGTAGCAGGGTTACATATAACCATATAAATTAAAACAGTTTCAAAGCCTAACATACACTGCATTGCTGCTGAACCAAGAAGTAGCTCCAGCATCTACACTCAAGCATTATGGATTTATCAGTTTTGCTGGGAGTGTGATCTTGTACAACTTTCCTTGAAAAAATAAAGGTACCTTAGCTTGTAACTTGAAAAGGAATAAAAAGGCTTAGAGATCTATCTGCACATATATTGAGAGCTTTAGAATGCAATAATCCTTTAAAATCTATTTCAGTGTAGAAGATATTAAAATAGTTTTCATGCATTTTCTTGAAATTAATTTTGTCCTATTCCAGAATGCATAGTTTCTGAATTCCATGTTGCTGCTGTCTCCTCCAATAACAGTAACAGCTTTTCAGTGGCATTTACTGCAACATATGTTGATCTCAGAGGCACCAGAGTTCCTTTCTACCTGCTTAGTACTAGCTGAAAACACATATATCCATTTATATCTGAAAAAACCACAACCGAACTAGCTGTTTGAATCTCAGTCCTGAGAGATGAAAATTGTTAAGAGCATAGATACTGTTTCAATGGAATCACTTGCTTCTCAGAAACCTTTGAATCCTTGCCCGGAACTGCACAACATGATAGATAGTTGCCTAGACGTTCAGACACAACTCTATTTCAACTGTAAATTTCCACATACTTATAGGAGACGTTAAAAAAAAAAAAGTAAAAGAAAAGAAGAAACCTTCTAAAACCAAAAAGGTGCTCAACAGCAATCACAAAAATTATCTGTCCCAATGCTACCTCACATCCAGGACTACTATAAAGAGACGCTATCAAGTTCCCTAAGCCATAGCATAAAAATACTGAAAAAGACCATTTTTAAAATTGCATTTCCCTCTTCCATGAGCCAGAATGTTTACTTACAGAGATGGCAGGCACGTAAGAACCAATTACATTAAAATTCTGCCCTGATTCAGTTGATAAGTAGCCACCTGTATCAATGCAAGCCTCTAAGTTAGAAATAGTAAACCAAAGTGAAGTTTCTCTTACCTGAAATGTGTCAGAGATAAAGCGTTGAATCCTTTTGCTGGAACTTGTTGGCAGATATATAACAACGACAGGAGGCTACATGAAGCTGAAAAGCTGAACATTATTGCACGTTTTTGGAATGACACAATACTTTCTAAACATCTGGAGGAGAACCCCCCTCCCTCCCCACCCCCTAAACTAACTGTATCTGCTCTCTACCACCCTTCGTATAAAGCTGTTCTCTAATTGCTAGATAAAAATAATTAGTGTCTATGAAATGCCCAGTGTAATGGAACCTAAATCTTGGTTGATATCTGCATAAAGGAAAATTCTGTAAGTTTTTATGAAAAACATACATAAATAGACCATGCCATTGATCTCACTCAGACTGGAAAGATCTATTTTTTTCCTCTGGAAAGAATCAGGTCTACCAGACCAGTGACCACAGGGTACCATTGAAAAGAGCCCCACTCCAATCTCTTTACCCATTCTCTGCAGGTATTTATACACATTGATGAGAGCCTTCTTTTCTCTAGGCTGAACACTCCCAGATCTAAACTGAGTACCAGTTTTACAGTAAGATATCAACTGTAAGATAAGATCTCACCAGTCAACCATGTGAGAAAGAACATCCTGGATTTTTTTGACTCAGACCATTATGGAAAAATGGCTTTTTTGTTCTAGTCTAGAGATCTTAAAATACTGTAGTCAACTAGACTATTTAAAACTCTGCAATTCTGAGCAATCTGTAGTATATTGCTGTAACATTTTATTACATATTTCTGGACATCTCTCTCCCCAAGGGGTAAACATCTCTTTTGGATTAGCTGAAAGAGCCAGTATGACAAACACTGAGGCTGAAGCCAGGAATTGCCCTTGGAGTAATGGGAGCTAGAGGCCTACTTTCTTGCTTTAAGGGATTGATTTCCTGGGAAACTGTAGAAAGGTCAGAAGCACAATATGATCTAAGTGATTGTGGAAAAGCCTCTAGACACTGATGTTACATAAATATTTACAACTACCATTACCAACCAAACCTGATTCCAGCACTGCTCCTCCCAACGAGGAAAACATGATAATAGAGAAAAACTGCCTTGTGAAGAATAATAGCAGTGAAAGTCTAACCTCAAATCGCTAATAGAAATGGCACACTTATCCAAACATAAAGACATTATGAAAAACAAAAAAAGGAGCATCTGTAATTTTCCAATGCAGATTACAGAGGACTGCAGGTCAGCTATGACAGGAACAATAACAGCACCACACTTTTGTTTTCTTTATTTTACTCTTGAGCAGATAACCTTTCATATTTTGATAGAGTAGACATATCAGTAATGTTTTTGTGATGTTGCAAAACTCCACTTTCTTCTCATTCCTCTGGGAACAAATTCATCCATGTCACTTAACCACAACACAGTTTTATAAAGAACAGAAAGACCAGAGGCACAGCAGTTTGTGGGGACTCAGATACAATAATATCTATTGTCCGTATCAAAAGCAGGTTGAGGAACTGTCAATAAAAGGATATTCATAAATGACAACATGCTAATTTGGCATCATAGAACTCAGTCAGAGATGGTATTTCATTCACTTATTTCATAGCTTTTTAGATGATGCAGGACACAAGCAGACAACTTACAGCTCTGGAGTTGTGTGGTTTGCAAGCAGTTCAGATGTGCCTCCTGTAGTGTATGCTATATCTGACAGTGGCAGGACGATGCTGGTGGTGAGCTGTTGGGTAACAACAGCACAGCTATGGAAGCAAGTGAATCAGCAAGGACTGCTGGAGCAGATATTGAGTCACCTTGAGACCTGGCCACATGCTTAAGTTTGTGGCTAAACCCTGACATACAGTGGAAGCACTGAGATTTATGAAGAATTACTGGTTTTTTCCTTTTTTCAGGACTACTTCTAGAGTTCCTCTTCCTTATAGCTCTCAGAAGTGTATACTAGCTGTCCTAAGACATGTAACTGCATTCACACTTCAGTGGGACCAGGATGCCCAAACCTCTAAGGTATTTTTGAAAACCCCATCTGCAAACTACAAACACATGGGAATATGAACTAGGTGTGATTAATATAACAGACACTCAAATTGAAAAGAAGAAACTCTTCTTAAGGTAAGCCTTCTCATCAAAGAGCAGAGCTGGTGGAAATCCCCAGAGGCTTTGACATTTGAAGTTAAAGGTGAAATAGATTTAGCATAGTCATTCCCATGCTTTGACAGCAGAAACTCCTACTACCTTCCAGGCATCCAATTTTATGATGTAGTTATATTTACTAAGTTTTGCACCTGAAATAAGGTGCAAAGGATACGCATAAGAGAGTATCACATTTTATGCTGTGGAACTGTGGTTCGTATAAGCATAAATTTAAAGAAATACACTTTGGTCTTATTGTAGGCCAGCCCATTATGAACATCAGCAAAACCTATGTTGTGCATTCGACAGCGAAAACAAACAAGACAGAACAGAGATGAAACTGAAAAGCTTATGCTAAAGGCTGTTAAAGAAATTACCCAATGTTAAAAAAACTGAAATGTATTTACTTTGCATCAGTTTCCCAACTATGACCTGAGATTTCCACTACCTCCCTTTCTTATCTCTGCTGCCCATTGAAGCAGTATTTGAAAGAACATTTACTACTACAGAGTTGGTAAAAGGCTGATGACAAAAAGGCTGACAGAAGACTGACAGACTAAATTTCATCCACCAGATTATTTTCCTGCATTTTCTCCTATATTCAGTTCCACCACATAACTCAGAATGGCCTACTCTGGAAATGCTTTTTCCCAAAACATGTTCCAGAGCTTGTGTTCCTGAAGACTGTAAACTCTTTGCTAACTGCATTTCTGTGAATCCAGCCATGGATATTTCTACTTCCCAAGTCCTCAGGTTGTGGTTTCAGCCTTTTCTCCACCATCTATGTGGAATCTTGGTCCAAGGCAGAAGCTGAATGCTCACCCAAACGCTTTGTTCTGGTTTACTGCCATGGTCAAATTTTCCAAGTTAATGCTCTAGTATGCAAGTAGCACAACAGGAATAAGAAAATGAGAAGATTAAATATGAGGATATAAATGGCAGCAGGAGTCAGACTATTGGGCCTTAAACAGCACACTTTATCAAAAGATTTCTGAGAATTTAAAGGAATTTAAAACCCACCCACAACAGTTCTGTTTCACGACTGACACAAATGCCAAATAAGGAGGTCTGGCATTCCACAGAACAAAAGATAGTTGTGCTTATATGACATGAGAAGTTCAACAGAATAGCATCTCTTGATCACAGTTGAAGATCCTTCAGTGTTTCCAGACTAAAGCAGCCCTTGTTAACACGGGCCACGGGATAATGTTGGATCCAGTGGCACTTAAAACCGCCTCTAGTCCTACTTTGCTGGCTTCCAAGCTGCAGCAAAATAAAAATGTATCTAAATGAACTGTCACATTTAGCTGATGACATTTGATCTACATAATACTTTACAAAGGATGAGCTGACGTAAGTTCTGGAGTAAGGAACAGCCTAACTACCTAGTCTCTTTCTTATATCAGTGGATCTCTGATGTAGAAATTTATTTAAAAAAATAACAATTCTGTTTCTATCAGGCACCTCTACAAGATATGCCTCATTGCCATCCACATACTAATGATCAGAGAGCAAAAGCATGTTACCAACTTTGGCAAGCACAAGCACAAAGGTGATGAGCACATTTGCACAGACTGCCAGGTGGCTTTGAAGAGTTCTTTTCATTAAGTCTTCTAGCAATGAGCAATTTGTTTCTTTCATTAAATGGCATTTGCTTTTCTAGCTGTGGTATCTGAAAAATGTCATACATTTGAGGCTACAAGAACTCTGCATGCAAAGAATAGGACAACAGCTAGTGTTGCATACAGACATCAAAGTTTGCCTCATATTGAGGTGGGATGGTAGGTAATATCTCTGTAAAACTACTTTTGGCTAAGAGTCCAGTTGGTAATTCTTAGTGGTGTGCAAATGAAACATTTTGTTGTCATTGCTCAATTCATAATAGAAGCATTTCAAGCTCAATAAACAAGCTTGCACCCCATGTGAACATCAGAGCAGCTCCATTCTCACGTTTCTTAGTGGTGTATCTCTGGTGCACTAAAACCTAAGAGACATTAAGGATATGTTTATTCCCTAGAGTGCTTCTGTACGAGCTGTGTAGGTGTGGGATTCATCTGATCCTTTTGGTTTTGTGTCTTTGTCATTGCAGATCTCCACATCGTGAAGTCCCGTCACACTAGTTTTGTTGCCATCCATTAAGTCGTCTGCCATCTCTGTGCTCTTCCTGTTGCACTGACAGAGGTCACTGGAGCTCTCTAGAAAGTTGATGCAAAATTTGATAACCAGCGCTAGCCAGGCCATCCCAAAGAGGATCCACAGCGAGATTACATTCTTGTACCAGCCTGGATAGGTGCGGTCTGGGTTCATCCCTACAAGAGAATCACCCAAAACATTTCTAGAGTGGATCAAGAGTGCCTCGAAGAAGACATTATGTGTAAAACAAAGACAGTGGAAATATGGCCTACCTACTAGTGATTTCTGTATAAAAGACAATTATGCCATCTACTTAGCATGTGAGCCAATGTTGTAAGCAAGCATGTTTTGAGATGTGTAAGCAAAAGCCTAGAACTCCCAAGGAATTGTAAAGATTACCCATAAGAAAGAAAAAGAATCCCAAATTGCATCTGTAACAGTGAAATTACTCACATTTAAGCACAGTTTCACTTCTATACTTATTGTTCAGTATCACAATACTGTATTAGTAGGTAACAGAGGTCCCCTGCAGGCAGAGAGGTAAGCAGGTTTTATGTACTGGTGTATGTATCTTGTTAAGCCAGATATAAGTGAGCAAGTGAGTCTCTAAGAGTGGGAGGGAAGAAGCCTGGGCAGTCCCAAATTCTCTAAGAACCACCAAGCCTCAGAAGGCAGCTTGAAATTATTCTTCCTCTGCTGGTTGNGTACCAGCTGCTTTTGTGATAACTACTCTTTGGGCTGGCTTTCTACATCAAGGTAAATTTCAACCAAGAAAAGTATTATATTCAATCTTCAAACAAGCATCTTTCACCAATGCTAAATTCAAAGGTTTAAAAACTGTTCGCTTCTAAATAATAAATGAAAACAAGAGGAAAGGGCTATTTGAGGCTTCCAAGGAGAATGCTTTATCCACAGAGACAANACTGGGGTGTATCTGTAAAGCAGGTAACAGGTGAGGTATAGGATACAAATCTGTGGCAGCAAAGACCTTGCATGGGCTTTTTCTCTACTGCTTCTCAGATCTCATTATTTAGTTCCCTTACCTTAGGAAGGTTTGTCAATTTATAACTGAATACCTACAGTGCAGCAAATACTACAGAACACCTGATAC
>VYZX01030695.1:35430-55930 GCA_013401335.1 Brachypteracias leptosomus
AAGAAAATCAACTTTTCCAGAGAGTATGCACCCTCCTGAAAATGGTTTGCCTCATTTCAGACACTTCCTCTTCTCACCTTGACAATCTCCAAGGCACTAAACTACCATTTAGATTAATGGGAAAATATAAGCTCACATAGACTTTGTGCCCTGGAAATTCTTTGCAATGTTGGTATATAAGCAGTCATTTATTCTCACAGAATAAGAAGTATTTACCGCTAGTGGTGTGTCTCAAACCTTCCTTTTGGACAAGTTGAGACAGTTATCAGTTAATTCTAGCTTGCTACACTTCCTTACTTGACTTCCCACCAAGCCTGACCAGCTGTAACTGAAAATTTGATAACACCAAAGAACATCTCTCTTTAGATAGAAGTATATACATACAATGGATTCCTGTGCTTCCTCTCATCTTCTCCTTTTTTTAATATAGGTACTAGATGCTACATCACTGACCAGAAGACCTCAGTGAGTCAACTAACCATAAACAACAGTTCCTGAGTAGGTCTTCTCCTTGCCTTCCAAAAAGTCTACAAGTATAGTGCTAGCCTATTGCTTTACAGAGTATTATATGCCTACCACCTTACAGAATAAAGAATTTCTCCTTAACAGCTTCTGTCAAAGGTATACTATAATAAGGTATTATAAGCACAGAATGCACACTCTTGGTAAAGTACCTGTAGTTAATAGGTCTGGAGAAAAATAAACCAGCTATAGCCTAACCAAAGTAGTAGTATGTTTTGATAAGAAGAAAATTGGAAATAACAATTACAGTGCATCAACCCTTTTTCATGCATGCCAAGACAATGAATATTTGACTAAAGGTTCTATACAGATGTCACTGCTCCACAATACCAGGAGCCAGTGCTGGAAGTTCCTTAAAGTTCCTTATCACCAACAGGTGATTTCTGATGCTCATTCCTTAGTAGTCACTCTGCATCACCTGTGGGCAAGATGATTTTAGTAAGCTATTTGCAGGGTTGTACTTCCTGACAGCTGGCACAAATCTCTTCTAGCTCAGTGTCAGTGCAGTGATGAGGATCTTTCAGTCACATGGGATCTCGCTGCTCTTGTAAACATGAACTAAGACTCTGTGTAGCTCTAGCCGTTGACTCTAGAGATAACAGTATCTAGCTCCACCTGCAGGCTTTTAGTTTATGGCCTGCCCTTTAGAATTAGATCCTTTTTACTACACTTAAAGTCTTGCTAGACAAAAATAATAATTAATTTAGCCCAGCTTTCATTTTTTCCTCCCATACAACATCGTAAAAGCTATTAGAAAGAAAATTAACTCTGTCCTAGCCAAAACTAGGACAGCAAGTAACTGGGTTTAAATAGCTTTTTATGCCTTTACAATAATAGAAAGTGAATAGAATATAATAAATACAGGAAACAGAAAAACAGGAAGGGTAGCATGAAAAGGATATAATGGTAACAGCCTAACACAGAAAACGCACTGTTCCAAGCCTGGCCATATAGCCAATCATCTGACTAAAAAGACACTGAAAAGTACAGCAGCTACAGATACACTGCTGCCTGTAGCCACTGAAAATAATGCCAGAAGAGGAGCAAGTTTGGAGAACAGCTCAGCTGGTGCAGAGCTATTTATCCTTAACCCAGGCAGTAAAACTGACAGATTTATGTACTAAAAGTGCATCGTGCTGTATAGTGTGTCTAGTTGCCCCCTGACACAAAAAGGGTCAGAGAGGGTCTCAGCTCTAAATGACATGTCAAATACAGAAAGTGCCCTCTGTGTGCAGCCTCACTCTCTGGACACTTCTCAAACTTGGAACCAAAATAATTTTGCCTGGACACAGATTCTTACGCACTTTTTCCCCTAGCTGAATCCAGATACTGTTCTTCACTATACTGAGGGTATATTGCCTGAAATCTGCCTTATCGCATCTGTTTCTGTGAGTCTTATCATTGAAAGCTTCCTTTGATGTGATGTCACAGCCAGTAAACCTGGCATGTGAAAATCACCACCATATTTATAATAAGCCAGGTATTTCCCCTCTTTGCATGTTGCCTAATGGCTCTCGAGGAACAGTTTGCTCTCAATCTTTTCCTGGTGAACATGCATTCATATCAGCCAAAAATTGAGCATACATCAGAAAAATAGCCTAGGGTTAGATGGGTCAACAAAACCAAACTTATGTTCTCCCTGAGTAGATGTTACTGGATGCACAATAGGGGGGCATGTGGCCAGAGTCCCTCTGTTGTCCCCTATGCTGTCCTTGTTCTAAACATAATGAAAGCCAAGAAAAATGGCAGTCTTCCCCATATACGTGCACAGATATATGTACGTATAAACACACAAGCATGCATTTTTTGTTGGCTTATAAAGCATTCGCACATGCTACTCTCAACTATTTAGGGGATGTGGAACTGTTCAGTATCCCCCACAGGGAAAGAGCCAGTCAGTCCCTCCAGGCAAAAAAAGAAAACAGCTGTGGGAAGCAGAGACCCACCACTACAGATGTCACACACTTTCTAACACTTTCTCCTCTGCCATTCAGGTTTTGTTGTTGGTCTGCTATTTCCACCTCCTTCTGTCTTTTGCTAACTCAAAAATTACTCCTTCCCTGGAAAGAATCTGAGCCATAGATATTACTGAATGGGAATCCACTGGACTGGTTACCCCAGTATGGCCTGTTTGCCTTTGCCCTTTCCTCCTGCTCATCCTCATGTCATGCTGTCCTGCTAGCCCTTCAAAGCAGGAGCTTCCTATTGCTCTCCATCTGTGCAAGGGCTAGAACAGTTGATTTCCACTCCCAGTTGGTAACTAGGAACTCTGGTGATAAACAGGTTGTAAAATGATGTTTGTACATTGCTTAGCAAATTGGGATTTTATTCTATATTGCCCCCTATACACTTAAAATAAACAGAGTTTAGAATTATCTAGGATGAAAGAGCTGTAAGAAAACAATGAGGAATTGCCAGTAATGTCAAAGCAATTAAAATTCACACACTGCTTTGTGTTTTCACAAACACTCTTTATATGCCTTTCTTAATTAGCAAACAATCAACTGTGTATCTAGAATAAAACTTTGTTATCTGAAGAGGGCCAGTGGTGACTGCCTGATAAACTATGTGCAATTTACTGCAATAACAATTTACTACACAGAAAAACTCCTCTTTTTTTGGAGTACACTTACAGTATCCAAACAATCGCTACACAGGAAATTAGAAAATAGTGTAGAAAAGAACCAGTCCTGTGGATTATCTGTTTAAGATTAATTTCTCCCTGTGCAAGTTATTTTTAATAACACAAAACCATTCAGACTATGGTTTCTCAAAGCACAAAGGCATGCAGAGACACTCTGTAAAATGAAACAAGAGTTCTTTGTAGCCTCCTCATCTCGGGCTTGCTCAGGTCACAATTAAGTACTCTCATGGCACATTATAACAGCATCCGCTTTGAAGGGATTTGGGCAGTTGTCCTATTCTCTTGACTACCAGACAGCACCAAGAATTAGTAGAGGTCACTCTTCAGTAAACAAACCATCAGAATGAGAATTGAAAGCCTTTTCTACCTACTCAATTTTTATAATTTTCTCTCTACTACTATCACCTCATTACTGTCATTCATCAAGTGAAATCCATCAAACCCCAGGGCAAGAGCCGTGCCCAGTGCTCACTGTTCAGTGGACCAGTGCTGAATGAAACTCAGCTCAGACCCGCGTTCACAAAGTGCCAGACTGGTCTTCTCTCATGTATTGCTCACTTTTACTTATATTCCACAGCTAGCACAGCACACATATAAATAGTAAGAGTAGATACCGTGGTAGCTTACAAGGGCCCAAATTTCTTCATTGTACTATCAACTGCCACAGCAAGTTTACTATCTAGAAAGTCAAGGGATGAAAGCCTGACATAGTTTATCAGCATAATTTTGTCTGCCAGGGCCTTGCTGAAACTCCTGACAAAATTATCTATTCGATGGTTTCTCTTTGCTGGAAAAAACAACCCAAACAAGACCAGAAACACCTATCCAAGGCCCTTTTAGGTCTTTTGAACTCTGGTGGCTAGCTACTATGATTTCAACTGCTATTAAGCACTGCTTTTATAGAAAGCTGCCAGGTTTCCTTTGTTCACCTGGCTACATCTATTCGAGGACCAAAGCAAGCAGTACATACTCAGCCACCAGCACATACTGAATTAGCTACTTCAATATTGTAGGCTTTTGTTTGTCAGCCAAAAATTGAGCAAGGAGAGAACCCATCCATCCCACTTTGTGCGTATCTGTGCCATAAAATGCATCCACTTGTGCTTTAATAAGATTGCATTTGGCCCTGCTTTACATTTTGCAACCATCCTGCAAATATCCCCAGAAACACTTTTAAGGATATCTTAAGTTGTATTACCAGGGCTTTCCGCTTTCCTTTAAATAAATACATTTTAAAAACTGAAAGAGTTTGACACTAATATCAACATCAATTAAACTCACCACGACAAAGTCTTTCCATTAGAATTTACTACCTGCAAGAAGTCACAGACTGTATCTCATTCTTAGAAAGTTCAACAGCGAAACAAAACTACCTGCAGTTGATCCCAGCTAATCATCATATACTGGGAAACTACCACTGCCTTTCTCCTGCCAGGACAAGACGCTTAAAAACTCCCAGCAACTGGCTGGAGGACAGTGGAGAACACGAGAAACTCTTTTTATCAGAAGAAAGAAAACACGGCGAGAAGCTCGAGAAAGCCCAAGGCGCCCGGAGGCACCGAACAACGCGGCGCTTCGAGCTCCTGCCCCGAGGAGCAGGACGCCTTCCCCACGCCGTAGAAGCGCCTTCGGGCTAGCGTTAAGCGTGCGCAAAAAGTTTTGGGTTTTTTAATTCCTCGCAGGCAGGAGGCGAGGTCGCTGCGGTTACCCCTACCCCCCCACCCCGGGACGAAGGCAGCGCCTGTTCCAGCGGCTCCCGGCCGGGCTCACCTCGATGAGCCGCTGCAGCGCCGGCCCCTGCAGGCAGGTGTGGTTGGCGAGCAGCTCCCAGTGCTGCTGGAGGAGGTGCTCGGCCGCCTGCACCTCGGCCGGCCGCTCCAGCGCCTGCAGCACGCTGGCGCCAAGCCCCAGGTAGCTGATGTAAGCCACCAGCAGCACCGGCACCCGCCAGCGCCGCCGCCCCCGCGGCTGCTGCCGCCGCGCCGCCACCATCAGCACCGCCACCGCCTCGGGGCTGGAGACGCTGCCGCAGGAGGAGGAGGAGAGGAAGAGGAGAAGAGCTGCGCAGGGCAGCGCCCCCGGCACCTCCCTCGGGCCTGCCTCCCTGGCTTATTTCTCGGCCTGCCCCTTGCCCCTCTTCGCGGCGCGGGGACAGCGCGTCAGCTCTCACCCTCCTCATCCTCCCGCACCGCTCCGCTTCCCTTCCCACCTCTCTTCTCCGGAGCGCTAGTCTCTGCACTGCGTGTGTCTGCGCAAGCATGGGCTTCGAGTCACGTCCGTCCCGTGCAGGGGTAGTACCCAACTCCCTTCCCAGCAAGTTGGTTATCTAACCAGCTGCTATCACTTACTGATCACCCCACCAACAGCTTGTGCACGTCTAGTTTGCTCCTTCCCGCAGCTGCTAAGCTAATGTAAAAGACAGTAAACAGGTGTTTCTGATAACGACTCTTCTATATAAACAACTGTAAAGGTAGAAAGTTTGTGAGAGTCTTTTTATCGTTTGCAGGTTTTCTTATGTTAGATGGAAGCACTTTCTTCAGGTACCTCCCTGAGACCTGTGTGATTATTTTCTTGTATACATCAAGGGTTCCCCACTGTTCTGTCAGCAGTAGAAAACAATCAAATCACTTTTGGTGTAAAAAAAGTTTGTAATTTACCTGTTCTGTTGCAGAGTATGAGATAAAGGCGAATAAACCCACTAACTTTCTGAAAAGTATGCATTTATACACTGTCAGATGGTAAAGTCTCCTCACACTGCCCCACAATTTTTTTTTTGGTCAGAGGAGTGTTCGTACTGTTACACATAAGGCAGCCTTCAGACAGGTATTGCACCACTGGAATGGTTCTGGTAATGTGCTATTTTATGTTTTTCTGGGAGGTGCTTTAAACTGACTGTCATAAACATGGTTTTACTGGCAAGGTGCAAAACTTAATGTGCAAAGTTAAACCAATTCCAGTTTAAAGATACCATCCTGAACACAGTCTTAACAAAAAAACCAAACAATCAAACAAGTTATGCTTCTTATTGCTCAGTCTTAATGCTACCTTTTCAATGTATCCACTACTGATTGATGTTTTAAATGGAAAAGAAAAAAGCCTTCTATAAAAATATATATGAGAAAGAAAAGATGCAAAGGTACTAAAAAGTAAATATCCTCGAGTTTCCTCTTTCATTTAAGATCAGGAAATAGACATATCTGAGCTACATTTTGACATTTAAAATTCAGATACAAATTATATACAAAGCACACTAGGTATATCTATGCTGAAACATTACAGACCAAACATACAACATTTAATATTTATACTAAAGATATACTATATAAACAAATTACAGATGGGGCTTAGGGTTTGTATCTACGAGCAATACTGAAAACTCAGGACATCAGGTGTGCTTGCTAGAAGGAATTTGGGGATGAAGAGATCAAGGTTCACAACAAACCTTCACAGAATCATATCATACTTTAATGGCTGATTTTCTTTAATATTCTCAGAAATGTCATTTGTGTGGAGCCTTCTGTTTACACCTCCAGAGAGAATGGCTCAAATATTTGCAGATGATATTTTGGTGTTGTCTGGAAGGTACCAATATATCTGAGGATGAAGAACGGCTTGCTGAGAAGACTTGAAGTGTAAGTGTAAGCCTGGAAAAACATCCACTTCTTGTTCTGCACTAAACTACAAGTGGTAGCTGCTCAGGACAATGTGCTACTTTTCCACACCACAGATGGATGTTGCCTGGGCCATCACCTCTGCTACAGGCTGCAGAGCTACATTCAGAGGTTTCAGAAATGCTGTTTTCTATGCATCTGAGTGGAGCATCTTGTAGCAGGTTGCATGATCTCCATTCTGTGCAGGATTGCACCACTGATAAAATGGGTTATTAAAAGGGCAGAAGAGTCCCTTTTGTGCACTGCTCTGGATCCTAGTAAGCCCTTGTGATAGCACCGTTCTTCCATGTTATTTTTCTTATCTGGTCAGTTGATACTTGTTGACTATCATTTCCTTAAAGGAAGTGTACTAGAAAACACTTAGATCCATCCATCCATGCTCAAGAACTGGACCAGTCCTCCCAGTATGTATCTCAAAGTACCTTTGATTACAAATGTGCATGACCTTTAAGATCTTTCCAGGATCTTGAAAAATTGATGAAGTGAGCAAGGAATTTCTATCATGTACGTAACACAGGAGAGGTTATCAGTATTTTTCTCTTTTCAGTTCCAACATGGTCATATGCTTGATCTAAGATACCTTTTTGAGTATTTTGACAGGCAGTTTGAGAACTGGTAAGGCAGCAGTAGCAAACAATTCAGAAGATAATTTCACCTTACTGCTACTTTGGAAAATCAGTATCGGATATGGGAGCAATTTTCTGGACTGCAGTAAAAGCAATCCAAACTCCCTGCGGTTAGATGTCAAGTTAACAAATGCTTTGCCAGTAAGTGCTTTCTATCCCTGATAAATTTCACTATCATTATTTATGGCACATAGCATGGTGTAAAACACTGCATAGGATCACCTTTAGACTAGCGCATGTTTTGTGGCTGGTTGTGGTTACATAAAGTGAGGAAGGCATGGAAAAAGGCAAGATAAAGGGAATAGGATAGGTATAAAAGTCAGTAGAGTTTAGTTTTGTCTTTCACACAAACAGGGTTAAAATGCCTTGTATTGTTAACACAAGGCAGATACAGAGTACAGTGATGGTAACAAGTGCATATGCAAACATTATGTCCAAAGGATAGAGAATACTAAGAAAGAAAGTTTTGCATGAGATTTGCAAAGATTACAAAAAGTCAGACAGGAGAGAGTTGGCTGCTCTCAGTGAAAGAGGCTACAAAGAAAGCTGTTGCCCAAATTTATGGGAACAGCTGAGGGCATAGAGGAAGATCAGTGCAAAAACCAATGAGATAAAATCTGTGAGGTAGGTAGTAGTAAGACATGAGGGAAATCTTAGATGGGATATGCATTTGAAAACTCTGTTTTGAAATGAATTGAATAAACCATAGCTGGCATTCTTATATGCCAGCATTTGAGATTTGAGCAGCCACGCTGCACTGTGCAGGAGTCAGCAACTAACAAAGAAAATAAGCACCAAGTCAGGTGCAAGAACAAGCATCTGTTTAATGCAGTGTGAGTACAGTCAGTGAGCAGCCTGTTATAAGGTGCTTATATGTCTCCTTTGGCTTTTCCGCTTTTTTTGGAGATGGCTGCTGCTACTTTCGACTTACAATAACTGTGATAATATCAAACTCTGTGTTTCTCAGGGGTGACACTATGCGCATGACTGAGGATCAGAATTAACACAAAAGCCTGTCATCAGCTGTGTTTAGAGGAAAATAGGCAGCATCTGTATGGTGCACAACGGTTTTTCAATGAACCGGACCAAAGCAAATGCCAGACTCCAATAACATTTTTATTTCTACATATTTTTATTTCTGTACTCCATCTGAAAATGGTATATTTCATATATATTATATATTTTTTATTTTGATAATCTGACCAGGAATAAGGATGTCTGCTTGCATTCAGATTTAAAGTGCTATTTTCAAGTGACTGTGAAATGAACTATGATAAGATGAGGACCTGCTTCAATCTGACAGTTCACTCTGAAATGAATTGTAACAGTCCAGGAAGTGCTGGATAGATACGTAATTTCTGCCCAATTTAGCATTTTAGCCCAGGAACTGAATAAATATTATAATCTTATATGAAAGCTGCTAATTTCAAAGAATATCAAACAAATCTTAATTGGATGGATGTAATTAGGCAAGTGGTCATTACTGTCAATATTCCTCTGTGGTTTTTGTTTGCTTTCTGAATTGAAATGAAGAAAGATTTCTATACCTGATTTTTTCCACTTGAGATTCTTGGTGACATGACTTCTCATTGTAGCTGGGAGGCAGTCACTCTGGATTTTTTGAAAAAGAGTGACCATAAGAACTGAATTCCACTAGAGAAAGAGAAAGGACAATAACTGATTACTTCAGGGGAATTTGCCTTTGTTGAGTGAGAAGAGTAAAATGAATCCTGAGACAGTTGTTTTACCGTGTGTGCTAATTCTTTGGAGGTTTTAATTGGCTGATGCCTATACAATATGTGGAAATTTCAATGCATCTAAAGCATTTTCTCCTTAGAAACAGTCCACAACCTGTGGCCTAGTCCTTTATCCACAGGCCTTGTTTACTGTGAGATACAGATGAAAGATGTGCTTCCAAGACTGCTTTCTGTGTACCTTGCTCAGCTAGGGATGTGGATTCTAGGCTGCTCAGGTTCGTCTTCCAATTTGGTGGTGGCTCCTTCTGCCAAGCTTAGGTCAGGCTTGTGCCACTTTAGCTGAAGGAATTTTTCCATCAAGTCAGCTCCCACGTTGAAGACCAGAGCCAGCCAGGCCAAGCCAAAAACAATCCAAATTGCAGTTAGGCTCCTGTACACTGGGATATAGTGCTTGTTGGGGTTTGTGCCTGCAAAATCCAGGAAACTTTGCATATTAATCTTGACAGCTTTGGTCTGCCAGACAACATACATACTCATACATACTCAAACACCCTCTTCCACCCCCTGAAAAAATGTATTTTTAACAAGTTTGTGTGCTCTATGGGCACTCTTTTTCTTTTTCTTTTCTTTTTTTTTGTTTTCCAATTGTCCAGTTAAACTTAGCACAGCTGGCATCAAATCTCTGAAGCCAAGGCTATATAATATTTAATATCTAATGGTAATCAGGAATCCACAAAATTGAGCATTCCTAGCCACCAACAAAGAAAGAAATAATCTTGGAAACCCAATGTTGAATATATATTAGCCATATTTTACTCAAGAGACACACATGGGATCTCAAGTGACTAAGAAAGATAGTTTACTACCTCAGTGATGCAGTCATTGCTTTTTGTAGGGTGATATACCTCTTTAACCAGCATTCAAAATCACCTGGATAATATTATATGGGAAATGCATCCATTTTAAGGGAATCTTAATCCTCAGTTTGATAATTTCCACAGCATGGACAATTGGTGCAGCTGATACAGGAACAGCACAGCACCGCAGCCATCCGTTTACTCTCTGTCATCCACATCATTACGGATTTCCACAGTGGCCAGTTTCAGCATGGGATGGGCTTTTATCTCCTTTTGGGACATAGCTATGCCCTCTAGGAATGGAGAGCTACTACTTGTAAGGTAACAGACCTTCGTGTTTTTAACAAATAAATGCATTATACATAATCTGTTAAGAGCATTTGTTCAAATAAGTGGGTGGGAAAACATCCCTTCATGTGTCTCTACTGTTATGTCTCAGCCTAGATCTCTAAGGACTATGTAATCTCACTGGGTTTGTTTTCTTTCACAGGCATTCCATGGTTGTCAGTAATATCTCCTTTCTATAAGTACTGATCATTTCCTATTTAACATGATTTCTTATTGGGTATGGTAGGGACTCCTGAAATAAATCATTGTTAGGAGAGGGTGGTTCGAAGGCTTAATACTGTCAAAGAGATTTCATTTATATTCCACCTGCCACTTATGGATCTACATTTGTACCAGCTTAGATATAGTCACTGCTAAAGGGGTGTTCAGTGGCATATGTGAAATGAGTTTGGTGACCCTCAGCTTAGCTGCCAAGAGAAAAATGCCCTTGTCATATAATACATTAGCTCATTATTACCGGTCTGGCTCAGCTTGCTTTTGTACCAGTTTTATAGTGGAATGGATATCTATGCTCTCTGTATTCAGCTTTATACTAGAGTAACTAATTTAAACAAAGCTCAGTCCAGTTCGCCTTCTTTATTACCTATTACATAGTCCCCAAATCCAATGGTGCTCAGGGTGATGAAGGTGAAGTAGAAGCCTTCTCCGTAGCTCCAGCCTTCTACATAACTGAAGATCACTGGTGGGAACACTAGAAAAAGCAAGGTCCCAGTGGTCAGGAAGATGGCCATTGTCAGTGTTTGAACCACCTAAAAGAAAAAAAGAAGATGTCTGTTAAACAGCACTGTGCATTTGTCTGCTGGAAATTGCTGTGTCTGTTTTGCTCTTGAATCACAAACTCACTCCAGCTGGGAGCAATGTCCAAAAAAAGGAAGGATAAACCAATGTTTCCATGCGCTGTAGGCTGACCTCACTATTTACCCTGCACATAGATATTGTACCTAATCATGAATCCAAAAAAACTCAAAGTTAGGAAAAAAAGGAGTTATGCAATGCTTTTAAGTATGCTCAAGCCATGTTTTCCAACTATGTCAACCATACGAATGAAATACTCACTTTACAATTTCAAGTGGAGTTGCTCTTATAACCAAGTGACTTCTGTCTTTGAGGAAAGTCACCAAGTATTGAATAACTCAAGATACAGAGACTGGCAAGAACAAATTAGGGTTCTCTTCAGCATGACTGCTTCCAAGGATTTATAAAGTGCCTTGTAAGAGCTCGGCCAAGAAAATATTTGGGTGAAATCTAAGTGGTCAGTTTGTTTGCCTTTATTTTTAACCTAGAAGCATTCAGAACAGAACTGTTTTCTGTCAGCACAGAGGAGATCTGTGTCTCTCAGTACAAATGTCTGCCTTCTGGGACATAAGTTACAGCATATGTGGCTGCAATAGATAGGTACAGAATGGTCAGTAGATGGGTCATGACACGGGATTTTAGGAATTTAGGATTGAGGATCAGGAACTCATGGATTTCCAGTGAACACACTCTGGTGAACTTTTGACTAGTGATGTGTGGGCTGATGCAAACTCATTGCAATTGTTTAAAAATGGCCGCATGGGCATTCAAAACAGAATATGATTTTATATGCATGTGCCTGTTGTGACTGTATGAAAAGTCAAACCAGTGTTTATAAAGTAGAAGGTCCAGGTATCATGTTTTTCTTTCTGTGTCTGTATTTTCTCACATATAAAATAGTCTGCTGAGCTTGAGAAATTTGGTGTGAGCCTACTGGGTGACTTTGACAAATCATTTCTATGTTATGTGCCATATCTCTCTAGCTCCAAAATAATACTTACCTCATTTGCAAAGCACTCTGAGAATTACTGATCAACATGATTATAGTTGATATCTGCTCTCATATAGTTCTTTCCAGAAGTGTGATAGTGTTTAATTAGATAATAAAGTTTGCATAAAAATTTATATTGAAATGCACAATATTACTTTTTACCTTGTTTTTGAAGAACTATCTGGAACAAACCTATAATGTAGGGGACAGTAAGTTGGGAATGAAGAACAACTGATTGTAATTAATTTCTGAAAGCATTAATAAAGGGACTTCTCATAGTGAACAAGCAGATATAGCTTCAAAGCTCTGACAGAAATTAGGTGTTAATTCAGGAGTGGAAAAAAAAAAGAAGATATCACATCCCTGAGGTTCTAGTAGAAATCTCAGGAATGATGCAGCTATACTAGCATGAAAATCCTTCTGGTAGTAGAGCTGCATGTATTTGGGGAACAGACATAGGTCATGCAGCTAAAAATCTTCTTGCTCATATAAACCAAGTTACTGCATTTGACAATACCTTTATAGCTTTCTCTGTGTAGGTAAAGAATGCAATGACTCAGAGATTTTACAAATGAAAAAGAGAAAAAAACCACTTGTGCCAGAACTCTGAAATGTTTCAACATATCTAACATATCTAATCTCCCTTTTCCCTAAGTAAAGGAGTAAATTCATTTAACCTTGACTCTGAAATATGCATTAACTTTGTTATAAATGACTTTCATGTACTTTCTATTATCAGTGCTTCCCTTATTCCAGTACATTTGGATTAGTTCAATGACTCACCAATAAACTATAACTAAGGAGAAGGTGTATTTATTTACAATTCAGAAAAAGAAAAGGAAGTGCTAAATTACTGGCACAGACAGAGAAGGTAATTCAAGACACATTAGCAGGCCAATAAAAATAAGTTGTCTTTGCACAGTGTAGAGCTAGGTCCTGGCTAGATGCTAGCATAGGCTAGATAATAAGAGCTTGATTCAGCAATGTGTGTATGTGCAAGTATTCTGCTAAGGTCACCAGAATTTAAGAACCCTGTTCAAAATAGAGGTCATGCTTGCTTAACAGTTTTGCTGAGTCAGGTTTTAAAAAGGCAAATCTAGAGTCCCTCAAGCAAAAGCAAATTGCTTTAAAGCTATCATAGATAAATAAAGTATATCAGTTTTCTGATATAAAGGGCCACATCGCTGCTGTGGTTCAGAAAAATGTAGACACATACAAGGAAACCCAATCTAGCACTGGCAGTACCTATCTGAGAAGAGAACTTTAATTAGTTTTAAAATAGTGGAAATAAATGATAGATTGACACTGTACCTGGGCATGGCCTGGCTTTTGCACCCATCTTTCCAGGGCAATCAGGTGAGCATTGAGGCCTTTCCCTAACTGATTAAGGAAGGCCAGGTTAAGGGGCACTCCGAATAAGGCATAAAAAATACAGAAGATCTGCCCTGCCACTGTGCTGGGGGACAGGTTACCATAACCTGGAAAGAAAAGAAGAGAACAGCTACATGATAAGGCTTTACAGTCAGGCTGCAGGACATCATGGGAAGTTCCTAGGCTTGGAAGTTCGACTATGCTAAGCTTCAGGAACCTGTGGACCTATGATTTTCTGCAATTAAATCTGCCTACAAATTGCTATTGCTTATGATGGAGTCCTGTGTATTCACTACTACTAACAGAAAATTTTAACATGAAAAATATTACTCTTAGACTATTGTAATTTTCTGTAGGTATCTGATTTTGTGGTGAGTGCAACTTCAAAGCAACCTCCAGATGTGCTGTGCATATACAAAATGATATTGCATGTACCAAGTAGGCACTCAGCTTTGTTTGCAGGTGTAATATGCCAGATACACAAGAATAACAGGTATAATTTGAAACCAATAGAAAACTATAACCCACAGTAGTCAAGATTGTCTTGTGGGTGTATTCTGTCCACCAATTGCACATTTCTGAAGGTTTTACAGGACGGCTGGAGGAAACCCCAATGTATAAGGAAAGAGAGTACCTCACCTATAGTGGTGACAACAGTTCCTGCAAAAAAGAAGGAGCTGCTGAAGTCCCAGTTGCCGGGATTTGTAGAGTTTCCTTCTGGGTTGACCCCTTTTTCCCATGCTTCCATGAGGACCTGAAGCAGAAGAGATCAAATGAGCAAAGATGAGCAACCCATTAGACCAAATAAGGAAGAATGTCAGAAAAAAAGAAGTAAATATTGAGAGAAGTAAATATTACTCTCTATCTTGAGCAAGCAGAGCAATAAACATGCTTTTAAGCCATGAAAGAAATGGCATCCTGGTGCCCAGGAGAATTTTTCCTAAACAAACATATTCATGTGGGACAGTTATAATGGCTCCTTGCTCCTTTGCTTCTGCAGGTCAGGTAATGGTTGTGGCTGGAATGTCAACAGAGCAGCTGTTGAATGATTGGTGAATATTAGCTGTTGCCTTTGGAAGCAGAAGTGCCAGTAAGTGAAAGCAAAAGTGCCAGTAAGTGAAAGCAATGTGCTATAATTTGCAGTATGAGTATGAAGGATACATAAAGCTATAGTGGGATGAGGAGACAATAAAAGCTGCCTGCCATTTCTGCTCCTGTCCCCCTACCAATGCACATTGCTGCCACTTGTGGCCATTGACAAGGTCCTCTTGGTCTATATTTATATCAGTTCCTTTGAGGCTGAAACAGTATAGACATAATCAAAACAGGGACTTAAAAAAGGTACCTTCTTACTCAATGAATCTCCTTCTCAGTTATGCTGTTAGAAGGGCATAATTTCCCGACCAAAGTATGTTTACCAGAGATGTATCTTAGATCGCGCAGCTTGGATTTGCACTTTGCCAAAGCTCCAGGCTGTTCAGCTTAAGAGCTGCAGCTCAGGGCCACCTCTCAGCTAGGTAGTTTTAGGTGAGCAGAGCCAATGCAGTTTATGTACACGGAATTGCAAGAATTTTCTCCATGCACAATCAAATCAAGAGTTAATGAATTATAAGTGGTAACTTTATTATTAGTGATAATGGATATACAAAAAGAAACCTAGGTTGAGTCTCACATTCCAGGATTTAGGTTTAAAGAACTGGCAATGAGACAAGACACCTTTTACTTGTCAGACTGAATCTAGTGGCTGTGTCTCAGCACAGACTGAATACTGTGACTTTTTAGGCTGGACTTCCGACACAATGAACAGGCCTCCTTAACCATTTAGTTAAAATATACAGAGAGATGATTGCTTCCTTGCATTAGTTTAGAGATTTAATATGGAAAGACTTCTTCCCCTATGAGACTAGACAAATTTTGTAAAAGGTCTTAAAAATGACAGGTGAGTCAGAGGGCATCTGCATTTAGATTTACCTTGAGGACTATAAAGTCTAAGTGTTTTGAATCTTGGCGCATTGTAGATGATAATGGTGCCCCCAGCCGGTTTTGTCTGGAACAGTTTACAAGTGAAATCTTTGTTTCTAATTCATCTGAAACACAGCAAAACATGGTTCTCTGAGTGGCACAGCAGTACTTAGGAAGCTCCAGTGGAGACAAAGAGAGGAGAATTTGGACATGTGTGAACCCTCTCTAAGTTTTCTAGGGTACTGGAGATTTAATTAAACCTTTCAATCCTATCAAGTATTTAGTTTAGAATGAGAATTTCCTCCTCTACAATCATTATCACAGAGATAACAGAAAGACAGATAATACCACCAACTGGTGAAGCTGAAAAAAACAGACATGTTTTTAAACACGTAAGGTCTTGAAAACTTCAGTCATTTTCTGGTCAATGCCAAATGTTCCACAAGAAATATATCACAGTATTATTATTCAGAACATTGTCCTTGTAAACAGAGGTTCAGGCACCTTCTCTTCCCTTTCTGATCTGAACTTCACTGTTTGCTTACATTTTTTTGCATTTACAGAATCTGGGCTTTTTGTTGATCAAAAGTAAATACATTTGAGAAAGTCTTCTGACTTGAACAGTGCAAACTTGCAGCATATTTAGAGTTTCTATCAAGTTTAATGACATGGTAGTAAGAGTTCAAGCTTTTAGGCACCCAGCTTTGCAACTGGATAAATTTTGAGCATGAAGAAAGTGGTATTTCAAAGATTTCTGTCCAGTTCTTGCCATACGAGAATATGTCTGTAATAATACCAAGAAAGGTATAGTAATTTATGTCCAGCCAGTTTTGAGGAGTGGATTCAAATGTAATTGAAGATATCATAAATTGATGACCCATATTGAACAAGAGCCATTTATCTCTTATTATAAGTGATAGATCAGAATTTGCACAGGTTTGTGCTGAAGAACCTTGGAAGGGCAACCTACTTCATGTATGTTTGATTCTTGGTTTTTGTCCCTGTGCATAATTTCCATGTAACAATTAATGAGGGAGCTGAAAACCATGAGGTTGAAATTATTGCAAGGTAGCTTGAAGGTGCATCAGCAGATTTGCATATTGTAGGAATTCATGACTAGGAAAAGATAGAAGTGCAATAGATCAAGATAAATAGGTATGTAAATGGGCTTGAGAAACCTCTGCCTTTCTCTTGTACAGTTAGTCCTTTAATGTCATGGACAGCAGATCAATTTTTGACATGCTTGGCCACAACAGTACAATTTTTTCTAACAAAAATAATGGTTGAGCCAAAATGATGGGAGTCTGTACCCCTTACCTGTACAAACTGCTCCAGGGCTTGTCTGTCCAAGCATGTGTAGTTCTGCAGGAACTTGAGCTTCTCCAGCTGGAACTGGTCCCAAAAGTGGCTCTCTGCCTGTTTCTCCAGGAGTTGGAACACCATAGCACCCAGGAGGAGATAAAAGAGATACCCCAGTACCAGCAGTGGAGTCCAGCTGATCTGCTGGTTGTGTATGGTGAGGAGGGACATGCTGCTGCTCTGCTGCTGCCAGTCCCTGCTCAGTACTCAACAATTTACTGTCCCAAGACGTGTCCTACCCAGGACACCTAGGAATCACACACCTATGTTCCCAGCTACTGCCCTGGAGAATTTTTTAACAAAACATATGGGTATCAGGCCTATAAAAAATGAGACTAACAGGCAAATTTTATCCCTCCGCATGTTTTATCTATCCAGAGTAAAGACAGAGCATTTATGGCTTAATAAGAATGTGAATCACAGTGGTTTTCTCCTATTAAAAAACTTTTATCCAAAGATCTCAATCAAATGAATGATGCCTGACAGAAGTCCTCTGAGATTGATACTGTTTTCCAGGCTGTGAAGCTGAAGTAAAACCGTGATCAAATGACTTCCCCAGCCTCATACAAATATAAAGTCACAGATAGACTTTTAAAGTCTTGAAAAGTAAAGCCTTACTCTAAACACTAGACTTCTGTACAGGAAAACACTGTAAACTCTCTAATTACAGCAGACTTCCCAGAACAAAGAAGAGTATGGAGCTGAATAAATGGAAAAGTCAATAGCTGCCATCTGTACCACGCAAACATTGCTGGCACCAGTGAAAGCAGCATGATGACACTCATAAACATCCCAAATTTAGTCTGGTCACAAGACAGACTTTCTCTTTCTTTTTTAACCCTTATAAGATCAGTCCCCTCACTGCCTGGCCTGCTGCTCCTGAATTCTTTATTAGATGACTCCACGCTTTAGTCCATAGAGCTAGAGAATGAACCACTCATGCCTACCACGTTCAGTCTCTGTATTGCCCTTTTAATCCAAATGCATACCGGGGAAGGGAGGCTTAAAGTTAATCATTAGCTAAAAAAGTATCAGAGGTTCACTTATGGGGGCCTTAATAATTATCATGCACTGGAAATGTGCTGGGCTTGCATATATTTCTGTAGGAAGAACTTTATGGCTAGTGTCATCTATGCCACACTGCTTCTGAAAGAAAACACACATAGAGCAAGAAGGCCACATGGCTAGAGCTGCAGTTTTGTTATTAAACACCCTTCCCATTAAAATGTTGTGGATACAGATATCCCTCCATTGCGCAGTGCTTAGATTGTTTTTCTCTGAGGTAGTGCTCAGAGAAAAAGACTGAAAAAACTATTTCATTCACATAAATATCTGGGAAAACCCTTGTATGTGTACTTGCCATTTGAACTGTGCTCCTAGCCTAGCACCAGCGATCTCCACCCAGAAAAGGATGACTGACTGGCAACAGAAGGCCACTTGTCACTCTGAAAAGTGAAAAGTACTGTAGAGATCTCCCAGAAGAACACTCTGGACTTCATCTGGGACCACATTCTTGCTGTGACCAGGGAACAGAAAGATTTCAGTAGAGAAGGGAAAAATGCCAGGACTCAGAGCCTTGGTGCTCTACCATCTCTTTTCAGCTGAAGTGAAATATCTGGGAGATAGAAGTTATAGTGGCATTGATATTGCTGAGCACTGCAATAACATTATAAAACAAACTGATCTGAAGCAACTGAGATGTCCAAATTACCACTGATGGATGGCCTTCTCTTGGTCTGTACTAAGGATGATAATTACTTTCAGAACATCTAACAAGAACTTCTCTCTGATTTCTATAATTAAAAGGTAGAGCTTGTTCCATACCTTGTGAAATGTTATGGGTAGACAAGCCTGACATGTTGCACAACTGCCTGTTAGGCTCGCAGATCTGTCTCTAGTTAGAGATCCAGATGTTTGTTATGTTGTAGTTTATAGGACCTATGTGTACCAGTCCAAGAGAATGCTAGCCTACTGGTTTTCTGGAATGGAGGCAAACATATGTGCCTAGCTGGGCTGAGACAAGTTCCCACAGTTGAAGTAGGTTTCATGATTAAGAGTATGAAACTATTAGTTTGGTAATAAATGAACAAATACAGCAATGAACCTCTTTGATGTCTCCTCCTGTTTAGTTCAACAAAGCATTTCAGCTACCAAATTTGGCAGTCTAAATTATGCCTTTAAAAAAATTGTCTGGTTAGGCTTACTTTTAGGAACTTAATTTTCTGAGGATTATGTGAATGAAACCACTGAGATTGTCAAGGTGTGTTTACTTCTATACTTTGGATATTCCTACTTAAAGTACTTCAGAAATAAAGGTGTATCCTATTTGGTTGGCCTATCCTATTTGCTGTATCCTATTTGGGTAATTTAACGAACAGCTGGAGAGAACTTCAAAAGACACACACATGAAATATGTGATGTGCCCTGGAGCTGATATAGAAAGCAGTGTTTCTGCAGAAACATGAAAAAGACAAAAAAGAAAAGACAGAAAAGTAGAGCAAAATCAATCGTATGTATACAAAAAACTGCTGAGTAAATGTGCAGTTAGAGACGAACCACTTTACAGCTGAATGTACAGGTCAATGCGAGGGCAAAATCATGAAGCAGACATTTAAGAAAGTACTTTTATAAACATGCACAATTCTATACAGGTGAGCATGTGAAAGACAACAGTCTGTAAGTAGCTGATGCTGCCATATTTACTCCCATGGAAAAGCTACAGAAATACACACCTATAGATTTCAAGTTATAGAAATTATCAATAATTAGTTGAAAGATACCTTGACTGATCCTGTCATACTCAAACTTCTGATGAAGATCGAATTTTTGGATTAGTTTTTCTGAAAGAAATGTCTCTGTACAGAACTAGATGACAAACTAGATGCAAAGATTCTTCCACACGGTATGCATTTCAGCCTGAACAGTTTTTATATGGAAATACTGAATTATTTTGAATTTGCTGTGCTCCATGAATCACTTTTAAAACCTGCACTTGAGAGAAGAGTTAAGGAAAATATTTTAGAACCATGTTAAATATAAATAATAGTAACATTTCTCAGGCATGATACTGCCATCTGGTAATTTTTGACTTTTGATTTTGTTCTCACTCCAAATTTAACCCAATCATTTTGGCTTCCTGATTTACACTCACATAGGAGTAAGCATGAAGTATTGCCAGATAAGAGTTATAAAGAGTTCCAAGATTTCAATAGTATTTTTCTCAGATAGATTACATGAAAAAAAAAAAAAAAGTTTCCTTGAATTCTGTAATTATTGTATTGGAGATAGATTATGTTGTTTCTGTTCTTTACCTGTATAAACACATTTGAGTAAACCCACTGTTGGCCCACAAATACAAGTATTTTAGTTCACTGTTTGTGTCAAATGAAGCACCTCGGCTGCTGTTCTGGTTTGAGCTAGAATATAACTAATTCTCTTCAGTGATTTTACTTTCCAGCTCTATCTCCTCTATGTAACTGCACTTTCTGAAGTTAACAGCATATTTTTGCAGACAGTGTCTGCTTCTAGTAGTGATAACACTCCATGTTTACAGTTACCACCAAGGATCAGAATGCAGAAAAGCTCTTGCTTATACTTGCTCCTGTAGAGACCAAGGTCACTCCTAAATCNCAGAATGCAGAAAAGCTCTTGCTTATA
>VYZX01030696.1:0-17481 GCA_013401335.1 Brachypteracias leptosomus
TGTCCTGGCCACTCCTTCCTGCACCCTTTTTACTTTCTGCACCCCCAACACACCACACAAGATTTAGCAGTGATCTTCATCAGCACAGGAGCAAGTATAAGCAAGAGCCTTTCTGCACACCAGTCCCTGGTAGTAACTCTATACATTGAACGTTATCACTGCTAGAAGCAGACATTGGCTGTGAAAATATGCCGTTAACTTCAGAAAGTGCAGTTAGTTAGAAGAGACTGATCTGAAAACTAAAATCACTGAACAGAATTAGTTCTGTTCTAACTCAAACAAGGACAGAAGTGTTCTTAGTTTCTCCTAGTTCCCCTTTACACTTTATATTTGTATTTGTATCCTATTGTCCAGACTGATGAAGAAACTATCAAATAGATCAGGACCAAGAACAGACTCCCCTTGAGTACACTTTGAAATGCACTTCCAGGTTGATCTCTGTAGCTCTCCAGCTCTCTTTGTAGCTATTTGCAGCATCATCTGTGTTTTGTCACGGTTTAGTAGACTGGACTGACTTGAACAGATTTATTCTTAGATTGTCCTGTTTGACTGTTTCTCACTATTGGTTTTCTGTTGGGTTTTTTTGTTTGTTTTATTTTTAGTTACTCTTTTGCAATTTATAAATCAGCTGATGCTCTTTTTCAATAAAAGTTTACTTAAGGCTTCTTTGGGTTAAGAAAATTAGGTTAGTCAGTACAATAGTACATAAATTGTTCTTTTTAAGGTAGGCATATGTTATTGCCTTCTGTTTGCCTGCTCCTCCCTTTCTGCATATAATGTGAATTGCTGAAGCACTTTGTTAGTAAGACTCTTCTGACTCAACCTACCCAGTTAACTACTCAGGTTTAGGGCAAAATTTCAAAATCGATTTCTTTGAAGTTTTGGATCACAGTAAAAATGCTGTGTATTCTTTTGTCTCCTGTAATGAAAGAAAAAGTACTGCTTCACAGGACAGAACCTAGTCCTTCCTGTTACAGTAGCAATTTTAAATAGAATTGGCATCCAAAGTATATATACTTTCAGTATTTGCATAATTTGCATTTGTTCCCCCCCTCCCCCTTGTGCTCTTAACAGCATCATAAACTTTGTGAGTCTTAAAAGTCACAAAAACATGTAATTTCTTTGTGTGAAGCTTTAAAGCAACACTAACTGATGGTCCATGTTCTTGAATAGTCTTTGCCATTCTGGTGAGCAGTCTTATGATTTGAAGATAATGTCTGATATGTTTTCTTACACAGAGAGGGAAAGTATGGGCATGCAGCATGCTTTGGTCTCCAACCTGGCTGTCTTCTCTCTGATGGCAGCAGAATGATGTCTGTAGCTGCTCTGGTAACCAATTTCACAAAACCAGCATCAGATCGTCCATCGTTGCTGCGACATGATGAAGTAAAGACTTACTTCCATGAATTTGGTCATGTAATGCATCAGATATGTGCACAGGTAAGTGATGTTTCAATTCCAGTGTAAGACTGACTTCTTTCTCTGTTGCCTCAAAAGCAAGGTATAAGTCTATTTTGGTGGTTTCTAATTCTAGTAAAGAACATGCAGTTTTTTGGTTATTTTTCAAAGTGTCACATTGGGGTTTTGTTTTTGTTGTTTGGTTTTTTTTTTAATTTAAAACTACAGCAATTAGTACACCTTCCCACAAAAAACATTTTCATAGAAACACATACTTTTGCATTTGCACCGTGCAGGTACCTGTGATGAGTGAATAGGTCCATGTCTAAGGTAAAGAATGTGCTCACTGGTGGCTTCTGTTACAGCTGTCAGAGAGCTTTTTATTACTAGATATATGCTAAATATTAGAAGCACAAAAAGGTTGCTGTACCTAGGAATGGAAATGAATTGTGAAGCCAGATCACCTCCAGCATTTTGGCATCTTGAGAGCTGTGACTCTTGACGTCAAAAGCATGAAACAGGTCTTGCCTGAGCTATTGTATTTTCTGCTCTCCTATCTGAAAGTCAGGGTTCTCAGAGTGACCAGAAAGAAGCTAGTCTGCAGATTTTGCATCATGATGTCAATGAAGTTGTAAAATTGCTGGTTTCATTTTTACTCACATGTAAAGTTGATTCTGCCAGATGATAAATTTACTATTGGCCTAATGAAAATCTTATATTTCAGAGACAGACAAGTCTCAGTATTCATTAACAAAAAGAAATAGGTTTTTACTAATCCAGGCTTTGTGTAGCATTGCTTTCATCTTCCTTATAAAAGAGTATCAAATAATAAAATCAGAGAAATACTATACATATTAGACTTTAATTCTTGGCCTTTGATCCTAGAGACTAGCACTACAGTGTAAAGAAACATAGTCCTAGAAACCCATATATTAAATCCAGAATTACACAAATGACGTTCAAGTAAGCTTCAGGAGAGGTAGTTAGACTTGCTTAGATATTTTTGCATCATGTTGAAGTTAAAAATACAATTATTATTTTATCATTTTCCCCATAAAACAGATGTTTCTGAGCTCAAAAATCAAGGCATAGCATTTCTTTCTTCTAAACTACCTAGAAGGTGTTTATAAATGAGACATGTTCAGTATTGGTACAAAATTGACTTGCAAACTTTTGATAACCAATGAGGATGTGCCTGGGTGTTTCAGAGCCCCTTTCGGGCAGCACTGGCATAACAATTCCAAAGTTACATACTTCACTTGCTGTGGAATTTCACACAGGTCAGGGAAGTCTGCTTTCCAGGTGTCTCTCCCACTGCTGAGATGCTTTGCTTTTGATGCAGAAAAATACAAATAGATGCATGTGTCAGAGAAGTAAGATCTNTTTACACAAATTGTTATTCACACACCTGCAGATTGCTTGCCAGTTCCACATACAAACATCCTGTGCTCTGAGATTTGTGTATGCAAAGTATTATGAGCATATTAAAACTTTACATTTAAAGGCTGTGCGGGGATTGGACTGGGTGGGAATCTGTGAGCTGCTGGTGAAGGTCAGCTTTTGATGACTGGTACTGCTTGTAATGTGCTGGGGGTCTACTGGAAACACATACCAGGGCAGGGAGGGGATCTGTTTATCCTGTTAGGCAGGGAGATTAAGTACCTCCAACCAAATGTCTTAATATTTTTTTTGTTAGTGTGGTGCACTTCTGTGTGGGTAGATGTGGATACATGGAGGGCAGCAAACTCTTGCATTCCTCTTGCCTTTTGCTCTAGCTGCTTTTATCACCATTTCTCCTCAGCTGGTGCTTCCTACCATTTTTTCATAGCTGCTGTTCATCAAGTACAGTAAGAAGGGCCAGTCTGGTACAACTATAGATTTGAGTAACCCACAAGTGTAAATGAAGGGAAATGTTTTTCTCCTTTTCTGCTGTTCTTCTGAAGACATGAGAGGAAGATACATGCATGTGACATAGCTGACAGCTCAACGTTATGTCCTATATTTTACATGGTCTTTTTTTTTCTGTAACCGTGTGAGAAAGTAAGTTCAAAAGCCAGTACTCCTGTGAGCATCTATTCCCCAATGGAGGATGGAACCAAAGAACATCTACAGCTCTTAGGCATCTGGCAAACTGAGAACTCTCTTTTTCTTTTAGCAATTGAAATGTTAGAATGTTGTTGAGAAAGGAAGAAAAATAAAACTGGGTTGGCAAGAGGAGGTAGACTTATTACAGGACGTGTAGAGTGAGACCAAATAATTTCTGTTGGCATTTGAACAACTGTCTTTCAAAAGTAACTGATTCTTTTTAGAAATATTTTTGGTTTGGAATATAGTTTAATGAAGATTTTTAATTGTACAAAACTTTTCTTAAATTAGTATTTGAGGGTGGGAGCTTTTTAAACATTAAATGACTGATGATAGGTAGGTAAAAACAAAAGGCTCTAATGTGTTTGGTTTTCAGAATGAAGATTCTTCTACCAGTGATTGAGTGTCAGATTTGGAGACATTTCATCAATAAAGTTGCTAGGATTCATTTGTTTTATGCCATGTATTATTGGCACAAAAATTATGCTGTATGTTAACCTTATAAAGGAAGACAGTTAGGACAAAGCATAGTAAGATAACTTGGTCAAGTAAAATCTTTGAATCAGACTGTAGTACCATAAACTATAAGTTTATAATTGGGAGTTTATTATTTTACTTTGTGGTAATACGACAAAATTTTATAACAATTTACAAATTATATCATTGTCATAAGACAGCATGGAAACCCGTCTTATGAAAACCTTTGTATTGCTGTCATAACCTAAAAGGTAAAAATCAATAATATTAAGGAAACTGAAGTACTGTTTCACACCAATAGAGAATGCAGTGAATAACTGTAATCTATTTTGTTGCTTAGTAATAAGTCTATATATGATTTTTTGCCCTCCTTCCTTTAAAATTCATATTTTTATTATTATTATTGACCTGTTCAAATTACTGCTTTTGCTATGAATACCAACTGAATTTTGGCATCTGAAAGTTTATATTCTGCTAGAAGTCATGGCTTGTATTTTCATCTAATATTGTGGCTTTTCCTTTTAGACTGATTTTGCTAGGTTTAGTGGAACTAATGTGGAAACAGACTTTGTAGAGGTACCTTCACAAATGTTTGAGAACTGGGTGTGGGAAAAAGAACCACTACAGCAAATGTCAAGACATTATAAAGATGAGAGCCGCATTGGAGACGCTCTCCTTGAGAAACTTGCTGCTTCTAGACTGGCTAATACAGGTATCTCTCTGCCTTCTCTCCCCCCAGTACATGTATTAAAATATATCATTTAAAAAATTGGGAAACATTAAAGACAAACATAACAAGCCCATGACATTTCTTCTGTGTGTACACTGTCTTTCTGGGTTTATTTGTATGGGTGCCACCATCAATAAAGGCTATGTTAACTGGTACCACTATTTGCAGAAACAGTAGAGGCTCTGATTTTCCAGGCTGCCCGTAGGACTAAAATACTTGTGTATTCCTCTCCATGTGACTCTTTTACATACCAGCTTTGCTGATTTAAAATTGGAGGTGGATGGGAAGTCTTTCTGATATGTTTTCTTCTGGTAGCCCAGGGCAGGCACTGTGTGGGAATACATTATCACATTTTCTACATTTGATTTGCACATGATACTTGACAGACGTGAAAATAGTTTGCAGATTTACTGAACATACATAGCATATCCCAGATAGCAGTGTTGAAGCCCTGCATTGCTCAAACAGCCTCTTGTCTTCCTAATCCAGAACCTAAACCCATATTCTCTACCTTCCCAGCAGATACACTGCCTACCCAAATTGAAGTCCCAATTCTTTTCTTCTTCCACATTTTGTACCACCTTATATATATCTCTGAACCAAGAGTGTAGTCTCATATAATTACCAATAATCTCATTGTATTTCTGTCACTCTCCCCTCTCTGTCCCTGTAATATGGCCCCCCCAATATCATGGTCTTACCCATTTATCATACAGTTTGTCGTTGAACCACTGCTGTTTATTTCATACTGCTTCCCTATCCTGAACAAGAAGTCCTTGTCCTTGTGACCTGTAAAGGCACTGTAGCTACATAAGCATTTTGTCTGAATAAAGGTTCCTATCTTCTAGCTTCTTCAAAAAAAGCCCACAACAGCTGCAGCAGCAATTCTTGCTGTTCTTTGAAGCATCTTAGGGTAGGTAAACTTAGTACCATCTGTGCAAGCCATGAATGAAATGGTATGCTGGAATTGAAAACAGCTGAAAACATAATTTTAAGCACTGAGATTTGCTTTTAAAATATCTGCTTTATTTTGGTTTTGATCTGTGAGGAAAATAGCACTTGAAAAGATGAAGCTTATAATGACAATTTCTTTATTAAAAATATGCTTCTCAACTTTCTGTAATTGAAACAATTCAAATGGAAATTGCATAACTCCTAATTTTTTTCCATGGTTAAATTCTAATAATTCAGGATGCGTGTTGAGACCTTTGAATGAAAGGTGCTAAAGAAACTCCAACTACTTTGATGCTTATTAATTAAATGTTCTTACCCATTAGGCCTTTTAACCCTCCGTCAGATTGTTTTGAGTAAAGTTGACCAGGCACTGCATACAAAGCCATCTGTTGACCCAGCAGATGAGTATGCTAAATACTGTGCAGAGATTCTAGGAATTCCTGCCACCCCAGGTATGTCAGTATGAAGCTTTTACACAGCATGTCCAAATGGTTTGATTAAACATATCTTTCCCAATAATGCTCAGCATGAAAAAAACCACAGAATTGTTGTTTATAAGAGGATTTACTTTATGAAGCTGAAATGATTACTTTGAAATTTGGGGTAGTCTTAATGATCTCTTTTGAAAGATTAAGGTAAATATAAAACTTGACCTTTTGCGGGTTATCTTTTAGAGTGACATGACATGATGTGAATACCACTTTAGATGTTCTATCACATCTGTGATGGATGTGCAAATGGCCTGAAATGGGAAATTGAGTTTTCTTTGTAATCAACAGAATATGGCCAATACTTTGAGGCATATTCAGATCCTTTATATTAGAAGTTTCAAAGTAATTGATATAAATTCATTACTAATTTATTCTTAAGGTTGGAAGATCCTTTCCTGGTGGAAAAGGACCTCAGATTGCTGGTGGACAGCTGGCTGAACATGAGCCAGCAGTGTGTCCAGGTGGCCAAAAAGGCCAACAGAATCCTGGGCCTGTATCAGAAATGGTGTGACCAGCAGGAGTAGGGAGGTGATTGTGCCCCTGTACTCAGCACTCATGAGACTGCACCTTGAGTGCAGTTTTGGATGCCACAGTGTAAGGACATTGAGGTGCTGGAGCAGGTGCAGAGAAGGGCAATGAAGTTGGTGAGATGTCTGGAGAATGTCATATGAGGAGCGCCTGAGGGAACTGGGATGTTTTAGCTTGGAGAAGAGGAGGCTGAGAGGAGACCTCATTGCTCTCTACAATTACCTAAAAGGAGGTTGTAGTGAAGCTGGTGTTAGTCTCTTCTCCCAAGTAAATGATGAAAGGACAAGAGCTAATGGCCTCAAGTTGTGCCAGAGAAGGTTTAGATTAGACAATAGGAAGAAGTTCTTTACTGAAAGAGTGGTCAGGCACTGGAACAGTCTGCCCAGGGAAGTGGTGGAGTCACCATCCCTGGAGGTGTTAAAAAATGAGTGGATGTGGTGTGTCAAAGACATAGTCTAGGGATCAGAGAGATGATGGACAAAGGTTGGAATTGATGATCCTAGAGGTCCTTTCCAACCTAAATGATTCTGTGATTCTGTAAGTGCTGTTTACATTAAAAAAAACCCCAAAACTACATGTGTTAAATAAATTAACGTTACTTTACTTTTCAAGGAACAAACATGCCAGCTACTTTTGGGCATCTGGCAAGTGGTTATGATGGTCAGTACTATGGATACCTGTGGAGTGAAGTGTTTTCAATGGACATTTTTTATAGCTGCTTTAAGCAAGAAGGAATAATGAATCCAAAGGTAGGTGACGAATACTTTTTAATGAACACTTTTGTTGCACTTTGTCTCTGAAGCCACTTTTATTACAATCATGATCCATGTTATTTAGAAAACTGAATTTATTTTGAACTTTCTCTTTTACAGCACAGCATAACTTGCACATTTTTTCCTCTCTAGCATTTCTCTCAAGTTGCTTCTCAAGTTCAAATCATTGACAGGTTATAGCTTTACTGGACTTTTTTTTCCCCTTGTGTAATTCTCCAGCCTCTTCTGGCTCCAGAAGAAAGAAAGGATAGTTAGTAATATGGTTAGTAGTCCTGCCAATTCTGGTAATCTTTTTTGTTTTTCAGAGATTATAGTGTTAGACTTGTGAGTTGAGATCCTACAGTTCTGTCATGGGAAAGGCCTTCTGGTTTTCCTGATCCTCTTATCTGTCTTCTGGATTCAGCAGCCAGCACTAATTCTTCCCGTCAGTAAACATATACAAGAGAGAAGTAAAGGAGAGAATAGAAAGTGCTTGACTTTTCTGTTTCTCTCCTGGCATTTGCCTTCATTCCTCCCTTTCCTTATCACAGCAACCAGACCTTCTAGAATTGTCCCTCCCTCTAGAGGGTGGAGAAAGTAAACAAGATTAAACTTTGACCTGAACAAAGAGAGGAGTCCAAAGAGAAGAAGGGATAGGGTCTAGAGAACTGAGGCAGTGGTTAGGCTACTGAAGCCCAAAAGAGGTTTTATGAAGAAAAGCAGCAAACTAGATAGTTGAGAGGAGAGGTAATGAAAAGTTTGAAGGTCAAGACTAACTTTGAAGTGCTAGGGATTCATGACAGGTACATGTGAAAATAAGAATACCTGCATATTCAGTGGGAATGTTGTCACTCGTAAATAAGAGCAAGAGAGAAGAAATGGCAAGTTAAATGAGAGAATAAAATAACTTTTTAACAAGACGCTGTTCGTATGGATCTTTAAAATGACATTTGGATAGGGGTCAGACTTGCAGGGGGTTTTTAATTGTTAACAGTTTGGAGAGATGGGTAAGGGTGTTGCTGGTACCGAATTTGTGAGACCTTATGTCAGTTCTCTGTTCTGGCACACATACCCCTCCAGTGTCATCACAGACTTTTTTTCTGTTAGCTTTGCTCCCTACTCTCAAAACTGTTTCCTGGGTGATTATGTAGTCAAAACCCTGAGCTATAGTTTGCCAGAATTGTTTTGTGACCTTTACTTCTCCCAAGGGATGAAAGCACCTTTTACTCTGATTTTTTTGGTGGGGATATTTGTTTTCTTTTTCTGTGTATGGGAGGCTTTGAGAATAAATTAATTGTGCTAGGAGTGGATATTTGCTATGGTTCAGCTAAAAGGCAACTGGTGTCTCTTTTTAATGTGAAGTCTGCTATCCAGGCTAAGAAGTAAGGAAGAAAATTGGATTACTTGTATGTGTCACTCACTCTCTAGTATATGTCTGTGCACACATACTTTACTTGAATGCTGGTATAACTTCAAAGGTAACTCTGTGGAGATTTTCACCCCCTCTTCAGTGCAATGCTGTCTTCTCAAATTGGTTCTCTTTCAACTTACTTTCCTTATTTGCCTTCCCTGTAAGTGTAGTAGAGTTCCACAGGATGGGACAAACAATCTTCAAAAACCAAATACTAGATACCAGTATGATTTTTGTAGCTACTCATATTTCATTATATCTAGATGTAGGCCAGTTTTCAGAACAGCAGGAAAGGAAAACATTTATGGTATTATGACTAGGGCTTTCAGAAATTTGGTTTACCTCTTCCTGTTAGAATGAAACCTGTCTTCCTGTTTTAAGCAACAGTTACAGAAACTAACTTCAGAGACTGTATCTGTAAAAATTCTTCAGCAAACATTTAACCCTAACTTACTTGGTTGTCACACTCTTCAATTCTTGCACATAATCTTAAATAACCTCTGATCTCCCAGGAACTGAGCAATGTGCTGGCTCTGGAGAGACAACAGCAAGGACTCAAGCCTGCTCAAATAGCATTTTTAAACTACACAGAACAATATCTTCATTTGCTGCTGATGTTCAGGAAATTAACACAAATAGTGAAGTATAAGCAATGCTTCTGTTAATTTTTTTAGTTTTAGTTTTTTCCTGCTGTAACCCAAAAAATGTGATTGGTAATGCAATTAAGTTGTGGAAATCCATCAGTTAAAAAGACCTATGCTTGTTTGCTTGTTTTTTCAGTAACAGCTATCAGGAAGCAGAATGGTCGTGTAATCTCATAGCTTTGACATGTGTGGGAAGTATATATGTGTATATATACCAACAAAAAGAAGAACATTGTTTTCTTCAATGTCGGAAGCATCTGGGACATGTGCATGCAAAATAATATTTTCTATTTAATAGTCATGTCTCAGAAGCCCCAAATTCTCCAGATATGTTCTTTAAAATATGACCTCTTTTAAGAAAGTCCACATTATTTACTGTTGTCTCAGAAGCTTGGTTCATTCTCTTTAAAGGAATCCATTCTGTCTAAAGTAATAATGTTTCTTCCTGAAAATAAAACCTGAGTTAAGTCTGTGTTAATTTAAGATACTTTAATAGGGGAGTTAGATGAGGTTGTATATATTATACATACTACTATGCATATAATATGTGTACATGTGCCATGTCATTCCTTAAAGCTATATGTCATCTCTGTTCTCCAGAGATCATCACTTAAGATAAAATGGATGGTAGGTTCCACTTTCTTGCCAGTCAGTCATGGGGATGATCCATCACTGAAGACTGTGTGGAAATTGTGCGTGTATTACACCTTACAGAGTATCTTCCAGACAACTTGTGAATGTAGATTCCAGAACAGTGTAAAAGGACAAGAAAAATCTATTTCCTTAGAACAGATTAAGTTTCTGATCACTTGAGTTCTTTCAGCAGATCTAAATTATACTTGTGGTATATCCTGATTCTGTATTAATAAAATCTGGAAGGAGGGAAAGCGTTTAATCATGAGTAGATTTTAAAATAAGCAACAGATACAGAAAATAAGCAGTTCACAAGATAAGAAATACTGACTTTCTGCTTTACCTTTTATCAGGCTGGGATGAAATACAGAAACCTCATTTTGAAACCTGGAGGATCTTTGGATGGGATGGATATGCTACAACATTTTTTGGAGCGTAAACCAAGCCAAAGAGCTTTCCTATTGAGTAAGGGATTGTGTGTTCAGTAAAATTATTATTCCTTTGTAATGCCATATGAGTATGGAATGAACTGGAAATGTCAGTGTGTTTCACACCTTAACTATGTATCACTTTAAGGAAATTGGGTCACTTTTTTGACAATTTTTTTTATTGTATAAATAAAAATGTGATTTTTAAAAAAGTTGGATAGGGCTACAAAATTCAACACATCTCGAAAAAACATTCTGAAATGTGCAGAAGCTGAGAAATTTGGATGTTAATTTTTTTTTAATCTTATGAAATAACACTAATCAGTATGGGGAGTTGATGCCGTGTTTCTCTTTTAATAGATGAACTTAAACTATGTCTTGGAATGAATTTTAAAACTGGAGGGGAAAAAAAGGACACTACCAGCAATAAAAGAAACAGATTCATTCTTATTCTGTATTCTTCTATTGTATTGATGGCTCGCCAGTGTCTAATGGAGAGGAAGCATGTTTGATTTCATCATGTTTTGGGTTCAGTCTAGCTTCCCGACAATTTTCAAGACCGAGAACCTGCCCCACACATCTTAACAGCAGAGATACCTGTGTGATACTTTTAGACTTCATTCTGACACATATTAAATTCTTTTTTCATAAACTTAAGGTTTATAAACTTTTACAATATAACTAAAAAGAAAAAAACCTTATCATTTTCATCTCTTCATTGAAGAAAAACATCCCAAATCTATAACCTTGGCAGTTCTCCTACCACTTTTTTTTTTCTTTTACGATCACAAGTCAGGTATTTTTTTTCCATATTGTATCAACACCAGCACAGAAAAGTTATAGTTGAGCCATTATAATGTTTTCAATTGGTTTGTGAAGTATTTTGAGATACATATAAGGAAAGAAGGGGAGATGATGTCCCCATTAGGAATGGTAAAAGTCAGTCCAAGATTTTCCTATTCCTTTCCAGTGTGGCATAGAGAGGTGCTACAAAAAAGCTTCATGGATTTTATTATTTCAGCTGTGGGAGTGTGAAGGTCATCAAAGAATTATTTTGCAGTTTTTCTGTGAGATCAGGAAAATAAGTCTTACAAGCCAACTAACTCTACAACACCCAGATAAAACTGCTAATCCAAGTGCACTTTTTTTGTCTTTAGATATCTTACCTTACTTTGGTTTTGGTATTACAACATGTGTATGAACAAACTTTAATTTTGGTTCTTATCTAATATATTTTTGACATTTGAACCATAGCTGTAAACATGGTTGGTATTTTTATTTATTTGTTCAGCTGCAAAGTGCCCAGTGACAGGACAAGAGGTAAGGGGCACAAACTTGAACATAGGATGTTCCATTTAAACCTGAGGAGGATCTTCTTTACTGTGAGGGTGACAGAGCACTAGAACGGGCTGCCTCGAGAGGTTGTGGAGTCTCCTTCTCTGGAGACATTCAAAACCTGCCTGGATGTGTTCCTGTGCAGCCTGCCCTGGGTGAACCTGCTCCAGCAGGGGGGTTGGACTAGATGATCTCCAGAGGTCTTTCCCAACCCCTACCATTCTATGATTCTAGTAAGAAAATGTGCCTGGTCAATTAAAAAGACTTCCTCTTATTCTAGCAAAAAAAAGTGAAAGCGTTCACCTTGAGTCACATTATGTGTGAAGAAAAGCCCCCACAATTTTGAATGTTCAGCTGAAACTTTATTTCTGTGCATTTTTATTTTAAAGCATTTCAATTGGGGATAAAAGGGAGCTTAATTCGTTTCTGAAATGGAAAATGTAACAGCACTTATTTTTGAACTGCTCTAGTTACAGATGTGAGGAAACATAAATGTTTGTAGCCAAAACATATCAACTATGCGGTCTTACCAGACAACATAAGTGAGTCAGTTCTGACTCTCATAGTCTGTTACAGTTTTAGACCCCAGCTCTGCTGGATCATAGAAAGGCAATACCTGAAAATTACATATATGAGAATGTCTTGAATGGTATGCAGAACAGCTATAAGGGAAAGCTGAAGAAACTGATGGATGCAAGATTCTCCTCAGACCTGTGAGTTTTGCCTAGATTAATTTCCCTTACATTCTTACTGGATTTTGCTTTCTTTTTAAACATATTTAAATTCTTGTGATCCCGTTTTATCAAAGCTTTTTTTCATTTCACGTTGTAAAGATAGCTTTGATAAACTAAAATGTTATATAACATACACTACTTGATACCTTCCAGAAATGAATCTGCAAATCTAACCTTTATTAAGAAGCTAAATGCAGTTTTTATTTTACAGCTGGTAGGCAGAGTTCCACATGAGGGAGTCTTTTCTCTGCATAAACTAGCAGTCTCAGATCAACGTAGATAGTTGCAAATGTAGTAATCATAAAAACAAAATACGTGGTGATAAAAAGTTATGTGATGATTTAAAAGTTAAATTTAGGATAGTACTGATGCTAAGGATCATAATTTAATTGACTCGTTTATGTTCCTGTTCCTGAGTGTATGTGTATACAGTATGGAATAACTAAGACTAAAGTGCAGGGGAATGTCTGCTATTACATGTATCTGAAAATGATTGTACAGTTACATTAGCATCAGCTGGATAGCCATGTGTGTAGGAAGGAGAAAAACATAAATATTGTGACCACAAACGGAAGCATTACAATTCCATACCTGTCCCAAAAAATAGGATTTTTGGAATTTGTTTATGTAGAAGCCAGTTCCCTTAGTCTGTCTCAGGCAATAATTGAGACAGATCATCTTAAGGCTAAAACCACACTCAACATAGAAAACCAGTGGGTATTTTCTGAAGTGCTTCTCAAACATCTTGTTGTGGTAACATATCAAACTTATCTGCTAATTTTTATGTTGGCTTCATGGATCTGAATCAAATTGGCTTTGGACCAGGTGACCTTTAAAGGTCCCTTCCAACCCAAACTATTCTATAATTCTGTGAAATTCATGTTCACATTTCTCATTGCAAAGACCTGATCTTGGAATGGAAAAGATAACCTGGAGAAAGACATCTTTTCTGGTTTTGCAGCTCTCCATCACAGGCAGGAAGCTTTGTCTGTATAGGAAACAACTTATTTCAACACTATTCCAAGGCTGTGACATAAAGTCCCCCAAGAAAACAGGGAACATTTCTGCTTTGGAAACATGAGTTAATTGCCTGGACACTGCACAGAAACAATTACATACATTCAAATGGGCCAAGAGGTAGGTACCTGGCAAAACCCAGCCTATTCTGGAGTTGTTGGACTCATGCTTTCGCTGAATTAAATTTCAAAACAGCTACCCAACTTTGAGTATTCATTATATTAGGTAAGTAACTTGTAATCTTAGTCTGTAATAAACAGCTGCCTTTTCAAGTTAGTAATGTATGTTTTTAGAATTTTATTGTATTTAGGGTTTTTTTTTTCCTCTGTTAGAAATTCAGATTGGACTTCGGGTGGCTCCACAACAAAAGCTTCAAATTCAAAGGAAAAGGTAAAATGGAAGATTCAGGAGAGAGTAGTGGTAACCACTCAGTAAGTGGATAATAGGCAATAGCTTTCTTATTCTGCTGCTTCATTGGAGAAGATAGAACAGGTTGAGTATGCAGCTGGATCACAAGACGGCTGGGTGATGGCCTCAGCAGCCCCTGCTGCAAGTTGTCTGACATAGGTCCAGCATACAGGCTGTCTCTGATTGCTTGGAAGTCTTGCGGCCAAATCTAAATGGTAAAAGCAGTCTAGAAAAAGTTTAAACTTTGCTCTCTGAGCTTCAGTGGCTATTAGTCGTTATGCTGTCTTAATAAAGAGAGCATTAAGAAGCAGGGAGTTCATCTTTGTAGGGACAGGTGGAGTATTATTACCTGTCACTTGAGCTTCTACTACTACTACTACAGTTGGTTTTCCTATACAAATAGCCCTCTGTTGTATATTGTTATTAATATAACAACACTGCAGAAAAAAAGTCCTCATTTTAATCAGTAATCAGGGTCAGTTGACTGCTGACATTGTTTGACAAACAATTTTGTTAAACCCTGTTTTAAGAGATAATCAGGCAGCAACTAATTCTAATGGCAGTAGTCACTTGATATGGGAGAAGTAAAATTGCTGCAACAAGAAGTGAATCACAAGATCAAGATCTCAGCTTCCTTTCTGAAAATTAAAACAATTCCCAAATATCTTCAGAGGTAGTAGTGGGTAGTTGAGTTAAATAGAGACTCCTGAAGGGGTTTTCCAGAAGTGTAGAGCTGTTTGCACAGCGAGTAGTTACCAACAGGGATTAGAGATGCTAGATATTAGGAGGTTATGTGGTAGCTCAAGTCAAAGGAAGAAGGGGGAAAGCAGTAAGTGGAAGAATGAAGTTGGAGAAGGATGTTTTGACAATACTTGTAGAAGGGTTGGAGTGGATGTCAGAGGCAGATAGCAGGAAAAAGAGAGTAGCTCAATGCCTAGTGACTTATGAAAGGCTACTGAATGCTTTTCATTGTTCTATGAATTGGAAACAAAATATGCTTGTCTATGAATAGATTTCTTATCTTTTAATTTGCATGCCAAAGAACATGAGATTATGCATCAGCTTGTTGCTTGAATACTTGTGCTTCCTCCTGACATCTGGAGATTAATTTCTGTTCCACCACTATTTTCTTCATGAATGTATTTTAAACAATAGTTTCACATAGTGGAAGGAAAAAAGCACGACATTATGGGGCAAGTTCGGTTTGTGGGGTCTGTGCTGGAAATCCTATATAGCTAATCATCATTAGCCATTGTAAAAAGTGTAGATGATGCAAAAGACATGATACCAAACAACAATCAACCAATTTTAGACCTAATTAAGATAGATAAAGGCAAATTAATTAAATGAACTGCAAATCAGTGGTTGCCTGGAAACGAATAACCATGACCTAATTTTGTTCAGTATTGATTAATAAAGGGTAGACTCAATCAATACTTGCTTGCACTATACTCCTAATGAGTTAAAAAGCATGAAGATATCAGTGCTAAGATAACCAATGAATGAAATGATTGGAAGAAAAATTATGAATGAGAAGTGGTATGTCTTTAAAATTCACTTGGCCAAAATCCCACGATTTCATAACTTAAAAATTTTTTAATACAATTCTGACTAAGAGCCAATCTATTCACCAGTGAAAACAGCAATTAAAAATAAAGAAAACGGAAGTAGGAAATAGTTATAAAAATAGTTATAAAATGAGGAATTGTAGTGTCAAAAATTCTAACACTGTCAATAAAAAAAATCACACATGAAAGGCTTATAGCCAATAAGGTGTATACCTTAATGTATTAAGAATTATAAATCCCATTTGTGTAACCAGACCACTTAGTAGATGAAAATGCTGGTATTGCAAATGACAAACAAAAAGAAATTTTTTAAATTACTGTTTCTCTTCTGCATTTAGAAAGAAGCAACATGATGTAATCATGTCATATGAGAACAATGGAGTGCTTTCCAGTCCATTATTGAGGAGGATATTAAGCAACACCTACTAAGAATAAACATTTTTCATGAGTAGGTTTGAATAACTTGAACTCTACAAGTCTACAAGAATTGGTGTGGGGGGATTTTTTTCCCAGCGCTGTTAATCTTGGGATACTGGACATATGCCGTTGTGCTAGAACAGTGCTAATGAGTTCCAGTGTTCAAAAAATAGTAAATAGCTGAGTATTGGTCACGCAGCTTGAAATCTGTCTTCAGCAGAACAGTGGGAAAGAAGAAATACGCTTCTGTGGCTGAAGAATTAAACAAAGCGTGTATTTCATACAGTGCAAGTGATTTTATGAAAAACAAGTTTTGTCAGACAAGGCTGGTATAATCATGGCCATTAAAAGCCTGACGAAGGTGATTGTAGAAAGCTTTATGTAAGGGGTATTTGACTTAATGCTGTATTTTTTCACGTGGCATAACACTGCATTCTCACAATAGAGAATATGTAAAATGGATTAAGATCAGCTAACTCTTCTCAGAGAGTACTTGGTGTAGAGTTACCATTAAACAGGGTACAGTGATCTAAGTGGTTCAGGGATCAGTAAAGGCCAGTAATATAATTTGTAAGCAAGTGATCAAAAAAAGGAGTCACAGAGGACTTCTTGAAGTGTTTGAAAGCTTTGGGAATTTAGCCTAAAAATTTCTGTACTGTTGGCAAAGTAACACGTAACATGCCTGTAGTAACTAAAAATGTAGGTTAAAACTACAGTTTAGTGGACTGTATTCCAGAAATACTAGCTTCTGAAAGTATCTAAAGGCTGGTCATAGTAGTCAGTTGAATCTGAATTGTTATTAGGCTATTAAAAAAATTGTTAAGCAATCTCATGATGGTTGAGTGCAAGAATATAGTGTAAGAGCAGGTTACTGATGCTATTTCTGTATACCACAGCAGTAAAATGGGCACAGCAATTGCATGAAATTTTGGTGTCCTGATTTTTAACTGGGCTAGTAGGACTTGTTATTCTAAATAAATACAGGTAGCGTTCATTTGTTTTACTAGGTCAGAAATCTAGTCAGATTAATACAACCACACAATGTATAAAACACTATGCATATTGTCAGTAATAGAACGTTTTTACCTTCAAGGACTAGCTGATTCTGTACTCTAAACATAAAAGAGCTTTGGCCGAAAATAATAAGAAGTGTCTCAAAGCACACATTGTGGCACATTGTGCTTTGAGTGGAGACACTGAGAGGAACGCCCTTTAGTCAACTTGATAATTTTTTTAGGTGAACTTTTATATTTCATGCTTAATCAAGAAGTTAGGTAATTTTACCCTATTGAAAATCAGAATTAAGAACCATAGAGATTGCAGGGTTTAAATCAGCTATCTGTAAAATATTAATAAATATGGTACAATTAAACTTAATAGCATTATGTCCCTTAGAATTAAATTTTATTTTCATACAAATAAGCTCACATCCTCTACAGGAAAGGAAAATCACCAGAAGTTGAAAGGTGTT
>VYZX01030696.1:22221-50874 GCA_013401335.1 Brachypteracias leptosomus
AAAATGGAAAGTTGCATTAAACCTGTAAAGATATTGTTGACTTCATTAAAAAGAAGTTTTGGTTTTGTGCAGAAGCATTAAAAGGTAGAATTTAACATAAAAGATAACAAATATAGGCGCAGCAAAATTGGAGTTTTCAGAAGTAAAATTTTACATGTAACAGAATAAATCTCTCAATCATTTCTAGTGTTGAGTGTCTTAGCACTCTATCCTAGAGCTTAGCATCTAACTGGCATGATGCTACTTAATTTTGAGGCATTACACATTTTATACTGGCTTTTTCTCTTCTGATTTAGGCTAGTCATCCTCAAAGGAGAAATTTTGGCTGAGTTCAGTTTGTTATAATGACTTTATTTGTAAAATATTGCTGTCTGTTACATAAATAAAACATCAACAAGATCTCTAAAAAAATATCAGAGACAATTTTCTTTTATAGACTTAATGAAAAGGAATTGCCTTAGTTTAAAAGAATCTACAATAGAGTATCATTTTGTTCTTGATGTTTAATTAGATTTGGCTGTTGCACAGCTTCATCAATAATTGGATAATATCATGAGTTCAGGCTAGTGAATTCTGAAATGTTTCTGCCATGTTTGAAAACTTTACATGACTTGCAAATTGATACCTCAATGTAAGCAACCACACACCTTTGAATAATAAATGATTCTTTTGATACGTCTGTAATATATCTAAAAGAGCCTTCAGAATGGAGAGTAGTATAAAGTAACATTTCCATGCTCACCTTTAATCAGATTGTCATTAGAGAAACCAAACCTTCTTAAATTGCACATACAGGTTGAGCACAAAGGTTACTGGTTCCTTGTCTCTCTACCTGTGTTGTGGCTACTTCCACCTTGAAAAGTCTTATATTTGTAAGTTCTCTGTTCATTCTGCTGGCAGAAAAGGAGGGAGTGAATCTAAATAACCACTTCACTTTTCCCCAAGCAGAAAGTATAACTCATATATGTGTAACCTGTATTTATTAACAGCATTTTATGGCTACACTTTTACATGTTAAAATATAGACCCCAAGGTTAGTTATGTAAGTGAAGGTGATTTTTAAAGAATGAGGAACTGTTGATCTAAATGAGAGCCATTGTTAGCTAGAAAATCATACTATGGTAACTTGCCTAACATCTAAAAATTTTTATCCTCCTCTTACTGACCATTTTTTGTCTTAAGCATTTTACAGAATGGATAATATCCTTCTCTACATGCGTAAAAGTGAGACCTGCTGAAGGTATTTTGTCAGCTGTCAAACAATGAGCTTCTCAGATTTGAAAATGTAAGCAAGGATGCCTCTCTCCTTATGCCATCTCCATTTTCTTCGGAGAACCTTTATTCAAGTGCTGTAAATTTATTTAATTTTGGAAAAACAAACGAAGAAAAAAACCAAACCCAAACCAACAAATAGGAGTAATGTTCAGCCAGAAAAGTAGAATATATTTGGTATGACTGCAGGACATGTGAATATGAATAGGGAGAAATCAGGAACGTGATGATAAAATTTCCCATCACTGGAAGAACTGTGTAGCTATAGCTTTCACCAGAACACACAAGGATGAATGCATCATTTATTATATACAGAAAAATATAAAATTAAGGATCAATATTTAGTATCTATTATAAAAAAGAGGCATATGAAGTACTGGAGTAATTTGCATTTGGAGGAAGCAGCGATATTTCAGATTCTTTTATGCTCACTTATACAATTTCAGTGACCAAAATGCCAAAAAAGAATTGCTATGAAAAGAATTATTTACTTTGCATGCTCTCTGCCTGATTCAACACACACACTAACGTGTTCAAGTCCACCCCTACTTTGAAAGCACTTGAGCAAATGCTCTGCTGATTAAAGAGTTTTAAATTCTAAGCCTTTTAATTCATTGCTTTTGGCACTGAATTTTCTTATAACAAAGAAGCTGATGAGCTTGGAGGAAGAGAGGTGGGGCCCTCTATGCTGGACCTCACAGAGGCTAATGCTATTAGTCTTACAGATCTTAGGTGATGGTGCTGTGGTTGCTGGTGAGGGACTAGGTCATCAGTTTCAGGGCAAAAAAAAATGTCCCTGCCATGGAAAGGAGTAATATCTATTTCGAATACATTTCACAAGGACACAATGATTAAGTTACCCCAGGAAACACAGGGCACAAAGTACTTCGGGTTTTATTATATGTGCACAGTCCACTGAGAACATAAGGGAAATAATGAGATACTATCTAGATAATCTTTTTTACAACAATGATTGATGTTCAACAGTTTACCATAGCTCACAATCTTTCTTAGGTTTAAGATCTAGAAAAATTGTTCAGTCAGTCCCTTTACAGATTGTTCCTTCTGCATTAACATCAGGGAGCTCCCTCCCACTTCTTTACCTGCTACCGGTAAGTTGATCACTGAGGGCAGGAGAGACAAGCTTCACTTCCTCAGTTCTGCTGGTTTATCTTGCTGTAGCCTGGGCTGTGAGCAGCTGCTATTCTAGTCTGGTGGTGGCCTGGAGGGAACTCTTGCATGGGATAAAAAGGCTCATTTGCAGTTGAGCCTGTTCTAAGCTGTGGGAGATTTAAGCACATCAAGGGGTTTCAGATATTTTTAGGTATATAACCACAGCAAGTTTTTACTGAACTGCATATTCTTAAGGGCATATAACCTGGGTGAATGTAGGTGTATCTTCATGAGAATAGCTAAAAGGGCATTTCAAAACAAAATTTTTCTCCGCCACATTTAAAATCTTACTCTAAAGCATGGATTCCAGATGTTTTGAGTTATTGAAATAGCATATGGAATACCTTGCTTTGATTTCAGAAGCAGCCAAACTAATTCAGCTGAGGTTTTCCTCTCTAAAAGCAGCCTGGGGAGTATATTCAGAATAGAGTGTTACAGGTTAAACAATTGTAGTTTGGCAAATTTCAAAGCAATTGAAAACAGGTTATTATAATAGGAAGTGTTGGGCAGCCTCAATTCCAGGCAGATCTACAAGCCCAAACTGTAATTTACCACATATAGAAAGTAACTTGTAAGATGATAATTTACAAAAGAAAGTGGGAAGAGTCTCTTGGTAGGGTCTGTGAGAATTGGTTCTGGTTAAAATATTTTAATATTCTTAATATTGACATATATTTTTACTTGGAGCTCTGATAACATGATTTTGTTCCCCAGCATTTATTTCAATAGATGATTTTGTATCATTTAGGTTTTTATCAGTGGTAGGACTTCTTGAAAAAATTACCAAAACCTTTCACTGAAATATGAGTGGAGAAAATTATTTATTTTTAAATTGAGATGCTTACAGAAATATTCTTTTGCATAAAAAGCAGAGTTTCTACAGAATGGTCAGGTTTAGAGTTAAGTTTTACTCTAACATGTTTAAGTTGTGTTTTCAGATGGCAGTTGTATGGAAATGAGTCTTCAGCAGAGATTCACTGGTACTGGTCTCCTGGAAGTCAGTGGAGCTATGTTAAGTGAGCTGCCTAGTCAGCTTGCATTTACAGAATAAATGAACTGTGAGGATCATCAAATATTAAATGTCAGCTAAGGTAACTGTTCGATTAACTTTAAAAAGAGAAAATACTGTGGTTTGTGTAAAGGATAGATTTATTCCAGTCATTGTATTTAACAATACGTATTAGTAGTATCTATAGGTTCTCAATTAGACCTGAAATCTCATGCTGTAGAAAGAGCTGTAAAGCAAGAGCCTGAAAGACACAGAGGTCCTCTGTCTCAGCTGAGGAAACTATCAAGGCCATTATTTCAAACAGTGGTATGCTCAAAGACTGAATGAAGTTAGAACAATCTCCAAGAAGCGAACCACAAGACAAGACATCAAAGCCAGAATTGGCAGTTCTTGATGAGAACAGCTATTGACAAGGCTGCTACTGCAAGTAAAATGGGCTACATATCCATGTGGCTTCTCTTCCGTGTCTAATGCTAGGAGATGTGGATAAAGGGATGTCAGGCTGACAAATGCAAATGTAGATGTCACACACTCAGAAAGGAGCCAAGAGCAGGAAAACAACTTGCCAACTGACCTGTGCGCTGCATTGGAAGATGTGTTGAAACCAAAAGCAGGGCAACACTTGAGTGAATAGTAATTACAGGAGTAACTTCAGAGTTAATCCTTTCTTGATAGTGCAATCTGATATTGTGGTGTTTTAACTTTTAAAAGTGGAAACATGAAAAGGTATCACCAGGAGTATGAATTAAATGAGATATCGGTAAGAAAACAGTGTGTTTATTAAGAAGATATAAATAATATGAGATTGACTTTAAAAATATTTATTGCTGTGGGAAGATGGAGGAAGGGAATATGACTTTATTGAAACACTTGTTTTGTTTCCAGATATATAATAAGATCTTTATTCTTATTTATCCTGGTGTAATGTAATATATCAGATAACCTTCTCCAGTTGTTCCAGGGGCACTGAGTCATAACAGCTCTGGATTGTCCAGTGCGATTAAAGGAAGGTAGAAATAGCTCTCTTGCTGATGCCAAAAATCTTGCTGAGATATTATTAATGGAATTTGTGGTGCTGAACAAGAATGCCATGCCAAGCGGTCTGCTGCAGGATGGGAAGTGCCCTCACTGAGTTATTTCATACAACGGTCACAGCAAATCAGAAATAGAATAATTCTGAAATCTGTGGTCTCTTCTTGTTTGGACTCCCACAGTAAGTTTGTACCTCTTTTGCCAATTTATCTGATAGACGCATACTTTTAATTTCTTTTTCAATTCTTCCTTTTTCAGAGGTTAGACAGTTATACTGCTAATTATACCAAAATAAGGTCTTCATGGGCTTTACCCAGTACATTTAATCTTCTTGAGTTTTCAAGTACACTTGTACTACAGACTAAGCTCCGTGATTTAGTTGTCTAAGTTTACAATATAAGGAGATATATAGTTTAATGATATCTTTTTTAAAAAATGAGGTTTAGGCTAGCCTATCATTTGGAACTGTGTTTTAGTATATTGCTATGTGGGTTATTTACACTCATTTCAGATGGACAGACTAAAATTATGAATAGGTAGATTTCTGTATTGCCATTGGATTAGTTATTTCAAAAGTATCACTGAAACTATGATTCTACCATGCTTCAAAAGTATGGAGATGTTAATAAGCAGAAGTTATGAAAGATTGCTATTAGCTGTTGACAATGTAAATATTTCTTCATGATGCTGACATGTGAGAGCCTGTAAAAGAGTGCTCCATTCTGCTTTTCAGCATGCACACAAAGGTTTGCCAGGTATATCTGAAAAAACAGTTCACTTTTTCAGTGTAAGCAACAGAAACAACCTTTTAGTCTGCCATGCTATGTACATATATTTGTGCAATGAATCGAGAAATTACTCTTGCATGAGTTTTTTCCTGCTTGTGGGCCTGGACTGAATAATGTGTTTGGGGGATAGCACATACCAGAGGCATGACCCTGCTGCCATTTTAGTCAACAAGAATTTTAGCACAGAAATAGAAGATGGATAAGGCCTTTTTTTTATAAAGTTCATTCCTGATAAGTAGCTTCTTATCCTATAGTTAAAAAAGCTCATGAAGATGCTACATATCAGCAGAGATTTATAAATACAGACTCTAATAATATTCAAGCCAGACATGCAAATCCATAATTTTTGCAAATCTACATGAGAACATTTTCAGTTTTGAGCTCAGACCTCTTGTGCCTCAGACATCTCTATCATGAGCCTAACTTCACATGAAGATTGATTGTCCTGGGCTGCACTTTCCAGTGTCTTAAACAGCATGTTTAATGGCCATTTGATCAATCCTGCAGCACTGTGCCATGGAGATGGTTCTAACACAGGCGAAGATCCCACAGGGAAAAGAAGAAAGGAGGTGGTCATGTAATTGAAGACTCTATCATAAAGCACAGTCACCAGTGGGTGTAATTATGGTTGTACGTAATTATGCACCTCGTAACCTTATGTACCTTAATTATAGCACCTCCTAACTCTTTGAGTGCTTGCCTTGGAACTCAGTCTGGTGCAGCTCTACTGGCCTAAGAAACGGACCATGGTCATATCAGCTGTGACCCTCTTATTGCTAAAGACAGTTACTTGGTTAATGCAAGCATCAGTGGGTTTTCCGTATGTGTTTAACTTCTTAGGCTACTTAGTGAACAAAATTTGGCATTAGACTTTGAAGAAAGTAAAGCTGTTACTGAGGGCTTTGGCTGTCTTGTTTTTCTGGGAAATAAGAGCTAGTCAAGAGGGCTCAGGATAGAAGCTAGGGAGCCCAGGAATCTTGAAAACTTCTCAGAGCATCTGCAGCAGACAAACATAATTTTGGAAACTGTCCAAACTGAGTGTCAGAGCAAAACACAGTGCCTCATGGGCACAGTACCTCCTGCTGGAGTCATGTGGCATGGAACTTCCCTCCTGCACCCTCCACCTGGGTGATCGTCACTGCTCATGCCCCTGCCTGCCTTTCTTTCTGAGAAAAACCCTTGGTCTTCCCTGAAACAGTGATAAAATGTGTCTGCCTCACGTGCGCAGATGTCTCAAGGGCTCTCTATTGGAAGGAAGCTGTCCAGCCAGTTAGGTCTATGTCGTCATGGTGAAAGCAGAGAAGTGTTCCACCCACAGCAGTGTTTTGCCCATAATGGAAGAATGTAGCCTAACCCTCACACTCATTTGAAAACACTTAACAGCAGTAGACAGGGAGACAGACTATGACAAATGCATCTGGATGTTATAATCTTTCATCTCAAGAGTATTTTGATGAAGAATAGCAGCAACTTTGGATTTCGGTGTCTTTAAGAAAAATTCCTGCACTAAGAGAAAATTACTTGTCATTGTAAAGAGTCCTGGAAATCCAGATGCATGAGAAACAGCTACACAACAACATATAACTTAAGGCAAAACCCCAGTATTTAGCTCACAGAGTGAAAGATCATCTAGTGCTGTTGAATCTTGCTACTTTTTGATGGGGGTAGGAGGTACAGGGCAGATTTATTTGCTCTGCTGTGCAGTGATAGGCTATGTGACAACACCTAAGTAACAAGACACTTCAAAGGGAACAGGTTGGATGTGTGAGGTGGATGCATGAGTGAGTAGGACTTAAACAAAAGCCATCCCCAGGGACACAGCTTCATTTCAGATGACTTTACCTGAAGCTTGGCTCTATCGCCCAGCCCTGCCCATAGGCAGCTCACAGTCTCATGAGGCCCTGCAAGAATAGTATGAGATTAACAGAGGTAATTAGTATCAATTTTTTTTAAAATTACAGTATGTGTTTAGAGATTGTCAAAATCCACTAGTAAACCAAGAAATCAACTACAAAATCTTACCTACTGTCTTGCCCTAACTTTCTTCAGAACATTCATCAGTTTCTTCTGAAAGTGCATCTCTTTCTGCCAAATAACCACAGCCAAAACCTTTCAGGCTGTATCCAGCCAAATGTTAGTGTTGTTAGCAGCAGTAATAATTATGCAGGCAGTCACTTCACTGGTCACTGAAGGTGAGTTCTCTATTCAAGCCAAATACAAGCAGGCTATTGTGTTTCTAGCAAAGATATGTGAAATTATGTATCAGAAACCCAAATTCCCTTCTGACTCCTCTGTCAGTACAGGAAGCGTTGCTGGGAAAGCTGAGAGGCCTTTGCCGGCTTTTGCAATGTTGTAGAATTGGATGCAGGTCACAGTGTACTGATGGATGCACTTGCTGCCTGGAGGAGAGGTTGATGGTGTGGGGAGCAGCTCAGTAGCACTGCTCTTGACAAGCATTTCACTCAGACAGGTGCAGTATAGTAAGAAAAACACTGGTACTTAGATTTCCCAGCTTGGCTACTGTACAGTGTGTCTGTGAAGGTTTCTTCCTCTCTAGAAAACCAAGATTTGCTACTATAATGACTTCTTTCCCCTCCCCCTCTTCTGCAAACTTTATTGAGCCATCACTGGGAGCTTCTCTTCATGTTAGTGCCCTTTCTCTTGACTCTGAATTAATTAAGGGTGAAACTGGAACAGTGACTCATAGCAAAGGAGGAGAGCTTCTTATTAGTAATAAGCAAAGAAGGCCACAGGAACCCACTGTTTCTCGGTTCCAACAATGCCTCCCATTCGTGTGCCATTCCCACATTGATCATGTTAACTGATGCCTCTTTAGACACTAATTGCTGTATTGATGAGTCTGAATTGGACGGTTTCATTATTTGGGGGAGCCAATCTCCAAAAAGGTGAAAGTGCTAATTATATTGGTAATTACTTTAAAGCTCTTATCCTACTTTTGCCAGTGTCCATTTCCATGGTAACAGGAGCAGGTACAGCAGCATTCAGCCAGGCAGCTCAGAGCTCTTGGCTACGTCAGTGGAGGCTGAGTTTGGAAAGATACCATACAAACTGCGCATACAGATTTCCCAAGACTCCAGAGATTTATTTGTGACAGAACTAAATTAAAATATCAAAAAGCTGTCCTAAAAATGAGATTCTCTCTTTGTGAGATGTATGGACTTTTTTAAGGCTTTGATTTTACCCTTAGGTGAGCTGGCAGGTCTTCTAAAAGCCAGGCTGCAGCCAGAGTCCTCAGGGGAAATTCTGTCTGACTCAGCAACTTTTTTCTTCTGCAGCCTCCTGGGCTGAGAACAACAGCTTTGCCACTTCCTGACTCCTGAGTCTTGTCTGCTAGGCAAATTTCAAAAAAGAAATTCCCACCAGCGCTTTGAGCGTGTCTGAAATTGTAAACAGACTGTATTTGGGATGGTTTATGTCACTTTAGTTACAGTCGGCATTAAACTTACTTAGGCTGCCATCAGCTGTGGCAGCTTCCTAGCTATTTAGGCTTTTAGGACATAACTGTGGTATTTCCTCACATGTTGTAAATGCAAATCGTTCACATTTTCTTTATGAAACAGCAGCGATTCCAGACTGGCTGTGGCTGGTTATTCACACATTCAGCAACACCATGTGTGATATTTCCGTGCTCTGGAGCGAAGGTATCCTACTTTCTGCCTGGGTGAGCTTCAGAGTTCAAAACAAGCTCCAACAATAGCATTTCAACAGGGAGAACAAAATGTTTGGCTTTACAGACAGATGCCTCCATTGGACATTTTAAAAAAAAAAAGTGCAATAAGGACCATAAGGATCCTGCAGTATCAATTCCTTTTCCATGCCTATGGAAATACTAACATCTAGAAATACTATTTTTTCCTGTGACTAGCAATTATACATTTTAAAAGAAAATGTTAGCTAATATACTTCTTTTTATTTAATCTAAATAAATTTTGTTAAATTCTGCAGTTGATACTAAATTTCATTCTTGAGGAAGTCTGCTGTCTACAGTAAAATTATACCTATCCTGTTTATTTAAAAGAAATAGGAACAATAGATAAATTACAGAAAAATAACATATGGTGCCTTAGAATTTAAGGGGAAACTGAATGATCATCAATTTTGAAGACTGGGGCACTTGCTTTAGTAGTAGAATGTAGGACCCTAAATATTTGCAGTTGATTTATTTATTTGTTTTTATTCTTGGCATTGCTTTTTTGTCACAGGATCAGTTCTCTAATTCTACATATCTAAAATAAGTGACAGTTAATATTTAAGCATGTTTTATCTTCCCTAATTTCCAGCAAAGAAAGATTGATCGGCATTTCAATGCCAAGGAGTACCTCATAATTTCATAAGCAATACTGTCCTCTACCCAGCAAAACCCTTAATGTACTAGCAAGGGATAAAACTCAAAGTGATGGTTCTACCCTTCCTAAAAAAGAAAATAAAAGGTGTTTTTGATGGCTAGCACATTTGGGGGAAGGGGAGGGAGAAAGAATTCCTGATAACATTCATAGAGACCTGCTGTTATTTCACTGACAAATGACATGGTTACTAACCACTAGTCCCTGCATTAGGAAAGGGAGAGACACAATCTCTTCTCGGGATGTTTATGCTGCAGAGCCCACCTGCTTTCCATAGACCCTTCCACTTACTGAAAGCAAGACTGCTGGGTCAGAGAAATGGGACAGTTCATCTGACACTTAAAATTTACATGCAGAATATTTAATAATTTGACTGACAATTCTAAGTCTCTGTGTTTGAAAGCAGAACTCTTTATGAAGCAGAAGTAGAGGAGGCTAACAGGAAAACTGTGGTAAAGCAGGAGGGAGAGGAGAGGAGAGGAGAGGAGAGGAGAGGAGAGAGAATTGTGTGAGAAGTGAATATGGATGTGCTTTAGTGAAGAGGAAAAGCTTTTGGGGTAGGGGGTGGGAGAAGGCAAAACCTCTTCCTAGCACATGATGCAAATGCCACAAACTGGCACTCTAGAGAGGTGTTTCCATGCACTGGCACTCATATTTAAGTCCACTTTGCAGAAACAAACTGATAAATTTTATTACAACTGATCACAGATGAGTGGGATCCTGCTCTGCCCACACTGCAGCTTGTATCCCACTGAACTGCATATCCCATGTTTCAATTTACCTTCATTTGTACCCACAGTAATGAGTCCCTGGGACTGTATTGTGCTGACAACAAAACCATTCACCTGGGCTGCTCCTGCCCTTGAGTTTGTCCCCACATTATTTTATTTATTCCCTTCATGCTTCCTTGGTTGTGCAGCTTTTTGCACCTTTTAGACGAAGCTGTGCAACCACCTGTTCTTCTTGGCAGAATAAATTGGCAAAATAGTTGTTTCTCATAGGCCGGAGGCTGGCTTTCAGGGAAGAAACTAGCAAAACACTACCATATTGTGCCCTTCACCACCCCAGAGCAATGAAGCACAGCATCGCAGGCTTCTGCAAGGCAGGTGGCGTGCCAAAGTCCACGCACAGGCTGTGCTGGCCCTTGGACATGAATGATCATTTCTTTGCTGTTCTTCCGGTAAGCTATTATCGAAATGTTTAGATGTCATGAGCCTGCAAGTGTAGAAGCTTATCCGGTTTATCAAGCTGAACTGCCTTTTAGTGTGATTGATCTCTTGTTTCCCTGCTAGGTGTAAGCAGTTTGTGGTTTGCCTGGGGCAGTGAGGAGATGGGTAGCACGGCAGCTACACTGTTGGCCAGGAGTTCTAGAGGACTTGTTCCTCAGATCCCAGAAGCTGAAGGTACAGCTATTTCTGTCCCCCTGTGGACGGTCACACTCTGCTGGTCACACCACAATGGCCGCCAGACAGCCCTGCTGACAGAAGTGTGGCACTGCAGCCAAGCCTCATACTGGGTAACTGAGCTCCTTCTGTCAGTCACATTTCCTGTGGGGTTCAGCAGATACTGGCACATGGCCAAGAAGAGTTCAACGACTTTGATAGGTTCCTTTCACACCACAGCACCTATTATTTGTATTACAATGGCCTACCAACTGCTGCAAATACTAAATAAGGGAGATTCCCTCTCCCTGGCTGCCACCACCCAAGGCTGGAGGGATTTCGTAGTGAGGCTACGCGTGGTCCATGGCATACTGGAATGCTGAGTTCAGAGTTTCTAAATCCTAGATCAGTGAATTAACAAGATTATCCTTTCACTCTCAAAACAAGATTGAGAGATTTTGATAACAGCAGGCCACCCAAAAACTGTTACATTAAATCACCTAAAACTGTAAAACATTAAGATTTTATCTGGATGTATACTAAGGAAAAAAAAAAACCAACACAATTCTGATGGTAAAGTGTAAAAGTGCCACCTTGATTGTACAGATACAGCCACATGTCAGTTGTGAGGCTGTTTGAAAGTTATACTACTGACATGTCTTTTATTTTAATAGTTCCCATGACATTATGAATACTCTCATTATTAAAATAACTTGTTCCACGAAAGAGCAGATGTCCCAGTACTTAAATACACAGTGCTGCAACGCTGAACTCTTCTGCTTAATGACATTAGAAACAGTAGTTTGTCCCGATCAACAGCTCTGCTGACGTCCTAGATGCCACTGACAGCCAGAACAGGCGGGTCTTCCATAAACAAGAGTTCTAGTGGGGTTCTTACAAAAGGCTGGGTGGATGTGGAGCCACAGAGCAGTTCCTGGCATTGGGCACTTGAGCTGCTCTCTGCATTTCTATTATAAACTCTTTCCTGATGTTTACAACCTGTCTATATGAAGGGTTGCTTTATGCACAAGCACTACTAGATGAAGCCGAGACAAAATAATAAATTGTCTCAGCAAAAGTCACAGACAAACCTTACATTTAAAATACATCTTTGGCAAAGAAGTCCATAACCCAAAGGAGACTTCGGCTGACCTCTCATGAAATTCCAGCCACACACTTTCTCTAGCTTCTCTTGCAGCAGAGGTGGTCCTCCCCTATTCCTTCCCCTTACTAACCTTTTCCAACAGACCCATTTCTTTTTCCTTACAGTATTGCCACTTGCAGCCTTTGTATTTTTTAGGGTCTGCTGAGGATGGAGCAACAGAATGGCCTCTGAGACCAGGTTCTTACAGGTGTAACAAAGTTGCAGCACGTGCATGTCTTTGAGTGGTGTGGGGATGCCCATAGGGCCTGGCCTCCATCTGACTTCTTCACTCAAACCATGGCAACACTTCAGTGCAATGACAGAGCTGTCAGGATGAGCAAGTGCCCAAACTGCTCCTCTCCTCATCCCAGAAGATGGCGGATGGGTATCTGCTAACATCATGCAACAGTGTACCCTCCTGGTTGCCTGGCGTGTGGGGAGGGCATATCCTGCCATGTGACTACTTGTGTACACTTTGTGGGGCCAAAGGCAGCTGTCGCCTGTCATACAGGTGGATGTGCACTCAGCACGTGGTGGAGACTGTGAAAGCTTGGTCATGTCAGATTTAAATTCAGTACATGCCATGGAAGGAGCTTTGACCATGTGTCCCTCCAGTGTCTCCTTAAAAGTCTCTGTTGGCCTGACCTGGTCTCAGAGTGCTTCATCTCAGCTCTAGACACCAGTTTCTAAGTACAACAGTGAATGTGCCCAGGAGCTGCCAGGACTGCAAAGCACAGCCTTGAGGAGGGAGGAGAGAAAAGATGACCTAATTGTAGATGTGTTTGCTTGAAACTTGTGTGGTAAGAATATGAGCAGTGGAAAAACTCTCTTTAACAAGTTTGCAGGACTGGATCTGTGCTCCCATTTGTATTTGTCACATTGAGAAAGAACATCCATGCTATCCAGTAGAATTAAATAATAATAGTAACAATCCATCCTAGCCCAGTTCTTTGGTGCTGCTTTGCTGGATCATTTAGCTTATTAGCATGACTGGCAAAACTGAGCAAAACTCAGGCAGACGATGCAGATGAGGGAAAGCAGAGCCTTACTGATTTGGTGGTTAATGGCCGTCTTCCAGTGTTACCATATTCCAAGAGTAAGGAATTCTAACTTTCCCACTGAAATCCATTTTTAGGTATTTACATTCATATTTATATTATATTATTCCATTAATTTTTCCTGATGTTTACAATTTGCCTGTATGAAATCCAATGTAGGTTGAAATCAGAGATATACAACATCTAGACTGCCTTAGGAATACCCTTAGTCTGGGAGGGGATTTTCTGGATTTGCAGATAATCCTGCTGCACTCAGCACATAGCTGCATATGTTGCAGGATCGGGCTCCAGAAGAGTGGCTGTCAAACATCAGCCCTGCCCTCGGGCTGTTTCATGCGTCTTTCACTGCCTGTTGTCTAACAACAAAAACAAATGTCACTTGTGCGCTGTGCCGTGGCCTAGGCCTTACCCGGGACTGAAGTGCAAACCTCATAGCCCGGCCCAGGAGCGGGGAGCGAGGGCATGCCTGCTGCCCCCTGACCCGGTGCCAGGGGAGGCTCTGGCGGTGCTGGGGCTCCGCTGCCTGCTCTGTCCCGGAATGCAGTTAACCTAGGGAATAAACCACGGTGGTGGCTGGATTCCTCCAGGTCTGGGGTCAAGAGGCTCCTCTCGCCGTTACAGGGCTCTGTGCATGAAGCCTACCTGCACAGGAGGACTGCAAAAGTTTGTTTGGTTTTATTGTTTGTTTTTTCCATGTGGTGTTTTAGCTTGGAAAACTGTCAATCTACGGAAAAAAGAAGTATGCTGCCGTCTTTGTGCTGTCTTTTGTGATATAGCATATATACCTTTAAAGTTTTGCCTCATAATGCTCATTATAAAACTATTTGCATGGGGAGACTCTGATTCTGCATGACTGGATAAACCATTGGCAGGAAATTTATTTTTCTTCTTTTTCAAACCATTGTTATGCACATTATTAACACTGACTCTTAAATTATCCTACATATTTGTCTGACAATTCGGTATTGTGTTTTGATCCAAACATGCCTTAATATTAGTTCTTTTTCTGCTTCACTTATATTCTCTCTGCCTGGAAAATGGCATATGAACACTGGGGAGAAAAGTTTTAGTTATTTTAAAGACATAAGTTACTTAAAATGGAAGAGTTTTCAATCTGAACACATATGCCAGGACCAAAGTTCAGTGGGGATTTCACAGGATATCACTCCTAGCTCTCAAAATAAATTAAAATAAGTTTCTGAAATCACCTAGCACATGGATATAGAGTCACAATAAATCCCTATGAGAATGTCTAGTAAATGAGGTTAACAAGCAACAGGGTAGGGATATTACAAATAGGCAGAGCACTAAAAATATATATTTATCAGTTTGACTTCAGAAAATTTTCATCCTCCTGAGTATTTTAGAAATACAAAACATCAATCAGCCTAAATTCCATGAACTCAAGAAAATCTTATTGCCACTTCAGCCCATTTCAATTATATATTCAGACTTTTCTGTTAATCTGATCTGCTGTTTGCTTACAGGATGCTCATTTCTAGTGCACCCCTTCCATAAGGTCTTTTTCTCCTCAAAAGCAACAAAATACAGTAGTGACATGTAGTACGGTTAGAATACGATCAATAATCCTGGGTGTTTATCACTGTCTTTTGCTTAATTTCTAAGAGCTCTGCAGAAATCTACAATTTTTTCTTGGAGGCTAAGTGCAGCATCATGGGCAGAGGTAATGGTGGAAACCATGGAGTCCCACTTAGCAGTTAATCAAGCAGAAAAATGGTTTGGAAAAACCATTCTCAGTGCACAAAGACAGAGGAGCAATAGAAGTAATGTGACCTGTCTACCTTCATGCTGCAGTCCTTCCTGAACTGAAACCTAAGAGAAGTAGTAAACTATTGATATATATTTTTCAAGCCAATAAATATTAGAATTTATTTGTAAGTGAGCTTTCAATGTTTCAATGGAGCAGAATGATTAAGATTCCAGTATCTTTTTAAAATCTGTGATAATGCCACAGCATAATAATGCCATTCCTTAAAGCATTTTCCCCAGGTGATACATGGAATGACTACTGTACAAGCTTCAGATTTGGAACAGAATTGTATCTGTTTATTGTAATCTTAAAACCTGCTTTCCTGTGTCCTAAACAATTCTTTCTAAATAACCCATGAAAAAAGCCACAAACAAATAATCTCTTACTTGTTCTGCTTGCTTTCTTCTGCTGATTAAAAAAAGGAACTCCTGTTCTTACCATATTACCTAAGGTGCATTGACATACATGCCATGAACCTGTACATTAGGCAGTGTGAAAGAATTATCTTCTAATTTCTTCAGATAAAACACTGTTCAAATGATACCTGGATTCAGAAAAATATTTTACTGGAGAAAATAGTACTGGATCTTGGGTAACAAAACCAACAAATGGAATTAATTAATTACCTCTGCTTCTTCTAGCATCATTTAGCACCCCTTACTTCTGGATGATTAGCCTGTATTTTACAGTCAAAATGAATCACACAAAAGAACTCTAAACAAATGTAATTGTACTTTCACCATACTATGCTTAGCTTCATTATGCTAAAAATGAACATTCCTTCTCCATCTTAGCCTAAAAAAACCCAGTTCTTTGCAATCTAAACATCCATTTTCAGTAAGAGACTAGATGAGTCTGTCTTCTTCCAACTAGTAATAGGGTTTAGAGATTCTTACTATTTATTGCATAGATTCTTATTAGTATAATTCTTAATTTAATCTGAGATCTAAACAGGAAATTCCCAGCACTAACAAGTGCTGCTCAAAACCTTAGGAGCATGGTTTAAATGAGAAAATCCAGCATGTCTTTTTTTTTAAACAAAATCTTAAATGCTGGAAATCTTAAGATAAAATTATTGCTGTCTCGTTTTTGATACAAAAAGCTAAGTTAATGATAGTTTAAGACATTGGGGTTTTGTTTTCTGGACAAAGCCTGATAATATACATGAAAGTTACCCAGTCTTCTGGATGAACGCTGAGAACAGTGAGTGTGTTTTGTAACTGAAAACACTTTTAACTGGTGTTTTAGAAAAGATGAGAATCTTCTGGTCATTTTATGTCGGTCAGAGAATAGGCCAGTCTATGATCTTTCCCATATAAAGCTATCTGCATTGGAGTTGTTTCTTAATGAGATCTGGCTGACATTTTTAGAACTTTTTTTGAGAACCAGAAAGTCTCTGACCTTTGTTCTAGTGTGTTTAACAGAACTGGCAGCTTCCAAACTTCTGCCTTTGCTTCTCTTTCCCTATGCTGTTGAACTGCTGCAGGGCAGTAACTATCCTCTGTACTCACTTGATAGATGCAAAGCTTTCTCTTTCACAGTTGTAAAATAGTAGTCTGTACTACAGATTGACCTTGCACATCAATATCATTAGAAACACTATCTTTTTTCTCAAGCTAGTTTTGTATTCTAGAAAGAAATCAAGAGGAGGCTTGTTGTGTTTCATCTCCATGGGACATCCCACCTGGAAAATAATGGTTGTGTATTGTAGGGGGAAAAAAAAAGAAGAAGAGGACAGGCTATATTTAAATGTTATTAAATTGAGCTCATTTTTTCAGTGCTCTGTTTGTAACTGAAATCTGAAATCTATGCAAAAATATCTGAGTGTGGGAGAGGGAAACAGGGAAGGATTTCTGTGTGTAATTATTCCCAAAACAACACAAAGAATTAATTTTAACTTAGGTTTGTGCTATGCAAATTGCTAGCAATGGAAATGGGAAACTTTTAAGACAAATGTAGACTGTTTCAGGTCATTTTGTAAACTGCAGTGTAATTTGTCCAGTCTTTTAATATTTTTATCACCAAAGTTTAACAAGTAGCAGTAGCATGTGAAAGCAGAGTATGCATAAAAGATGGATTTTGCAATGGTGTCAACTATGTAGCATTAGCAGCCTTCTTCAAAAAGATTTTGTTCTTTGAAAAAGGTGTAGCAGTCAGCTTCAATACAAATGAAAATGTTCCTTAAAACAACAAATCCGATAAAAAACAACCAGTTAATAAATGCTTCACTATATATATAAAAAATTTGCTCAATTTAAATTCTAAGTAATCAGCAAAGACAGCAAAGCTCACATGAACTGAAACTCCATTTTAAATTATTCAGTAGTCAAGTAAGGAGAAATGAAAACAGTATACAAAACAAAAATTTACAAGTATCATTATCTGTATGTACTTACAAAATGTTTAGTACTTCAGTCACCTAAAAGGCTGTAAGTTGCATTAGAAAGACATTGGTGTGTGCAATATGATTCATTTGGATGCCTCAGCTTTATACATCCAGCAAATAAAATGATATTTAAGGCCTGACTAATTGGTTTCATGCATTAGACAATAACTAAGATGTATTTTGGTTTAATTCTTTAAATTGGGCACTGGATTAACAAAGTATATTCTATCTTACTAACTACAAGCAAAATACCATTAATTTAGATGGGTTATACTTGCTGCACTATGGCACTGGTACAGCTGATTTTTCCTGCATCTGTGTTGAGAACCATCAAGTGAGATAAATTAGCAGAGTCCTCGGACTTCCATTATAACTGTCCTTTTTGTGAGCGAGAAATCCAGTCCACATCAGAGGAAGTATTTAGGAATCTTACTTTCCCTAAAACAAACGGAATTAAATGCCAAAATATGTTTATTGGATATAGGTTCCGGCGTTTTATTCAGAAGTCTCTTTTGAATATTCAGTCCTCAAGTTGCTGTAAACAACCACAAGACTCTGACAGAACAGCATAAGGCTGAATATGGGAAAGTATTGAAATCCCATTTAAATCTTTTACCAGAAGTTCCAGAGACTTGATGTTACATATGCATTTATTTCATTAAGTGGAGCACAGTATTTGCATAGGTCTGGGGTTTTCTTTTTGGAGTGGTGTGCTGGGCTGACAGTGAGTGTTTTGTTACCTCTCCATCTCTTCAGTTCTCTCCTTACCCTTCCCTACTCTTTATCCCTTCATTTACCAATCTCCCTCTCCTTTGTAGTCTTCTTCACCCAGACTTAATGACTTCTCTTTTCTAGTAGCCCCTTGTCTGTCTGTACCTAATTTTCCATCAGAGCATTGCTTCTGCTCTTCATTAAAGTCATAAGCAAATTACCTTGAAGAGTGAGACAGACTAGTTGATGAAAGGGTGGTATCACTGTTGCCACAGAGGTAAGAAAACAGAGGTGGCAGCTTTCTGCCTAGCATGGTGTTCACCCTGATTGCACTTCCCTGCTTACGCTGCTGATTTTCAGAGTGCCTGTGTTTTCCCAGCCATATGTGACTATGCTAATTTTGAAAATTAGTTCACCTCCTTTCATTTCCTTTTTTCAACTGCTTCTCTGTTCTCCTAAGGCTTTGGGAAGACCACTGGATATGCCTCTGCTCTATTTGATAATATTTATTTTCACTTATCTTCTTCACCTCTTCACAGTTGTACGTTAATTTGAGAGTGCATACTAACTGCTCACATCCATTTTCTCCATAGTCACCAAAAAGTATTACTTCCTAAGTATTATTCCTCATGTTTCTCAGTGTCAGCAGTTCCTCCCCATACTGTAGCTTTCTTAATTGAATCTTTATTTGTGTTTATTTCCTAAAGAATCACTCCCACTGATCCTTTCTTTGCAAGAGAACTAACATCTGCTTTTTCTTCTTCATTTCCAGAAGCCTGTATACACAGGCAGCACAACTGGAATTTGCCAGTACTTTTATCTACTTCACACACAAGAAAGTAAAGCAACTGTTGGGGCACTTGCATGATATTTAGATGTGGTAAAACTGGCTTCTTCTCCAACTCACTCCACCATGGTCTGCCTGGACCTAACTTCTTCTTCCCAAGGCAGCACTCTTCTTCAACCAGGACCAAAACATCTCTGTTTATCACTATTTTTTACCCTTCAGAGGCCAGTCCTTCTCTGAAGGTCAGCTGAACTATTAATTCAGCTCCAGGAAGAGAGGAAGTTCTTCAGTATTTAGTAGTGGATAAACACTCCCTTTTTATTGCAGTCCCATAAATAGGAGACAGAATTCAGCACTGCACTCCAGGTCATTACCCTCTTCGTGCAATCACTTTAGGAAGAAAGAATTCATGTGTTTCCTATATGTGGCAGAACAGCAGCAGTCTAATCTCCTCTGGAAGAATAGTTACATATGACTGGGAAGGCATCATTTTCAGTGTTGGGATGAGGGACAAGACAGATGTAAAATAGTAGCTTTGACATTTTAAATTCAATTTTCACCCACCTAAGAAGTGCTTCAAGTTTCCAGTGAAGCTTGGTTATTCAAAATATTAGTAGCTAACCGTGGCTTGTGCATCTTTTTTAATTGGTGAGGGGTGATAGCAGAGAGCTTTGACTTGTTTCCTGCAATACTGAGATTTTCAGGACTTTTCCCTTCTAAGCTCAAGCAGCTGAGAGGGAGGTGAGGAAAGAGAAAAAACATGTGGCGGGGGAGGGGAGCAAGGGAAAGAAAGGAGCATTTTCCACTGAACGTCTGAAAGTGAGTAAACGATTAGATTTGCTGAGACATTCTTTTTAACTAGCTCTTGAAACTTCTGGTGTGGTCATTGTCTGGAATGTACAAATGAAGCCAACTGAAATAAGCAGTTAGGGAAAGAAGACATCTGCAGAACTGCAGCTGGTTGTTAGGAGAGAAGTTTAAAATGCCCACAGCAACACTGCAAGTCATACTCCCTCACCTGAGAACTACAAGACTGTTACCTCTTGTACAACTTTTCACATTAATGGCAAATTAGCCAGGCAAAACAAGGAGATTTACTGGCTGATGTGCCTTTCTGAGGATTGGCAGCCCAAGTAGTTGATAAGATGGGCAAATTGAACACCCATCCCAGTGCCCTTGGATATATCCAGCCACCACTCAGGCTCTTGGTCAAGCACTCAGGCAATGTGGCCCTGGCTTTTATGTGAGCCTTCTCCACAGGAGTGTGTGTCAGCCTCACTGTGCACACTGGTGTCAACACTGTCTACAGCAAACTCACTTCAAAATGTTTTTCCATGACAAAATCCAGCCAGGCTTTTCCTAACATACACAGGTGAAACAAGAATTGCTGGTTATCTGTTTTCTGTTCTCCTGCAGTGGCAGTAGAGCAGCAGGACAAGTGTGGTGAGGTGTCTATGGCAGCTAGAGATAGATGTGGTCCTCATTTCAACGAGGTCTGAGGTCCTTGCACAGTGTACTGTATGAGCTAAGCGTTTGTTGTGAGAATCCATTAGTGCTCTCTGAATCTCTGTACCAGATTTCTGCAGAGCAAGGAGATTAAAAGAGCTTGCAGTGCTGTGTCATGAATCTTCAATGTCGTAATAAGGAAGCAGAATTTGGGGGTAAATAGAGTTGTTCTTACCTCCTTAACCCTTCCAGGATATTCTTAGTTTGGGAGGGGCTGGAAGGCAGTGGCTCATATTACACACTTCTCTCATTTCATGAGCTTCAAAAGAGTATATAGACTTCACATTATCTGAGCAGGTGGTATGTACTAACACAGTATCACATAAAATTAGGATGTTTCAATGTACATAGATTTAGTGTACTTTTCTGATTCTGTGTAAACAAGCCCTTAGGTCACATATCTAGAGTCAGGTGTACAACTCTATTTCTGGTAGTGACCAGAAGGCAAAGGCAAAAAATTTACTCATATGAAAAAACAGATCCTTATATTGTAAGGAGGCAGCAGCATGCCTGTTAATTTACCTTTCTGGGATGTCACTCATTTTTACCAAACTTATGTGTGATTCACATAGCTTTCATGTCTACTTATTTTTATTTACATTTATTTGCCTTAAAATCAAAGCATAATTAAACTAGGTGCTTCACACTATAAGAATGAATGCTTATATTATAATATTTCTTATATATATATATCTTATATATATTTCTGTATATATATGTCACATGTATGATTTATATACATACGTCTCATATATTTCAGTTTTAGTCTTTAGCAGATAGATTTGTGTGCATATGTATATTTATATATCCAGAACTTTATTTATTAATGGTTGTATTGAGATGTGTATCCTGTAGATAACTGAGTAGGTTTGGTGGCACAGTTTTCTCAAAGACCCTCCCAGGAGCCGTTCATGAACAGACTGCTATTACCTGTGTGAGGGACACATTTTAAAATATTTCCAAATCTTGATAGTCCCACTCTACTGACTTGCACAATTCTTTATGAGTAGCAACCACCTCCACCTGAAACCCACTGATTTACGTGTATCAGCATTGCACTAAATGAGAGAAAAAAATAGTACTGTTTTTCAGTTCTTTACCTTTGACAGAAACCATCTTGAATAAAGCCACTGTATAACCAAGAGGCCTTTAGGAATGAAATCCTCAAAGATGTGAATATTCATAAACTGCTTTTTAAGACATTCCCATGTTAAATGACACTGTCCTTGTCAGGCTGTTCAGCATTTTAGATCTGCACAGATGTTTTCTTATGCTAACTCTGAAGAAATAGGAAATAGAATAGGAGCATCATCTTTCTAGATAACATGGCTGACAAAAAGTGACAATACAAATTACCCTGTAGCGAAAACCACAAATCAACACACTTTTCAGAAAATCAGCCACCATGCAAAAAATACTAGAAAAAGTCTCTAGAACTGCCCTGCAAGGAGCAGGCTCTCTATTTGAATCAGCCAACCAAATACTATCTATGAATCTAATAATTCAACGCAGAAACCCTCACTGACAGTATCTTCCTGTCTATTATGTACTACTTGATGATCATAGAATCATAGAATTGTCAGGGTTGGAAGGGACCTTAAAGTTCATCTAGTTTCAATCTCCCTGCCATGTGCAGGGACGCATCCCACTAGATCAGGTTACTCAAAGCCCCATCCAGCCTGGCCTTAAAAATTTCCGGGGATGGGGCTTCCACCACCTCTCTGGGCAACCTGTTCCAGTGTCTCACCATATACACAGTAGTATATACACAGTAAATTGTTAAATAATTATAGAATCTATTAAAATACATCCTTCATGAGTTCTTCCTGGAGTCCTTTTCCAGCTCTTTTCCAACGACACTCCCAGTATTAAACTCACAATCCAAAGCAGATTTCCCCTGTACTAACAAACACCCATTAGGACCAAATCTTGCTGGCACAGCAAATGAAAAATTCATAAATACTGATGTATTTAACATAATTGATGTCAGTGCCCAAAATAACTATTAAATTCCCTGGGTCTGCTTCACTTTTAATTATGTGATGTATTACACTAAACACATCACATACTCTCATGAGAATTACATGCATGAAACTAATAACCATTATTCACTGAAAGAAACTCACACAGATAACTAATCAAGGACAAAACATACCAAAGAATAGGAGAATATTTTTTTCATAAAGAAAATATTCCATCTCTTGCACAGTCCAGGTGGTCACAGGGAAAGTACAAATCATGTTTAAAAAAATAATCCTGGAAACTAAACCCTTAATGGTGGATAAACAAATTGTGGACTCAGTAGTGACATCATTTTTAAAGCTTGCCATTTTCTTGCTGATTAATCGCTATACATTCATGTTAGCAACTGTTTTCTCTCCAGTGGTTTAATTGATTTAAAAAATTTTATTATACTAAGAACAATCATGTTCCACTCATATTTAGTTTGGATTTTGCTAGTTGTCAGATCTCATTAATGGATGTCAGCAAAGTCCAAAAGTTTGTTTTCTTTAGCTCCATCAGTTGGTCTAGTAAGAGGTATCACCTCTACTACAAACTTTGTCTCACTTGTATCACACAGTATAATAGCCACAGCATTGTAACTGTACTCTCAAAATGCAGAGAAGTGAGACAAACTTTTAACTGAGACACTTCTCTCCTACTTCTACAGCAAATGGAATGGGTACATTCATGAAAATATGTTGTTTCTGTCATGATGCTCAGGTGTAACCTCTCATGGTGTTGCTAGTGGCATGGTTAATCAGAATCCTTGAGTTTTCATAACCTTAGTTTAACAAAGTAAAATATTTTAAAGATTTTATTTATATAAATCATAATAAAGTGTAATTACAGCTAAAGTGTTCTTCTCAAAGCACTTGGTAAAGCCACTTTCTCTGTTGGGAGCTTTTGCCTGGTTGCAGGCATGGAAATGAGTTAATACACAACTATCTTACCTTTGTGGTAAAGTCAAGATTTCTTCATTGATGTAACATATTACTCACATCTGCCATGTAAAGCTTATATTGGAATCTCCTTGTGATGGAAGAAAGCAGGAGATGAAACTTGTGAATTAAAATATCAAAAATATGAATTTTGTTGTTTGCAACTATCATGCATTAGAACTTAGGGCAGATGTAACTGAAAAAATATCTATAAAAGCCACTCTGAAACCATTCCTGCCAAAGGAAAACTAAAAATGCCTATAATGGTTTTTCAGTTATGCTGCTTGTACAGGGGCAGCCTTTTGTATTTTGTTTGTTTGAAAGAGAAGAGATAAAATTCTTTTAAAAGGGGAATATTTCTTGGCACTTAGAACTGTGTCATTTGTATTTGTCTAGTGGGGAGAAAAAAAGCAAAAATAAATAACTAAAGACTTCATGAAGAGGAGAAATGGGAAGACAAATGAATTCTTGTTTAATTACACTTAAAACTGAATTTCTTTTATAATGAAAAAAATCTACCACTGCTTTAACAGACTCTTGAAAAAAGTAATAACTTTTCCCAAACTGAAGTAATCTTTTATCATGAACCCTATTTTGCAGATGGAGGACAATTGAAAGAATTGGTTTTTGAACTCCCCTAAAAATGTTCCAAGGTAGCTTTTCTACAAATCAAAACCTCTTTATTTAAGGTACAATCTACTAGTGCAACAGGCCTAGAGAGAGGATAGTTCATCTAACTAGACTGTCTGGATCTCCTTGCTTCAAAAGGATTTAGCCTGTGGTTCCAAATATGGTAGTCCATAAAAAATCCAACCTAAATATCATTAAGCCAACACTGAAGCCAGGAATTCACATGTTGTTAGTCTTTATGTGATAGAATTTATTATGAGAAAATAGATGACAAGGAAAAAGTAAGGAATTTGTTAAGCGTACACATATATAACCGTGTTGCTAAAAACTACTCAGAGATTTGTATTGTCAGTGTTAGCCCCTTGTAAAAATGAATTAATGTTCAGAACAGAGATAAGGAAGCCATCAAATGCAAACCAAATGCAATTCACGTAGCAGTTAGAGAACATGGATTTATTTAATGGTTAGAATGATGGGTATCATTACCATAAATGTGTCTATGCAGAACAGTTCTGGAAAGATATTTGTGATAACATTTACAGTGTCTATTTACACATCACCAATTCACCAACTTGTTACTCCAGAACACATACTCCTTGGTTTTCATCAGCTTAAAAAACCTACCATAATTAATTTTAAACAATCTCAACACAGAAATTCTTCTTTCCTATCAGTGGAGTGAGTCTTCCCATATGATGCAGCATTAACTACTAGCCTTAGAAAAGCAACGTAACAGAGCTTCTATAGAGCTAGTGTAGCTGATTTCCTATAGAAAAGCTGTTCCAGATCTGATTAGAAGTTGGTACAGTATTCTTTTATGATTCCTTTTGGAGACAAATGTTCTCAGCAGCATTCATTTTTACCCTTTTTGTTGCCAAGAACCTTAGCAAAGGCAGTCCAAAACCATCATTGGTGTATAGGCAAAATATTGACTGAATAGCCTATTTTAGGCAACTTCACAGTTGGCTCTTTCTGCCAATTCCATGTTTAACTCTGCCTGCAGTGTGGCTGGAAGCAGCTCGGCAGGAGCTTGCGAGCGAAGGACTGATAGTTACTATCGACAGGTGCCTGTGTCCTCACACAGCATGGCTGCATTTTCATTCCTTTCCATTTGTTTTGACCAGTGCAAGATTTGTGTGGGAGCATCAGCTGTCAAAACAGACTCTTGGGCTAAAAGGCTGCAGCATAGCTTAAAGTCAGTGTTGAGGAGCCTGTCCAGGAGCAGTCCAAATCAGGGAAGAATAAAGGTGCATTAACAGAACCTCTTTGTCTCTCCTATTCCATGTGAAATGCTATGCCAAGTGTTCCTCAGTCAGAATTCAGGAGCTCACCCATGGTAACCAAGAAAGAGAAACACAAACAAAAAGTCACAATAAAATGTTTAAAAATAACTCTTAAACATTCATAACCATTTCTGGAACACAGTATACACAAAACAGGTTGTGGTGTCACAAAGAAAAGCCTTTGTAACACCACAATCTGCTGGTACGTACAGAATAGTCCAAAACTTAGTCATGCAACACACTGACATTCATTGCATGGTGTGATTTTACTATTGGAAAAATAACGAAAAAACTACTTTGTATGGCATAACACAATATTTAACCAGTGCAAATTTGGTTCAGTTAGACTGAGCTGGGATTGTTTACTTAGCTTCTCTTAAAATATAGTAGATAGGTACTATGCATTTAGGAAGTCATAACAATATACTTCTAAGATTTAATTGTCACCAGTTTTGTGTCGATCTCACCAGCACAATGTGGTGTAATTCAGTTGTGAACCAGATCAATTCAGAAAAAGTTACAAGAAGATGTTTTGGATGGACCATGTGAAATTACAGAGAAACTAAAATAAACTTCAATATAAACTTGTTAAAGAAAAGATTACTTATTGTCTCCTTATGCCTTTCAGGCAGTTATTACTTCCAGTAATTACTGTTTAATATTTATATTGCAATGCTGTCCAGAAGTCCCAATTCAATTCAAGTTAAAATCCACCATTCAAGTCACTACCAGAGCATCTAATAAGCAGAAGTGCTTACGCTGGAGGTCTTTCAATCTAGCTCTTGGAAAAGTGGAAATGCACGAACGTAAAGAACAACAGTACAGTAGTAAGAATAGGGAAAAACAGCACTTAAACCTTGTAACTCTGAAAAACTATATACTTTTTCTGGACCACTGAATTCTTGAAAGGGACAAAGGTGGAGGTGGCTGTTTCAACAACTGTTCTGTCAGTTTGGCTGCATGTTGTTGCAGTATCTGCTAGTGCTCCTGATCAAATATAAAAATAGAAGTTTGAATGAGGGGAGTTTGGGTTTGGTTTCTACCATGAAATCATGCATAAAGAGTTTGTTTAAACTTTCACTGCCATAGTCTCACTTGAAAGACTCATTATGTAACGCTGTATTTTGTACTTTGTGCACTTAATCTGTAATCATTTGGTAACTGGGATACCAACTCTGGGAATTGATGTTGCTGGGGACTCTGTTGAAGCTGTAATCTAAATACTGTCCTGATATTTATAGCACTTTTAAATCCCTGGGATAACTCTGGGTATTTTCTTCATTTTTACAGATAGTTCTATCCTGTCCATCTAAAATGTCTTCGGGAGTTGTGGTCTAGATAGCTATAGTTTCAGCAGACATTCATTTTTGGTGGCCAAAACTGTAAAGAAAATAGTATCTTACACTGAAACTAATATTACAGCTACAGTAGGTCCACCATGGGAGCAACAGTTGCTATAAATTTCCCACACCCATTTATTACTCTGCTGCATTAAAAAATACATTGGGCAATTTGCAGTAAAAATTTCCAAAGTACATTTTCACATTAAAAAAGTTATGATAATTCATACATTAAAAGATGTGCCTTGAAGAGTTCCTGATGGAGGACATCAGTTACAGAGAGCCATTCATATTAATTATGATAAGGACACATTATTGGCTATTGGAGAGGAGGGATTGCTTAGATTGCTGAGATTAAAAAATCAGTAATTTCAATATAGCACCCATGTAGTGCATTACAGTGAGAAATTCTCAATCTGTTATCAGTGGGGCGGAAGGTCTCATTTGGCCTTAGTTCAAAGCTGACTTACTTGAAGAAAATGGTTTATCTGAACAAGAAGAAACGGAAGTTATTTCATGTTTTGGGAAATATATATATAGATGTATGTAATTTTACTTTCTAGAAACGCTGGTGGTTCTATGTAATTTTTAATTATTTAACTCTAGGCATAGATGTAGTCCCCAAAGAGGACTGCATGCTTTGTAAAGATGGAGAAAGTTTTTGTAGAAAAGGAACAATAAGTGAATATTATTTCCCTAGTAGAAATGCATGCTTATTCTCTGTATCTGGATAAAAAATGGATACTTGAACATACAACTCCCATATACAGACAAGAAGTTTTAAATAAAGAGCAGTATTGTTAAACATAGTGGACATTCATGAATGTGATCAACTGTACATTTTGTGGTTAATGATTAAACCTTCATCCAAAGCCCTGTAAGAAACTGGATGAATCAACCAGTGAACCTCATCAGGAAATATCAATTGGAGTTACTTTCAGGGTCTGGTGAGGGTTTGAAGGACTTTTCACCTCTACTTGTATGCTAAAATCCAGGGCAGGTCAATCCTAACCTGATACATTTTCCTTTGCTGTTCAGTGGCTCGTGTAAAATGGCATTTTTTATCATTCTGTCCATTTCTCAGTAAACAGATTATCATAATAAAACACTATCCCAGCTTAGTTGGTGGCAGTTCCAGTATAGAAGCCAAGGATTAAATGGGTGTGAAAAGAAAACTACCTCTGTCCTTAGACGTGGTCACTGCAGAACACAATTAAGGAGCATAAGGTGAACAGCATGTACCAAACCACCCTGCTGTCAGCTTTGTGTGCTGTTTCGTGCCTGAGCAGAACTCCAGGCTCCAGGACTGTTAAAATGGCATATTGTGTACACAATAGGCTATCAAATCACTGCAAACAATCAAGGAAATCAAACAGAAAAACATTTCCATCAAGGTACTGTTGTGATCCAACAAATGCCAATATCAAAGTCATGTGACCTATCATTAACCCACTGGCTACTTTTCAAACATGACTACATTACAGTTAAGAGCGTTTTCAGTAACATCACATTGTACTGAGGGTGTTGAAATACTTGGAAATAAAACTGTGTGCTGCGGGTTATGTGGGACCAAAGATGTGGCATTGATTGTTGCTTGTATCAGAGTTTGATATAATGTATCCGAACCTCACGTTTGGGTAGGGGTCGTTAAGTTTTCCACTTGATGTGTTTGTTCCCCAGATCCTGGTAACCGGAAGTTAGGGACCATAAGGTGCAATAAGACAGTCACAAGTGCGGGGCAGTGAAGGCCTGATACGCCATCAATCGTTTCACCAGTTTGGATATAACACGTGCGACTGGTAACCAGGAAGCTGAACTGCTTACACCCGAGGAAACATTTGCCATTTGAGACTGAATTTGCCTGGGGAACTGACGCGACCCTCCACAAGCCAAATTAAGACAAAACCACGAGGGAAACCAGCAATACCCACACCCCAGCGGAGAGGCCTCTCAGTTACGAGGGGTTACTGGGCCAGGCAGGGCCCTCGCAGGCCCCCGCCGCGGCCCAGCCCCGCCGTGGCCTGCACGTCGCGTAGAGGCGGGAGTGCCCGTTTCGAGGCTGGGGGCACAGCCCC
>VYZX01030696.1:51328-65521 GCA_013401335.1 Brachypteracias leptosomus
GTACGCTCCGCGAACGCCCCCGTCCTCGTCGAAAGCTGTTGCATCTGCCCCCTCCGCCCCCCCCATCCGGCCACCTTCTCCCTTAACAAGAAAACGCGATTGGATTTAATATATTTCCGTGTGGTCGGAAGAAACTCCTGCCCGCTGGATCTGGTTTAGACGCCCGAGAGACAAGGTAAATTAAATGGAGAAGGCTTGGGAAGCAGCAGCATCAACAACAGAGAAATCTTTCCTCTGCTGAAGGGGGAGGGGAAAAAGGAAGGAGTTCACGCTTCATTTTGATATCCTGGTTTTGGCCTTTATTTTTCTGTGCTTTTCCGCCTTGCATAGTTCAGCTGTCCTTTGTGTTTCTGCTTCTCTCGCCGAAGTGCTGTTCGTATGAACGTAGTCGCTGGTTTCATGGAGGCTGAGGAAAGAGTCTGGGGAGACTGAAAGTTTTTAAGCTCCTCAGACACAAGTTTCTTTGTTCGGTCGTAGAAGGTATTGAACTGAAACTGCACGGCTCTATGATTCTACTGTTTCAGGTCCCTTCCCTTCCAAAACGATTGCTAACCCTGCGAGTATAAGTAACTTCTCGGGAACTAAGAAAATCCTAAAGGAGGTAGTATCTTTTATTTAATCGAAAGATCTTGAGGCTTGGCGCTGCCTCCGTCTGCCGGTTTTTGTCTGTCTTCCAGCTTTTTTTTTTGGAATATCGGTTAGTGTCTGTCCGGTCTTTTTCAAGATATCGGTTAAATTTCTTTATAAAAATGTGCCCTCGTAACCCTCTGTAAATGCTGTCGCAGTTTTTCCCCTTGAGTACTGCGGCCACCTCTCTTCCTCCCCTCCGCCCCCTCCCCTCAAGATGACGAGTTGGACTGCTTGTTTTTCAGCTTGTCCAGGAGACATCTGTATTGCGTTTTGATCCTTGCAGAGTTTCTCTTAAGAAATTCGATTAAAGAAAACAAACCCACCACTAGCTAGTGATCTGACTTCTTAAAAGTGCGTGCAGTCGAACCTTCGAGTTAACGTAGCTTTGTTTGGGTTTGATGACCAGTTTATCTCTTTATCGTTTTTGAAAGGAGTCTCGCTTGAAGTTGTTGGAGGGGAAGCTAAATGTGAGGTTTTGATATAAGGTTTTGTGCAGCTGGTGCTTGTTAAGTTATGCCAACAAACTAGTTGCATGTAGTGAAAGCAGTACTGCTTACCACAGATTCACTTCACGTGCCTCAAGGAGGCAATTATTGGTCAGTGATTTCGTGAAGGCAAGGAATTTATCATATTCTGAATGTTCGAAGTGAGCTAGAAGCAATAGCTTTGTGCTAGCTTATTCAAATTTTTGTTCATGTTTGTCAAACTCGAAAGCAGCATGTTGGTCAGATAAGATGCTTGTGCTCAAGTGTCTGAGACGTGCTGGAATTTGTGAGGCTTGGGCAGAGTAATTTTATGCAAAATTTTTAACACTCCTACATATGTAGTTCTTTAATACCATCAAGTACTGTAGTGTTTGAGGAAAAAGTCATTAATCCAACTTCATCTGTTTGTTTAGATTTTTCCTTAGGCTATATCATTTAACTGACCTCAAATGGCTTCTATGGCTGATAAGAAGTAAATTATTTGGCTTGCAGTTTATAGATGTACCTTTCCAGGCACAGTAAGGGTTATTCTTAGGTGTCAGAAAGGACTGAACAAAATAAATGGCAGTGAACTTCAGTTTCCTTATATGGCTGATGCTTGGCAGAGAAGCAATGAAGTCTAAATAGAGTAATCCTTTTACAAAGAACGGTCACTTTCCAAAGCAGTGTTTCGGTCCCAATAATGACTTGAGATTCTTGGAGGGGGTGGGGGGAGAGGGGGAGGCAAGAGGTGAGGAATTGTAGCAATGCATGACAAATTTAGTTGTAAACCACTATGTTCGTAATAGATGCAATTTTGTTTCTTTTCAGGCCTTTTGTGATTCTCATGATGCACTTGATATTTTTCAATGCCATGTAGAAGAATAGATCCTTGTGGTGAAGCCACAACTTTTTACGCTGGTGTTTAGTCTCCATGGTAGCTATAGATAAGGCCTTTTTTTTAATGATGAAAGTGTAATTCAGTACTGCTTACAGCTAATGGTTATATCATAGAATGCCATTCATGTCGTTAACATAGTTTAGGAGTTATGAAGGAGTGCATTCTTTCTTGAGATCATCTGTCTCAACTAAAAATTGGTCTGACATTAATATATTATGAATAAAATTATTTAAATTATATGCATGGTAGCTCACGTTGCTTGAAACAACACTTTCATAGGTACGTGTTGATGGCTTGGGGAAACGTTCTTTTGACCTGGCTGTGCCTTGCTCATGAATTAAATTAAGCTCAAGTAAACATTGGTGATTCTAAGTAGGTATGCTTGCAATCAAAGAGCTGGAAGTTAGTGTATGGCATAGTATCAAATATGATTGTCATTAGGAACATTATCATAGTAGTAAAGAATATGAATAGATTTGTCTTATGAATAAGCTGCCCAGTAGATAATGTTAGGTATGAAGGTAGTGCTTTATAGAGTATCTGTTTGCACATCACTTTCACATAGGATTGATGAGGGGGCTCCGTGGAGAAAATATTGATTGGAAGTTGTATAGTGGATTAAGCTGGTGGTGTAAGAAAACAGTGTTAGGGTGTGTCCTCAGTGGAATTCATTCTGAGTCTGTAGGCCCAGGCGTAAAGAGCCATGCTCAGAACATCAAAGGTACGGAAAGGCTTGCACATTTGTAACATATATTATACGTAGCCTGTTAGCAGTAGGTTCTAGAAATAGAAGGGGATGGGAGCAAATTCCTCAACTCAGCTTTCCTGTACGGGTGTAATGAATCACTGGCTGTCCGCTTTGTTGTCTTGTTTTGTTTTTGTTCTTCCTGCTCCCAAGCAAAAAAAGGAAATCTTCTAGGGAAAATGTTATGTAAAGATCAGATGATTGATATGTCATTGCTTCAGCAGATTCCCCCTATGGAATAGCTTGATCTGTTAAAGGAGGATCTGACATTTGCTCCACATGGAGGAATTATAAATCTAACCTTTTCTGCATGAGTAACTAGTTGAGTTGATGGAAAAGCTACTCTTACGGACATGAAAATAGGAGACTGTATGCCTATGTGAGCATGCAAATGCTGATGGTGACAGTTGATAATAGGTAGTTAAATGTGGATTATCTGGAAAATGAAGATTTAGAAACATTGCTATTTTACCTTTCAACTTTTGAGTAAGTAAAACAAGAAGTCAGGCAACACTTTCCACATGAGAATGAAAGCATTGAAGGTAATATGTTTATCAGTTTGTGTACTAAATAATCCATAGATAACTCCTCCCACCACAACCTTTTAAAAAGTGCAGTATTTGTGATAACCTGTTACATTGCTAGGTTATTGTCTTTGGAGTATCTGTGAAATCCAATGCACACCTGTGAGATATAGGTTATGTCTTCTAAAGCTTCTATAAGTTTAACTGGTTTTGAGAATTTCAGTGAATATTTTGGAAGCATAGAGAGTATCTTTTTATTAGTGTTGTGGGTAACTTCTGAACAGTTCTGCGGCTACTTGCACGACAGACTTTGGTCCAGTTCTGAACAAGAAGTACTTTTATTTGCCTGGCTTGTGAAAGCTCCAAACATGGTTTCCCTGCAGTCCTTACTGTTTTCTTCACCTCATGGGGAGTAGCAGCAATATGCCACCACAGTTTCCAGCTGTGAAGATGGCACGCAGAGCCCACCGTAAATATTGGCAAAAAATAGTGGGCCTAACACTGCCTACTATACTTTAGTAATAATTAATTGCTTATCAGTTCTATTGAGTTTGAGATTATAAGGGGAGAGGTGATATATAGAAAAACTAGATTGCTCGAATTATAAAATGGGTATGGGGTTTTTTAAGGATTTTTTTTTTGTTGTAAAAAGATTACTGTATTGAAGTGCAGCCTTCATTTCTAGTTAAGAATACAATGTTCATGTACTGTGAGTAAAACCTTATGAATGTTAGAATTTGGAAGTTAAAATGTTGGTTTAGGAGAGATTTATAAATCTGATGTCAAAGAAAAATAGAAAAAGTGAATATTGCTATGCCAGAGTTGGTAGTATTGTTATTATATAGTAATCTTGGAATAATTCTACTTTTTCTGTTGCTTTCCCTCACTAGTTACAAGTTCTTTATAAGATACATGTTTCTCTGATGCTTAAATTCCAATACAAGTATTTGGCTTATGCCTCCGTTTAGTTTCACCTGTACTTCCCCTGAAGGGGATATAGAACTATGATGTTTCAACACTCATTTGCACCTTCCACCTTTAAAAATACATTGTGACTCGGCATAATTGGGGAATAAAGCTAAACAAACCTCTTAATTTGGTCTGAATGAAACCAAACTGAAGTGTACTAATGTTGGAGGACATTGGTGACTAGCTTCCCTAGGGTGGTTTAAGTTGAAAAGCAGGTTAGTTCTTTCTGTATCTGGAACTAATTTGTTGATGCTTGATACTAAGTGATCATTGTACATAGGAACAAAAAGTAGTAATTAAACAGTCTGATGACAATGTGAACAATTTTGGCTGCTGTGGCTGTCCTGGAAGTTGCAACAATGTCATAGGGTAAACAAGCCTTTGGATCTTCTTGTATATGGAGGCTCAATCTTGTTAGATAAAATAGTGTGTACTCTACTCTCTTCTTCATCCACTTCAGTAGATAATGGATGGGATAGCCATGCTCTTCCATGGCCACGAAAAAGAGTAGCAAGTAGCACAGCTTTGATTAAGGAAGGTGGGGGAAATACTTTGTGCATTCTTCTGTTCTTTTTCCATCCAATTATTAGGCAGAGGCTAAACCCTAAAGGTTATTTATGATAGTAAGGACACCCTCTGTCCCTGTATGAGCAGAAAGAAGGTAAGTGATTCCAAAATGCACAAGTTTTTTCATAGTTTTTCAATTTTCAAATATCCAATATTATCCACACTTGCATCCTTTGTATATAGAACTGTGGTTTCTTATGCTTTTGTTTCATGCTTTTGTATAATTTAATTCTGCAAGCATAAGTCTATATTATATATGCAGAGCAAAAACAACTGCTAAAGCCAAACATTCTTTAATATTCCCTTATATAGATGCACACTGTGAGAATAATAACTGGAAGAAACTGTTGGTCAGTATCTTCAGAGTGATCAGCTGGGAATTCACTAGGTGCAGAAGCTCCTTTTCCAAACAGAAAAGTCTTCCTAAGAACACTGAATTCTCCAGGTTTGAATAGTTCAATACATACAGTGCTGTGCTTTGTATCTTCTGTCTTTGTCATGAAGTTGGCTGTTTTGGAATCAACAGATATTGATCAACAGACATGGTCCAAGTAGCGAATGTTCTGACTGTTCTGGACTTTCAAGTGCTTCCAGTGGGAGACACTGCAGCTGTTTGAAAAGAATTTCCTTTCTAGGAACAAACAGGTAGGAAGGAAGTACTTGGTTTAGGAGTGTTGAGTTTTGTGTTCTCCTGAGCTTAGAATTGCACTTCTGAAGTAGATGGTTGGGGTATAGTTGCCTTCCTCTGTGTGCTGCTAGTGCTCAGTGGCTACTTCTTGTGTCAGTTGTCTGGGGCTAGCTTTATGAATAGAAGCTCTGAAATGGTTTGAAGTGTTAGTAAAAGCTAAAAATACTTGAAACATTTATAATTAGTTTGGAATGGTTGGTATCTCCCTGTGAACTGGCCAGGGTCTTACTCTCCTTGACAGGGAAAGCTCCAATGTTGATAACTGAATTCAAAATATTTAGTATGTTGTCAGTATATTAAAGGTAGCTGCAGGATGATCTTGGTGTCTGAAGTTCTGTGCTTTAGTTTTTCTGCTGTGTTTGGAGCCTTCAGCTCTAGTTGGCATGAGAAGTTCCTGTAGCAGCTGCATAGAGGGCTCGTTCTGGAGACAGTTCTGGAAGGAAAGTTTCATGTTCTTCCTTGGTCCTCTGTCCCGTAATGTGGAATCTAAGTTTAGTATATGTGCAGAAATTACATTTTCAGCCTTCCTTGTCCTCCTGTCCTTGGTGTTTTTCTGTACATATCTTCCAAAAATTGCAAGCCTCCTAAGGAGGAGAGGGCATAGGTGCTTTGAGCTACATCAGTACATCTGAAATACTGTGCCAGATGCCCATGAATGTCTGTCACAGGTTCAGTCATCCAAAATGTCTTCTTAAGTGTTCGGATAAAGTGTTTCCAGGCTTGTCTGGAAGACTTCTGATAGGCTGCTAGGAAACTTTTTGAGAACTGCTGCTTTTCCCTCACATGTGACTGTAGTTGTCCAGGCAGCTGAGAAATCATTTCTCTGAGGGGAGAAATGATAGTGTAGATGATCAACCCAATTGTCAGCAATTTGATCAAATTACTGCAGGTCTTCTGTCTTTACTTACAGGTAACTGTGGATAGGATGGAGGTTTATACTTGAAACTGAGTATCGGAGAACTCTTAAATGATACTAATGCAAATTATAGTTATTTTTGTTGTTGTTGTTCCTCTGTGTAAATGTTGTGCTTAATAATCTGTACATGCTAGTGCATGCTTGTGGTTAAAACAAACAAAGCTTGGCTGCAGTTATTGTTGTTTATTTTCACTAAAACTTCAAAGTATGGCAGCATAGCAGTCTAAATCTTTTCCTGACTTAAATACACTGTAAATACTCAGTTTTCATGCTTATGCTACAGAGTATAAAATGCAATGATGAATTTACTTAGTTTCCAATTCCGCGTACAAGGTAGGTGTGCTGAAAGGAGGAAAAGAACTTGCTGTCAGTTGTTGAAGTGCACAGATGCCCTGCTGCTGGTACATCTGCTTGCTGTGGCAAATCAGTCTGTGGTGACCTGGAATGTCAGTTTGGTAGTTAGCTCATTTTAGGAGAACATACTCATTTTGGGTTACTTCTGGTCATGTAATCATATGTGATGTTAACCCTAGAGCTGGAGGTCACTTAATTTCTGAGGTACTCTGTTTTTTTGGGCTTGGCAATAAAGTTCATCACTGAGGGAAAAAATTCAGAAGTTGACATTTTTCTGAGTAGTAGCTATCTAGACTGTATACCAACACAACTTCAATTGTGTTTTTAGTAAATATACACAGGGTGATTTATTCCAAGTAATGAGTGAATTCTTTAGTAGATTTCCTTCTGGGATGAATTACAGGAATTGAGTGTAGAATCCTAGAAAATAGTATTTGGAACAAGCCTAGAATTTTCCTTTAAGATCACTTTTGTTGGTTCACATATGGGTGTTGGGAAATTATTAAAAACAAGAAAACAAATTAAGGACTCCAAGTAGAAAGAGGAGAGAAAGGTGGTTAAAGCTGTGTGTTTCCATCAGGAAAGGGAAGGGGAAATCAATTGGAACTCTGAATTTGGCAAGCTGTCTGGCTCCGATTCCGATGGATAAGATCGGAAATGTTGATATGGGAGAGGGAGAAACTATCAGAGCTTTGCTGTTTTACTATACTATTGTCTAACTATAGTGCATCTTATTTGTGCTTTTTCTTTTAGGGGACTTTTTTTCTGAACAGTGTTTTGTGAGGGAGGGAGCTTTCTGTGGCTGTTAAAAATCTCTTTTCTTCCAGTACATTGTTCTTAATTTAGACATTAGTGCTTTGTCCAGTGCCAGAGATTTCATCTAAATAAATCAAAATATAACTAATACAAGTACTAGAAAAGCAAGATAGACTTAAAATAGATTTTAATAGACATAGATGAGTATAATTTACTCTTCTGCTTGTATTTATCTGTGTGAGCTCCTCTTTTTCAAGGAGTAGTTATTTTGTCTTGCTTTTCTGAAGCAAAGCAGAAGTGCTGAGTATCATAGCATTCCTGTGTGCTTCTTGCAATGCCACTTACTGGAGAAAGGCAGTGGAGCTGGCAGATGTTTCTGTGGGGTTTTCCTGTGGGAAATCTGTGGGATCTGTGGGAGAGATATTGTCAAGATTTCAAATGTCCTGATATTAGTGTTACTGTCATGATATTAGTGTTATTGAATTGGTTTTGCAGCAGCAGGCTGTGATGCGTGCCTCAAGGGAAAGATTATGATCCTGCCAAAGGAGGGAGTTAAAAGAAAGTGTTATGGGATGGGAGAGAAACACATCAATACTTTTTTTCTCATCCACTTTCTTACTTTTCTCCCTCCACATAGACCAGCTGATCAAGAACCAACAAATTGTTCCTTAAATTTCCAAAAACAATGCTTGCTTTCTCCTGTCTGTTCCAGATGGAGTAAGTCCCTGCCTACTGCCACTGAATTCAGATATACATTTGCTCTTTTTAGATCCATAGATCACCTGTCATTCCATTTGTGTTAAATCCTGACAAAGTTTTAAATTTCAGCTTCAGAGTTTGAAATCTATACCGAGGAATAACCTTCACTCAAAATCAGAATGTTACTCATTTTCCCCAAGCTTGTACTAGCTTGTTTTTGTTCTTTGAAAAACCTAAAGGGAAGTATGCACCAGCCAGTTCAAATTATTTGAAATCGCAGTTATGAAATTTTCTGAAATTCCTACATTGTGCTATTCAGTTCCATTTTCCTATACTGAGAAAAAGAGGTTGACATGTTAATAGGAAATCAGCATGGCACTGTCCCACTTTTTACTCCAGTAGTGTCAAAGTGGTATTGTACATCTTTTTTTTTTTCCTCATGCTAGAAAGCACAGGATGTCAGAAGTTGCACTTTAAGCTGAGTTATTATTAAATCATCTTTGAATTCAGTTTTGAGGTTATAATTTGCACTGTAATGGGAAGGAAGAATCGTGAGTTCTACTTAAACTTCCTGTCAGTGAAAAACTTGTTTTTGACTTCAGTGAATTATCATCTATGTTGGTAACAGCACTTTAAAAGGAACTGTAGGTCAATGTAATTGTCCAAATTCCAAGTAGTTCTTAAAATTTTTATTGTAAGCAGTAAGCTGTCATTCTGCCTATTGAAAGAGGCAAAATACTTTGGAAACCATTCAAGAATAGCCTTCTGTTAATCTTGTTACAACAGTTGCTTATCAGATCTCCAAAATGCCTGATGTAGTAAAACAAAAATAACATAACAGCTCTTCTTTTTTCTTTAATCATCATCTGCTGGCTTAGGGGAACACAACACTAGCTAAAGAGAAAAATAATTTAGTACAAAAAATATTAGCTTAAACATTTCATTACCGTGTTGGCAGTGAAAAGAGAGTATGAATTAGCAAAAATCAAATGTGCATTGTGAGCGCAAAGCTAAGTAAACAGAGGAGAGCAGTAATGGTGTTTAACCACATGGGAGATGGGATGAGTCTTGTAGGTAGAACCTCAGTTAATTGAAAGAAGACTTATTCTTGAGCATCACAATTGTGAGCAGCTAATTGCAATGGATCAGGATTTATGTATCAGTTGTAAAATGCATGTAGAAGAAAACGAAAGACAGAGGTACAGCTCAGGGATTGTCTTATTTGCCTGGGATGGTATCTCTTAAAACTGATGACAATGATGTTAAGCTAATGTGTGTCGTAATTATTGTATAAACTAGAGGGAGAAGATGCTTAGCATCTGGAAAAGGCTGAGTTTTCTGGTTCTTTTGTTTTGGTTTGGGTTTTTTGTTTCTTTTTTTCTTATAACTTCTTCCCTTTATGGAAATAGTGGCTACTCCTTATTGTAGCAGTGAAACAGGTGTATTAAAGTAAAACTTTTTTTAAAGCTGCATTGTAAATAAAAGCTTGCTGGTTTTAGTACTGCATTTCATACTAAACAAATGTAAAAACAAAAAACAGACCAGCTTGATGAGGTAACACTTAGAAGACAGAGACAGAAGTGTTCTTTAAGGTGAAAGTATTCTAAAGTTAAATGGAAGTCCAGTTGTATATGCTGTTTCTTTAAGTAGTGACTTTCATTAGGGCACTGTGCAGTGTTTTAAGTGTTGGGGTGCATCGTTACGTATGTTTACTGGTAGAATATATTTTTTTGAAATCTAGCAGTCCCAAAATGGGGAGTGAATGCACATGTCCTCTGTTTTGAACTATCATGTATGAATGTGTTTCTGCTTGTGTTCCTGTTACCACAGCAGTTTTTCTGGTCAGTTTATCCATCTTAATAGCTAAAGTGTAGTTCCTCCTCCTCCCATGTTTTGCATCTCAAAGTCTCATTTTGCGCCTGCTGCATTCTCCCCATCTCTGTTGTTTGATCCATCCTAGTTTTAGCTAGGAATTTTGGTAATTTACTTTCTTGAGGGGAGTGCTTGTAAAGCAGGGCATGAGGGGCTGTTTTGTTTTAGTATAAGGACCACACAATTTAGAAAGCAAAATGATTAAGTAACCAAGAATCTTCTGATAGTTGTTTCTCCCCCCGCTTTCAGTTTCTGTTTGTACTGAAGGGTTATGTATTGCAGATTGCCTGAATTAATCTGCAGGTAGTTAGATGGAGAGTCTGGTTAATAGATGAGAACTTTTCTTGTATATTGGAATACTGCATATTTACAGTAGTGCAGCTTGCTTGTTTAAAAACCTTGGGTATCTGCTGCAGATGGCTGCATAGTCTAAGGAGTGGCTTCCTGGCTGCATTGTACATGAAGTGCCAAACATGATGACAGCAGTTTTGTTCTGGAATGCCAAAATACATTGAATCTGTTCAGGAAGCAACATATGTCAAATGAATAAAAATATCACACTCATGCGAAACAAAATGCGGTAGTTATGCTTTTCAAATCTGATTTTTTTTTTCCCCTGAATTAAGAGGTTAAAAAGGACTTCTTGTGTTGAGGATAATATTAAATACCAATTGCTGACTTACACTTTCAGTCTTTCCAATAGTGTTCATTTCCTCATCCTCTATTTTTTTTTCTTTTGATTAACATTATACCATAGACAGAAATTGAAACAAGGAGGCTATCAATAGAGTTGCTGTATAGGAAAAATAATGTTACATTTTCCTCCTTGGGTATCAAGGCCTGTGCACAATATGCAGTTAGTTTTTGGGGGGAGGGGGTGTGGGTGGGGTTTTTTTGGTTGATTTTGGTGTGGAGGTTGGGGGTTGGCGTTTTTGTGGGTTTTTTTTCTTTTTTATATGGCTGGTAGCTTATGTATTTCTTTACATTCCTCTGAGAGTTGTATGTAATTGCTTGATACTGCAGGTAGAAAACCAGGGCTGATGAAAATGAGTTGTGAAGGGTGTTGCTTCTGCCCAAACTGTAATTCCAGTAAATTCTCAAGACAGGAAATGAGAACATTTGCAACTAGTAGCTCCAAATATTGCATGGTTTTATTATGATAAAGAAACAAGCTCAGGGTAGAGCTTGTTTGGCTGCATATTATTTCCTTGTTTGCAAAGGAGGTGGTGGTCACTTTGATTCCTCCTAGTTGGAAGGCAAAGATACTAAAAATAGCATTGACAGAACAATACAGATCTCTCTAGAAGCTTTAATGCCATCTGATCAGTTTCTAATTAATATTTTGCATAGATTTCTTATCTTAAAAATTAATTCTCTTAAACCCAGAGAAATGAAGTATATGTCATTAAACCAAATTTGCTTTAATGTTATTTTTCTCTTGTTTGTTTTTTTACTTCCATCACTGTGACATACAGTTAAAAATTAACTTCAGTGAATTATCTTACGTAAGGTCCTTACTGTTGTTCTGGCTTATGTAAGAAGTGATAGGTCTCTGAAAGAGGAGAAAGTGAGTGCAAGTGATTTGTTTTTTTTTTTGTAGTTGTGAAAGGCATGTATTTATTTAAGTCAAACATTTAATAATAAAATAGCTTCATGTGAAGCCTGACTTCAGCAAAGGCCATAATTACCATTTCCATGCTTTTTTTTTTTTCTTGCTATTAAGACCTCAGCTGTGAAGCAGAGTTGGAAGCTTGATATGTTCCTGTTTGCTGGATTGAAAAAGGAGATGCTGGTGTTTATTTTACTGTTTTATTTAAATTTCACCCTTCCTGCTCCCTGAAATTTTTGGCTGTCCCATGGTAATGATACCACCAGCTAAGGATGTATCATCCGCTGAGATGAGGCATACAGTCCAAAAAAGCTTATGGAATTGTTTGTTTGTGTCTAGGTCCCCATCAACTGAGTTCTCGCCTATGCTGTTGTGTTTGTTCAGACAGTCGACTTGTCTTCTCTGACAGTGATATGTGTTAGTTTATCTGGTCCCAGCCTCCTTTGGGATAGTTATGAGAGAATCTGTAGAAAACACGTTCAGGTATACAAGAGCTTTGCTCCTATCAGCCTTTGTTCTTCTGTGAAGTGTGGTGTTTATGTTCGTTTCAGTTACTATCATGAACAAATAGTGGTCCTGCTTGCCAGTGCATTCCAGTGTTTCTGCTTGTCTCCCAGGTATCAGTAGTGGCAGCACTGTTCTGTAGCTACTGAATGGTAGGAAGTACCAGAAATAGTAGCACAAAGAAATGTTCTGTCAGGCCTGTGTTTTCCTTCTGTCTATTCTGTTTCTGAAATGTGCTTCCAGTCCACCATAGCAAGGTTCTGTGGGCGTCCCCCTTCTCTCCCTACCGTTAAGTGGCGTCTGCTCTCTCTTTAGAGTCTGGCCTCATTTGCTGATGTTTTTGTTGTGAAGTACAAAGTTTAAAACTTATTCCCGGTTCAGTCCTAGCCATCACTAGTAACAGGAATTAGTTTTCAGATGAATTTGGAAATTGGCTTATGCATCTTTGTTCAGTTTGGATTTGCTACTATCATAGTGCTGATGCAGTTCCACAAAACCTAATCTTAACACAAAATTGGATTTTGCTGTTCAGAATCTGTAAGTGGTGGCAAATTGCAGTATATTTGCCACAGTTACAATATATTGTCTCTTCTCACTCTTTGACCAACTTAAACTGTCATCAAAGCCCTTGCCATTTCTGATTTTAATAGACAAGTAAGGCTGTGTAGTCTACTGAGTGTGTGTGGGCTTGTCTCCCCCCCCCCTCCCCCCCTTCCTTCTTTGGAGTTAATTCCAAATTTTCTGCTACCATCTTTCTGTGCTGTTGACAGTATTGTAGAACCAAGTTTATGGATTTATCCAGTATCTTGTTACCTCTCCATTAAAGAGTTGTATTGATTTATTCTTTTCAAGGTATTTTGCAACTTAACTCTACTCTGTGTGATTTAATTAACCATGACAGGTAATTGATGTGACTTTTGAAAGCATACTGGCTGTTACGCTTTGTTTCATCCTTTCTTGTGGTTTCTTCCTGAACATGTGTTCCAGGTTCGAGAGGATNCTTTCTCGTGGCTGGATCTAGTTTGTAACTCTCTCTCAAGGCTGCTTTCTCATGGCAAAGTCCAGCTTGTAATTCTCTGTCCCTCACACGTGCCACCCCATGATCCATAGTTGGGCCATGATAGAGATTTCACAGCTGAGTCCAGCCTGTGATTCTTCCATTGTGGCCCTACACAGACCATCATTTTCTATCCCTCACACAACGTGTCACTTCTCTATAGGCTCTCCAAGACAATGATAATGTTGACTTGGGAACAGACCAGAAGACGGCATCATGGAAGACTTTTTTTTTTTCTACATATAAAAACGCTTTTTCCTATCTGGATTTTTTATTAAATGTGTTTTTCAAGTGTGTGATGTGGGTGGCTCTTAGTTAATCAATTAGTAGGAGGGCCAGTAGAATTGGAATTTGTGTGAGAAGCTTGTATGTACTGCAGAGAGACTGGTTTAATCCATGCCAATTATTAAATGTGCCTTACATGCAAACATGTAAAGGTTAACAGAAACTGGCTTGTTACATGGACTTTGTATGGAAGAAATCATCTTTCCTGTTAAGATTGGAAATAGGGTGCATTCCGCTCTAAATAATGGGCATTGTCTGCTATAAAATGGCAGCTTCTGATGCTATAGGAGGATTGAGGTGCATCTTGTGTATCTTCAGTTACTTTTTAAAAGCACTGGGACATATGAAAGATGCATCTATATCAGTGGCACTGTTCTGTATTTCAAGTCTCAATTTTTCTTTTTATGAATCTGTTCAGTATTCAGGGTTTGAATTACAGGCTGGTATTTATTGAATATTTTCCTACCTTTTTTCCTTTTTTTTTTTTNCATCCCTTGCTAGTCAGATCTCACCGACCCTGTTCCTGGCGAAAGGCCACTGAAGAAGAGAGTAAATAGGATGATCCAGATCATTGCAGAGAAGGAGGAGATGAGAGAACGTACCGAGTGAGCCAAGGCATCCTTTGTATAATGCGGTGCTTTCTCTTTGTCACA
>VYZX01030699.1:0-112887 GCA_013401335.1 Brachypteracias leptosomus
CTATGATTCTATTATTCTATGATCAGCTGGACTCAAACTGCCCAGCCACATAGACATATGCCATGTCACAGGACTGTCTCTAGAGACATATGTACATTCGCATGTGTACAGGCAGGAACAGTGCAAGACCATCCCCGATCTCTTGCGTAGCCCTTAAGCAGCCAGGAAGCTCACCTTGTGACCAGCACCAGCACCATGGAAGCCCCTTTTGGTAAGTGATCTGCGGACAAGGTTCATGTAGCCCAATATGCCAGCTCACTGTGTTAATACATGTGTTTATGTGCACATCTACCAAAAGACAGGCAGAATTTCATTGTTCAAGTGTAATGAAATCACTGCTACACTACAAAACACAAATCACTTCTTTAATAGGAATCAGCAGAAGAAGGCTTCACATTAACACCCTCGTCTCTGCCAAGTACTGAAACAATTACAGCATGAATATTAACAGGGGTTCCTCAGCAGGATGATGCGATCATCATGGGGAATCTCAGGAGATGCTGCAAGACTCTGCACAATGCCTCAAATTTGTATCAATTTAAAGAGTGATTACTTCAGGCAGCAGTGGCTCCTCAGCCTGGTTACAGAAGGGGTTCCGTGGAATAAAAATAACAAGCCCCAGGATGAGACCGCTTGGGAGTGAAGGAAAGAAAATATTGCTGCTTCCACCGACTGCACTCCAAGGAGACACAGCCCTTCACGTTTGCAGAAAGGGAAAAATATGGTAACAACTCTGCTGCTTCTCTCACCTGGTAAAGAGAAGAGAAATGGTCTTGGACGTGGTGTCTATTTAAGGTCACAAAAAAAGAGGAGTGTGGTCAGTTCACCCCTCAAAGAGGTTTTCTGGGATAAACCAACACTGTAAACACAGAGGTGGGGATGAGGAGAACGAAGAGCAGCACACAGGCTTCAGATCAGCAATACTGTGCTCAAACTCTTTTATCACTTTGACTTTCAAGCCCATTTCCCCAGTATCAGGGGCTTTCCCCAGTATTAGGGGCTTTCAGCTGTTACACACCAAATTGAACAGTCTGGTTTACACTTCTATGGTGAAAGCCAATTGAAAGTCCTCAGCCGGCTTCAGGAACACAATGAATTGTGCAGTTCCCTGAGCTTATGGCTCTCTTGGCAGCTAACTTACAAATGATCTTTAAAAGTTTCATGCTAAAGCTTCACAAGCAGCACCTTAAACCTGGGCCTCTTCCCTTTGTTTGCCATGCAGATTATGAAGAGATGCAGTAAAAGCTTGATCCTAATAAAAATATACAGTCAATCATTTTTAATGTTACATATCAAAATAGTAATTGGAATTTCTGCTTCAATTACAAATATATGCAAGATGAGCAATTACCACCTCAGGTAAGTAGGCAGAATCACGGGAGATATTTTAAGCTTGGGATCTCATGTTTATGATACACAATTCTGGATCAAGACAGAGTGTGTTGTGATTTCAGGTCACATTTGTACTAAAGAGCCACTAAGCCCCTCCAATTTTACGAGTTTTACCAAAAAGGAAGGACATCCTCTCCCCACTCTTGACTACCTTCTACAGACTCTTAGAAAATAAAAAAAGGCAAAAAAGTTGACACCCAGCACAGTGACCTGATGTTTTCCATGCATTTGCCCTCCGATAAGCACAGAAATGCCTTCTGCTGGGCGTTTTCCCTGTTAACCTTCCTGACCAAAAACATTAATGCTGCGAAGAAAACGGAACCTAATGCAGTAAGTAATGATACTAAATATAAGCAATGAGTCAAGTCACTTTGTTTCTCAGGCATTCAACTTAATAAGTTGTTTCAGGAGTTCAAAAAAACCACAGTCCCTGTGCAGACCCTAGGACAGCTGATCATTTCTCATTTTTATGTTCTTTTTAAGTGAAATATATTTTTACAAACAATTATTACAAAACTTAGACACAGTTCAGGCAATTTTTTATAGCAGCTGTTACTATTAAAAAACCTCATCACCAGTGACCATCTAACAAAACATTATTACAACTGGTGTAAGTGAAGAGAAAGGAAGCACAGAACAAGGAATACCCAGGAGACCACTGTGGTTCCTCTCAGAGAGCTCCTGCATGGGTTTGGCAATGAAACCACAGGATCTTAACATGCACCATTTGGGCAAGACAGATTAAATCAGCTTGGACAGCCCCAGCCAGGTACAAAGCTGAGTATGCAACAGGGGAGCCTGCTCCTCAAATACACCAACTCCAGCAGAAGGACATGAAAATTCCAAAGCATTCAACTGCCTTTGAAAGTAAAGTCTGAAGGCTGGCAAAGTGACAGAAAGCCAGCGGGACATGCTTCCCGCTAGGCACAGGGCAGTGGAAGGCTGCTTTGGAAAGTGGAAAATACACACTTTTTAAAAAGAAGAGAGTCAATATCTAACGGACAAGTCAATGGAGAAAATCAATGATGCATTAATAGTTTTTTGATCATTCTCAAATTATTTACACAGTCTGCACTTTGGGGAAAAAAAAAAAACCAACCAAAAAACCACCACAGATGAAAGATCTGCTGGATTATTTTAAAAAAAAACAAAAACAAACCATCAATCACATTCATGTTCTCACTGAAAAATTCAGCTTTTTTAAAGCCTCTCTTGTACCATGTCTCTCCTGCACATTAACTAGGAACCCAGACAGCCATGGAAAAAAGCACTGAGACTCCATGGGAGATTGCTTCACTATAAATTTGTCTCCAGGGACAGTCTTTATTTGGGAGAAGCAGCATATTTATTTTCTATGTCTAAATGCCAATAGCAGCTCCGTGTCTCTGGTTTGCTTTTGCAAAATTTGAAACACAGAAACATGATCAGTAACCACAGACATTGTTAATGCTGCTGTGACCGATACAGCAATTATGCTTTACAAGACATGTATAGCAAGGGGAGGGTGGGGAGAACCACATACACTTCCAGAAAAGTGCTGGTAAAATGACATATTGTCTTCTGGAATCCAAGATGTCAAAACCGAATGTCTCTAATAACTCTCAATAGGCCAAAAAACATTGTAAAGAAAGTTGCAAATATAGAGTCACCCTTTCCTGCATGCAGCATGAATTCCCATTATTTTATCTACTTTTTACTCTCTGCAGAATCAAACTTTCCACCAACAGCTCAGCAAGTTCTCAGTACAAGGCTGAGGTTCACCCTCCCCATAACAATCAAGTTCACCACAGCTGAGGAGGTCTGAACATGTGTGGTACAATCCTCACTGAGGTTTCCAAGTGCTGTTTTGTCTCACATTTTTCAAACCTCAGGCTCCTTCCCTGAAACAGGTCTCCCTTTCTTCCCCAGCAACCTACCTCCTCTGGAAGAAGCCCTCTTCTCCCTGCAGCTTCTCTTACCCACATTTGCACACTTCGTAGTAGAAAAGAGGAGAAGGAAAACGAAGAGGAGGGCAGGAAAATGAGGAAAATGAGAAAAAAGAGGCCAGGTCCTCTGACTGAGAGATGTGGAGGTCAAGTACAGCGCGTCTAGAAACAGGATCTCACCTCTGTCCTTAGGAGGCAGTTTTTGGCATCTGCAGGGCTATCTCAGCAGCTACAGGTGGTCCCAAAGGAAACCAGGCAGCCTGCTACTGCATGCAATCACCTGCTCTGCCAACACACAATCATTGCAGGTTGCCCAGGATCATGTCCAGAAGGGTTTGGAATCTATCTGGAGAGGAGGCTCCACAACCTCTCTGGGCAATCTAGGCCAGGCTCTGGCATCCTCACAGCAAAGAAGTTTTTCACTAAGAAGGTCTGCCAACCCAACCAACCATTTTTAAAAAACAAACCAACCCACCCTTTCTCAACACATGACAATTTCTCTCCCTCTCACCTGTTTAAAATAATTCTCATGGCTCTTAAAATATTAAAATACTCCCCTAAGTCTTAAGGTTAAGGTGTAAAAATGCAAGACATCGAAGCCCTTTTGCCTCCCCAGCTCCCACACTTGTCGCCTTTCCAGGGAACTGCATCCTTGAGACAGCTCACGGCCACCAAACAGCTTGTCTTCTCCAAAAGAAAGAGTCCTATGTTCCATGCACCCCACCAGCCGACTTGAGCTGCTGCCTAGTACTGGAGCATCCCTATTCTCCAACCCCAAACCTTCAATAAAAGGAACCACTGAGCTCTGGAACCAGCATAAGAGGAGGAAAAAATTCTGCTGGCACTGTGATACTGGTTTAGGTGTATTATGAAACCACTCCAACACATAATAACCAGAACTGTGCTCAGGATCTGGTCCTCAAAAGGGGACATGGGCTTGTGGGAGAAGATGGTGTGGAGATGCTTGAATCCTTTTTCCCGCCAAGCAGAAGAAACTGACCAGTCTCCTCCTTGAATCTCCCTCTTCCTCCACCACAGACCAGACATTTTTAATTGCTGTGAGTACACCCAATATCGTACACTTTTGCAGTTAGCAGACAGCTCCCAGAAATCCACTCTTAATCCCTAAACTTGAGTACACATGTAAGGAAAACAGAAGAGTTCAGAACCACAAGATTTACAAGATGAGAATCTTGTAATTTGCTCTCTGAAATAACCCTGAAAGCCCATGGCAATCCATGTGCAAAGGAATTTATTTTTTCCTTACAAAACCTCAAAGGAACATTTCAATCTCATGTCATCATGGGAATCAAAACTGCCATTTTTGAAAAATCCTGGGTTTATACATTGGCTGTGTGAAAGCTGAATGCGCAGTGTAACGAAGCAATTGTTTTTCCTTTAGTGGAACAGAAAGGCTGTTGTTTTCAATTGTTTTGCACAATTCTTTATCTGCTTTCCCAAAGAGATCTTTATGTGAGTGTACTCACACCTCTGCCACAGGGCAGGCATTTGTGTTTTAGACTAGGCGAGAGAGAAAAAAAGCTACAAGATACTGTAGCCCAAAAAATCAAATCACATCTTCACACCAGATTCCAGCTGTGCTACTAAATGAAAATTTGTGAATTTTCCCCTCTTATGTGCTTGTAGTCCTGGGCTTTTGTTTGAACTACAATTAGTGGCTACCTAGCATGAAGAAAAAACACTGACCTTCTTCTCTTCCCTCTTCTTCAAAAGTTTGTCTGGAAAGGGTGAAAGCATGAAGCAGGAATAGGTTTTACGAAAGAGATGCTCTTTTACTGAAGGAATTAGGAATCTCTTTATACAGCAATTGCCTTGTTTATTGAAGCAGAGTTGACTCGACCACTCATTGCTTTCTTGTAACTCTGAGTCAACAGTTGGTCAAAAAACTTCAGGGTATAGCTGAGTGCTATGCCAAAGCTTTTCTAAGAGGGGGTATGTCAGACAGCTGACGGACTGTTGGATCGCAACCAGTGGAAGCAATAAGCAGCCAAAATTTACATTACCAAGAGAGAAGCCTTTCTCTACAAGTATAAAACAGCTCTGGGATACCATTTTCATGAAAGCAAAAGGCACTCTGGGCTCCCAAAGCATAGTTTCAAATGTTAATTCACCACCAAAGTGTCAATAACCAGCTAGAATAATTTGTGCAAAATCATTGTATGTAAAATGATCATTTTAAGGGAGCAGGGGCAGGATGAGTGAAAACCACAAATCCTCTTGTGTGTTTATTCTCCCAAATAAAGTACAAACTTAGAAGCTGAGTGAAGGGACAGAAGAGATTGTTGCTTTGGCACAGAGCGAAGAGAAGCGAAGAGAAGCGAAGCCTCTTAGGAGGCAGCTGCTGAAAACCCTTCCAATTCTCCCATGGACTGAAACAGCACAGGTAAAAGGCATCCCAAAGAACATCACTATCAAAAGGATATGAATTGTGGTATAAAAATCATCAGGATGGCACACTGCTCCCCATGGAGCAGTGCTAGCCAAGGCACACAGACAAAAGAGATAGGATGAGACTTACCATGAACTAATAGAAGGAAATGAGAGAGGAATAAGAAGAGAAAGAATAAAGCCAGGCTGGTTGTTTTGGGAGTGGGAGAAGAGATGAAATACAGGAAGTGTAATAAGCGAAGCGTATATAACTGTTTCTTTCCTATAAAGCCATATGGGACAAGATCATACAGGTATTTTTCACCTCAGCTAATAGGCACATATCCTCAGGACAGTAAGTGTCAGGTATATTTTTCCAAGGACTTGAAGAAATACCTGTATTGAAATTAAAATAAAAAGAGAATGCTGACTTAGTCTGCTATGCAATCTGAATCCCCATGTATAAACAGCAGAAACTGGAGACAATGAGAAATTGCTCGATTACATAGTCCTCTGCAATACAGTTAGCAACAGCTGACGGGTAAAGTTGGAAAAACACCAACGGACTTAAGAATGCCAAATTAAGTTTGCTTGCACAGTTGCTGCTAATAAAAACCACAAAGCCTTTTCCTCAGTCCCTGCACTGCCTCATTCATTCCTCTCCATAATGCTGAAGCAGAACTAAAATCATAGAAAAAGCCTCAGAAAAAAAATCCTGTCTCTAACACCATCAGTCTTCCCTGCAGTCGAGTAAGCAGAATGGCTGCAAAGCCAGGTACAGCTTCACACCCAAGGATTTTTGGTGAAGTCCATTCCCGATGTAGGTGGGAGTTAACTTGTTACCCAAGTTCCAAAGGTAGCAACACACAGGGAGAGGCACTTCAGATCACAGCAAAACTTGTCATTTCAACCCCATGAAGTCATGACACAGAATCAGACAAGAAAATATTTTCCTACCATCTGACTGATAAACATAACTTGGCTAAAATTTATTAAAAGGTCTGCTAGGAGCTGCAAAATGGTTTCTTCATTTTCTAGAGCCATAAACTCCTCACCAGGCAAAAGGGTTGTCCTCTGAGTCACAGAGAGCAAATGTAAAGCGATAACGTGCACTGAGCTACAGAAGCTGCTCTGCCCAAGCTCGGCAATTACATGAACAAGCTGATCTATTAACAGTGAGTCTAAATACAGCCCCCCAAGGGGCTACAACTCAATCAGTGGTATTTTGAAAGGGAATGTTGTTATTGCAAGGGAACTGTGATGGCAGAAGGGAAGACTAGCCATGGTTATCAGCAACAAGAAATTACCTACTTATGGAATAATAAATCAGGCTATTTAAAAAAAAATAAATTACACTACAAAGAACTTCATTTCACACAGACCACATTTAGAAGTACATCACTTATCTCTAATTTGTCTTTCTGCAGCAGATGAGCAATAGAATTTCTCAGTTTGCATCTAAATCGAAGGGTTTCCTCACTGCATTAGCAAAGTAAAAATCACAGCACTACGTTTCTTAATGATTTTCTTGTTGTGAAAATTATTCTGATTTCAGAAGGCAGCTTCTCCCTCAGTGAGGAAGATGTGTCAGTGAGTTACTCAGACCAAGAGCCCTTTGACAGTTAACTCCACCAGCCACACTCATCTGCATGGTGGGAATTACTACCGGCAATTACTACTGGATTTTGTAGAGCCGACAAAACCCAAGCGCCCCCTCATAAAATTCTGTTGTAGACTAAAGAGCCATCCTTCAAACACACACATGTTCCTGTTTTCTTGTGTAAATGACACTGTAAAACTGGTATTTACCTTCCCAGGTCAAGCTTACCAAAATTAATCACATTAAATACTTGCACGTTTTCTACAGCTTCAGATTAATTCAATTTTATCTTAGTCCTATACTTAAAGACCATGATTCCAGAAAATATTTAACTCTCTAAGGAATATCACAATTTACTCTTTTTATGGGTAGGTATGTAGGTATCATCAAATCCATGCATGGCTATTACCCCTGTTTAAATACCCCATGGCACAATAAACTGATCTTTCAGAGAGCAGCCCAACTCGCATCCTGGACATGTTACGGATCGCTCTGTTCATCTAACAATGGTTAGAGAAAAAGGAGAAGCTTCTCCATTACTCATCTCTATTCCTTACAGCAGGGAGAAAGAAAAAAAAAAAACACACCTATCAGGAGCTGCTGGATCTGTAATGCATGCAATTCAACGCACAGGAAAAGCCCCTTAGGAAGGGGGATTATTTCTTTGTAGCAGAGACCAAGAAGTCAAAGAGCAAGCATGAGGAAGGTTGCGCAGTCAGATGTGACGCTGCATTCCTTGGAAATACTATCACTTTATTACCCATCTCTTCAAGGAATTAGGCAACACTGCAGCACTTGTGAATGTGAACAACAGGAAAAAGGGATAAAGCAATGAAGATGTGGCAAACGCTAGTCAAAAACATGATTAGTCACAGAGAAACTCTCATAAATAAACATGCTTTGTTTTCTGCTTTTTATTTTGGACCTTTCACATACCTCTTGGCTTATATTTGTGCATATGTTTGTCTTTTCTTTATAAAAAAAAAAAAAAAAAAAAATGAAAGCTGCACACAGCTTGGATCGTGCCTCTGAAAGTGTAATAGTGTATGAGCAGAGAACTGCCACAGGCCAACAGTCAGCAACTTCCACCATAGCTGGCATTAGGGATTCCACAGACTATGGTCCTTTTGTTACCAGCGCTGAAGGATATCAAATATTGATCTCATTTGACCAGCACATGTTGCTCTACTGTACTTACATTGTACGCAGGCTAAGCTTGTGGTCTGAAATAAAGGGGAAGTTTTTTATATTTGGGGTTTTTTTATATTTCCAGAGGAGATTGAAGGATCAAGCATTAGTCGACTGTGGTAAACAACCTGAAACGATTGCTTGGACAAGATGTTAACTTTCCAAAATTTTTATAACCAGGCTTGTAGTGAAGCAGGACACTGGAATTACAAATCAGGTTGGTTTGGGTTTTTTTTTAATTAACCCTTTTTATCAGATTTGCTCCAAAAGAAAACACAGAGAAGATAGAAAAGCCACACAAGAATACATTTGAAAAATCAAGTATAACGGGTCTTGAAGGAAAACTTTTTCATTTTCCACATTGAGCAATCCTGACTGGAAACAAAAGCAAAAGTTTAAAAAAAGAAAAAATGATAAGTCCGGTGTTACTTTATGCGAACTGACATCAGTAAGATCTGCTGAAATGCCAGATGTGTGGCTGTGCTCGTTTACCCCAATGGAAGTAGGTGCTTGCAAGGGAAGAAGCTGGCACTCCACACTTCGTGTTTTCAGGGGGAAAACCACCCAGAAGCCACTTCCTTTCAAACAGTCTCAACTAGTGTTTTGAGTAAATAAAATTATAAATACAAAGGCCACTCCTTATGTTACTGAGGATGACCGTCTCCACACGTACTTATTTAGCACGAGGAAGCCACAATCGTGAATTACACTTTTATTACGCATGATTTTCTTTTTATTTTTAGTTACACGGCACCACCTTCCAGGGTTCATTGGGAGATCACATTCTGAGATCTGTGGGACTATCTTACAAGCCTGTGAGGCTTTTGTCCAGCACAACTCAAATCCTCAAGCTTTCAGCTAGTCATCCTTGTGCAAAGCCCAGCTATTTGGCTCAGTGCACAGCATCTCTGTTGGTTATCTGCTAGATTTGGTCTTAAAAGGTCTTTTTCAACCTAACCAATTCTATGATCTCTCTAAGATGAACATATGTATAATGCTTACACTGGATACACTTTCGAGACCATCCACGGGTACAAGTCACAAAGCAGGACACGGGCATGCACAAGCACCTAATCTACAAACCTTCCAGGACTACTGCTAGTTAGGAAATGAAAGAAAGAACAGGTTTTTTTATTCAGCAAGGAAAATGACATCAGATATACAGGAGGCCTTCTTGTCTCGTTTGCCATTTAGGCACTAAATTTAGACTGGGTTTAATGTATAAGACTGTGAGCCATTGTGTTCATAAAGTGCATAAGGAAAACCCTGGCTTGAAAACCACAAATCAAACTCAAGACAGTCATGAGCATGAGTGTAAAACAATAAGGAAGTGAAAGGGATACGAACACTTCTCTGAGGCTAAATATCGAGGCAATTGTCAAGGGAGTTTCTCCTTTGGTGAAATCCCTCCTCAGCACATCGGAACACTTCAAAGCTAAGGCTGAAATTCTTCAACTAAATTGGAGCAGATACTTTGAAATGGGCTTCGAATTATAGAAATTGTCCCTGAAGGCTCCTTGTAGAATTACTCTATTTAGATAATCAACAAAATAATAAGACAGGAGAAAAAGTGGCAAGAGCAGCTCAAATATCCTACTTCAAAAAAACCCAACCCAAACCCACACTTTAGCCTTCAGAAGTCATCTTTCTGCCTTCCCCGAAACAATAGGGACTCTGTTCTCTTTGTACTCCTGACATATTTTATTTCCACCACCACACCCAGTTCTGGGAAGGGCACTACGATAGCCGCTGATTTGTTTGTAAGATGGTGCAAGGTGAAGTCAAAGTTAGTGATCCCGTATCCTGTTTAATTTTATTTATTTTAATTTCACACCAGTAAACACAGAGACAAAATTCATTCACACGTGTGCTAAAAGAAAAAGGGCGAGACGGGTTATCCTATACTAGCTACTGATTAAAAATCAAAGTAACACCCAAAAGGAGGGCAGCAGAGCTCATGAATAGCAACGAGCAGCTGCAGGCAAGAGAGTCGGAGCAGAGCCCCTTGGGATCCATGGGCTCTCCCAGTTAACAGGGCACAGGCTACGGCAGCCCAGGGAAACGCCACGGCAGAGCTCCCACCACGCTGTCTCACCACCACAGCTCAGCTGTAATTGGCACAAGCTTCCAAGCAAGGAAAAATTCTTGCCTCGATATATTTGAGCCCCAACCTTTGCAAAAATCTACAATTATACAATCACAGAATGGTTTAGGTTGGAAGGCACTTTCCAAGATCATCTAGTTACAACCCCCAAGCCACGGCAGGGACACCTCCCACTAGACCAGGCTGCACAGGACCTCATCCAACCTGGCCTTGAACACCTCCAGAGATGGAATGTCCACAACTTCCTTGGGCAGCCTGTTCCAGTGTCTCACCATCCTCTGAGTAAAGAATTTCCTTCTAATTTCCAATCTAAATCTATCCTCTTCCAGTTTGAATCTACCCTCTTCCAGTCTGAATCGATATATAACTTCAGTAGGGAACAAGTTAAAAATCTGATTTGCTTTACATACTTCCAATGGTTGTAGGGTATAATACCCTGAGCTTATTTTCACTGATGACCTAGATAGGCATATTATACTCATACAAATCCAGGCTAAATTAAAATAAACCAGTGGCTGCACTCTGTATCTGTATGATATTTCTTTAAGTTTTACATCACAAGGTACATCAGGACCTTTAATTAGATTGAAGACCTGAAGAGGACAAGCAGATAACTTTTTTTAAAAGTCCATTGTGTGCTATGATCACCAAGCTGGCCACTTAGCTGGAACAATAAAAGGATTTCAGCCAAGTGAACATTACTTCCTCCAGACCATCTTTTAAAAATTAAACTCCATAAAGATAACAACAGGCATGTTCAGAGCTAATTATAGCAGAAACATTTTAGAGGCTAAAAATGTTTAAAAAGAGGTGGTGGGAAAGGAAGGAAGGTAGTTTAGAGGAAAAAAAGAACAAAAAGGGAATGCAAACCTGTCATGTGTCTGTCACGCTCAGCCTTCATGCAATGCTCACAGTGAGATGGAAGGTAGGAAGCATATAAGGTCTGTGAACAACCAAGTCCCAAACCTAAGAAGTAAAGATAGACTGAAGCCCCACAAATGCTGCAACATGCAAGAAACCAACAGAAGTCTGAGTCACGTGCAAATTACATGGAAAAAACTAAGGAAAGCTTCTCATCCTGCCTTTTATCCCAGCTGACAGCGCAAAGGGAGAACTGTCCTGCTCTCACACTTGTGCCCAACTTCTCAAAGTCTAATCGGAACAGAGGACAGGCACTAGGCCACTTGATTTTAGGCTACAGGAGAAGGCTGACCTCAGCAACAATTTCAGCAATAGAAGCAAGTAAATTATAAACCTGAAGAAATCCCAAAGCCAGCGTGCCCCGTGAGGAGCAGGAGAGCTGCCGGGCTCCCGGAGCAGCCGGTGTATGAAACAGTTGAGGAGGAATCTCATTTTTATGTGTATGATATTCCTTCTAACCCTATAATCAAATGTTTAGCTGCTATTTTGGTAGTGCACATACTACTTTTTCCTTCTATTCCTAAACTTCAGCTGGTAAAGAGGTGATCAGACAAGGGCAGACTACTCATTTCTTTGGGAGTGGCAAATTGATGAATGGGATAAAATTCGTAACAGCCTTTGCCCAGCACTAAAACCAGGGTTAGCAGCTTCCCTCCTAGCGTAACTGGCTCTGCCTCGGGATGTATCTTTGGAGAACCACCTTGTCTCAGGATCAGCAAGTGACAGAAGGGACGTGAGAGCAGTCCTTGGCTTGGAAAGCTCCCCTCCTTTGAGGGAGCTGCCCACAGCGTTCACATGTGTGTGCCTGTGCACAGCTCTGTCTTGTCGGCCAGAGAAAAACAGGAGAAGCCTCTAATTAATTAAGCTCTTCAATGCAGCAGAGCATGTGCAGAAGCTCTGACTTACAATGGTGACCTACAATTTTCTCAGACCAACCAGAATACCCAATGCAGGCTCAGCTGTTCAGGATAACAGCTTGTACCTGGAGAAAGCAGAAGAGGAATCTGGCAGCGGGAAATGACTGTGGAAATGACTGATTCCCACCTCCTCACCCCCCCAAGCTATTTTTTCCTGCACATACAAGTGGCTGTGAATTAATAACTCCCCAAACCCACACACACTAACAACCAACCTGACTTAAAAGATTCCTCACAGTTGCTACAAACCAGCAATAAAATAGATATAAAGTATTGCAAAAATCACTGTCACAAGAAAAACTGTCAGTAGAAAACTGGATGGGGCTTGGAGCAACCTGATGTCCCTGACCATGGGGGGGGGGGGAATGGACAGGATGGGGACACTAGATGATCTTTAAGGTCCCTTCCAATCCAAACAATTCTATGTTTCTATGATTCTATAAAAGATACTGGAAAGCTACAGAAAAGGTTTCCTGCTTGTTTATGCTAGCAGCACAGTAGGATGATTTTCCCCCTAATATTTGTAAAATCAGCTTGTAAAATTGGGAAATAAAGTTTCACCATCTGTGAAATCAGCACAAATACCAAGGACTCTCATCTTTCCCAAGTGGAAACAAAGTTCAGCTCCGCATTAGCTCGGTTAAAAAAGCAGCAGGTTTGGTTCAATTGAGGATACCTACTGAAATATATTGAACATACTGAATATATTCAGACAAATATGCATCCCCAAGCTGAAACACGTTATCATTTCTTATTTCCCAACACACAAGAAAAGTGGGGAAAAGGAGTTGGGATAAGCATTTAGTCACAAAAAAATACAACTCAAAATTTAAACAGACACCTCAAAGTAAGAAAAAAAAAAAATTTATAAACATGTCCTTTTGAGAGACAGAGCAGCGCTGGCTCTCCTTGGAGCCTGGAAGTCAACTTGCTCATTTGTTCCCTGCACTTTGCATCAAACAGCAGGTGCAGCCAGGTGGGCTATTGGTACAAGTCCATGATAAAATGCCGTTTATCTTTGCAAATACTAATATTCATCAATTCCCCCTGCAGATAAAACAATAAATGTTTGCTTCCACAGATGGAGGGAACGTTATTTAAACCATGATACTATTCTAGTAAATCCAAGACAGATGGGCCAGGATTGGAGGACAACTGAAGTTGTTGTGTTTATGATAAGGGAATTAGAGTGACAGAAAGCCTCTTGCTGGGAAATGTGGGATCTGGTAGATTTGCATTCGCTTCATAAAGGCGGCGAATGCTCTACAAATACACTATTCAAAGTCAGTGAGCCAGAACAGTTTGGAGGTAGTGGGTCAATTCTAAAAGAGGGCACCCAGATTTCCAGGTAATTGTTCTGCAAAACACCATCCACAGAGGCCAGCAAGTCACTGCAAGCAAACCTGAAATAAGTTTTTTACTCTCAGTGTCTAGGAACAGCGAGAGTTTGGGGAGAAGGGGGAAAGTGAGAGAGAAAATACCCCAATCTCTCACATCACATGAAAAGAAAAAAAAGTATCGCAAGTTAAATTTGAAGAATATTTTTCTTCAGCACATTAATAGTGATGAAGGGTATTTGTGACCCATCTATACCAAACAGACCTAGAGCAATTAAAACTTTTCCATCTCATATAATCAAAATCCTGTTCATACGAAGTCAAGATTAAAATGTGTTTTATCTCTGTCTCTAAGTAGGCTACAGATTACTGTAGATGACAGTGGGGTTTTTTAGCCAGCAAAGAAAGAGTCAAAGGTGTTAACAGAAAAGTGGACCTGGTACCCCGTGACCAAGGAAGCAAAATTTATCCACTTCAGTAAATGCTGACAGAGCCATTACTCAAGCAAGGCTTCAGATAAGTCACTACTGAAGTCTTGAGCCCCAACAGTGAGCTGCAAGGGTCCTTGCTCTTGTTCATCTACACAGCTGATAATACACTGGGGGGTGAAAAAAAAAAAAGGAAAAGAAAAAATTGCAAGCTTGCGTACCCTGTTGCTACAGAAAGTAAATGCACATAGGCTATACTAAGATGACATTAAAAACCTGGCATTTTTCTAATGAATCTGTGCATTTTAAGGATGCTATCTGAAAGAAGGATCAGATCAACAAGGCTGCAGGGCAAAAACGAAGACATTGAAGACATGAAGAAACCAATCTAACTGAGGCAGCTGCCAAAATTTACTTAAAACACTTAACTGGACAAGGAAAACTATGGTAAAATTTAACCTAAGTTAAATTTCATTTATATGTTCAATAAACCCAAGTTTATTGAGCAGGATCTGTACGACTGCAGGCATGGCAGCAGATGCTCTCATCTTCTTCCCATCACATCGTCAGTCTGCTCTCTAATGACGTACCTTTAAAAGCAGACATTGGGGATCAGGTGCTTACTGTAGTCCAAACAGGGCATTTTATTTTCCCACTTGAGAAAAAGCTTTGAGCATGATGACAAAGTAATTCCTTTACACTCTCCCTGTTTCATCCTTCTCACTTCAGCATCACCCTGCGAACTTCAGCCTGGTGATAATAATAGCATCAGTCTTACTAAAGGCTTATGGGAGGAAAGCCAACCTTTTTTTTTTTTTTTCTCTCTAGATATGTGGATGTATTTGGAGTAAATGGGGAGGAACTTGAGATACCGCAAGTTAAAACTGAGGACAGAAAAAGCATAGAATGAATATGTATGTGTTGCATAGCTTAAAATAAGCAAAAAATGTTGCTTCCTGATGGTCAATTTTCAAATCCAAACAGCTTTTGGCTTCACTGGCCACTGGTGTTTCTCCATATCTGTCCTAGTTTGAGTTAGAACAGAACTCACTGAAGTAGTTAGAAGAGACTTAGCTGTAAAGTAAAATCACTGAACAGAATTAGTTTTGTTCTAGCTCAAACCAGGACAACACAAAAAACCACAAAAACACAAAAAACCAAACACAACAAAAAAGAGACATTCTGACAGGAAATGAGGGTCAGAAACACTGAAATCAACAACTTCACATTGGAGATTGTTTTTTTCTTCCCACATTATTATTGATATTCAAAAAAAGTAACTTTTTAAAGCACATTCCTCAACTCCACACGACAGCCACCAAGGCACGTAACACCATCCAGAGGGACAGGGTCAACAGGCAGCGCCTGTTTCCTACACCCATCACTAGGAAACTGGGCAAGTTTAAAAGGCTGCAATATTTGTATGTATTTACGCCCTCACTGATTTTATATGACAAAACTACAACTAAAATAAAATAGAGAAACAATGACAGCTCAAGTTTAGCAAAACAAGCTTCTAAGCCTTCTTTCATCATATCACCTGACTTAATGGTTGGCATGACATGCCAGAAGTAAAGGAGCTTCTTTGTGTAATTACCACGTCTCCTCCTGCTTTATCTTTGTCTTCCTCATAAACATTTTTTAAAAAAAACCAACAACCATTGCTTAAAATGCAAATGCAAGAAGCATTTCATCTTTACAGCAAAACCTGTTTCTTCTGTTCTTATCAGTATTTTCATTAGAGGTACTTTTAGCTCGTACCTTCCATCTTTACTGCTTGAATACCATGTTGACGTTGAAACACTTTTAAAGTGTGCACCAGGCCACAGGCTTAAGTCTTGCTGTTTTCTTCCTAACTTTTTCAGAACTCTCTTAGAACTTCGCAATAATTTCTTCCTGTAGCCATGAACCTGCTCCTCTTTGCATCAGACTGGAATTCCGAGGCTTTTTTGTTTACTTCCTCATTTGCACACAATCCTCCACCCCCTGTTTTTCAAAGAGCACAGTTCTAGAAATACACAATTTCTTAACAAGCTGCCACTGCAAAGCCTCAAGATACCAGTAGTACTGTCACTTACCAGCAACTGAGTAGAAGCTTCAAAAAAAAAAAAAAAGAAAGATAAAAGAAATCAAAGCATATCTAGATTTTGATGTTTATCCTCAGTCCTAATGGGCATAATCACTGTAAAAATATCATACATTTTATTTCCATTCCAGAGGTTTTGATAGGAGATTTTGAGAATTATTAAATTCTTCTGCAGTTTTCTTAGGTAAAATTTAGCTATTGCACTGAATGCACCTTATATTAAAAAAAGTTATGTGTGTGTGTCCCCCCGCCAAGGCCAAACAGCAGGCAATAGAAGGGTTAAATGAAGGATGGGAGGTGGTGGAGAACCAAGGGTGGAAAAGAGAGAGGATAGAAAAATCAGTTCTTAATATTATTATCAGTTAGTATTTCACTGGGAGGTTTTATTTTGATTTCAAATACTTATCTAGCATTGCCATATACAGGTTTCCAGATACCAAACCACAGCGCCGCATCTCTTCTACTTGCTGACAACTACCTTGGTAGAGTGTGAGACACAAAAAAAGACACTTGAGGCAAGAGGACAAATATTCAAAGCTACTGATGAGAAGAAAATTTGGGAAGCAAGAGCACTGAAAAAGCCAGGGTAAGTGTACAACGTACTGAATGTGAGGCTGATATGGAAAACCGAGCCAGTAACTAAGTCAGGGTTCAGATACAAATGAAGGATCCCAGTGGATGTATGTTATGACCATGCCTAGATCAGTATATTTTTTTGGACATTTCTGGAGAGTTGGTCATGATTACGAGTAACAAAAGCAAGAGCAGAATCTTGAGCTGCAAGACTAAGCCCAAGTGGTACGACAACCTGAAACTTCACCAGCTTCTAAGAAGCTAGAAGTAGTTTCAGGCTCTGCACAGATCCCTAATCCCTACAATTTCTGCAGTTTAACAGTGTCCTACTCCTACTTTCTAGATTCCCCCAACCTTTCAGTTACAGCAGTCAGCAAAACACAAGGCTTTATTTATTGTTCTAAGCAAATAACGAACATACCAAACCAAACGCTACAGTGCAAGCCTTTTTTTATTTGAGGTGTTGGATGTTGGCTACAGCACGTTATTTTCCCAACCCTTGAAAGGTTTAAATAGACTGAGATGTACTTCTTTGCATTTCTACCAAATAAAATTAGAAATAAAAAAGTCTTGATATTCCCCAAGTATTTTCTGGAAACCTCCCAGTGCTAGCGTAAAGGCACTGAGAGAAACTGCTGAAGCAGCAGAACCTGGGACGTTAAATTAAACTGGAAATACCTATAAGCATTCTTGTAAACAGATCATGCGTGGATGATGGGGATAAAGGCTGCTATGAAAGACCAGATAACTTACTGAAACATTCAGCTGCTGAGGATATAAGGGAAGGAAAGGATATTATTAAAATGTTTATTATGGTAATACATAAAAATTAATTTGAAAAAATCGGCTCCCACTACACAAGCCTTATAATGAGCTTATAGCCTAAACACTGATTCTTTGTCAGATTAAGCATACTTTGCTTCCTTTGTGTTTTATGATGTGATGCAGCTACATGCAATTTTTTTTTCCTTTAAAAGACATCTCCTTCAATATTCTATTACCAGCAAAATAGGCCTACGAGACAGAAGTGTCAGCCTTTGAAAGGCAACAGGATTTAAAAATGAACTGAGGGGGAAGAACGTCCAGTTATCTGTTAATACTAGCCTTTTTTTTTTTCCAAGAAAGTTAATGTCATTTTACAGTTCAGAACTTGCTAGCGTTGGGTTACAGAGATAACAGGATTTACATGATCACAACAATTTTTAAAATACCCCATCACTAGTACTAAATTTTACTTGTCCTGCAGACAAGTCAAAGTAATTTTCTACTTGTCAAAGATGATAAATCAGTTGTCTGGTGACACTGACAGGTGGATTTGTCAAATCCCCCTTGAAGTACTTTGGTCTCTGCTTTCAGGCTGCCTGTGAGCTCCTGAGACTGCAGCAGCACAAGGGAGGGATTAGGAAGAGTTCAGATTTTTCAGGGCTGCTGCCCATTTCCCCAGCTTTCCAGATATTTTTCTTTCTGCTTTACTATTCAAGTGTGTGTCCAGCATCCAGCTGTTGGATTTTATTCTAGCACTTCCCCTACAGAATTCCAGTTAAAAAAAACCTAAAAACACACACTGCATTTGAAAACACATTTTTTGCTCATAGATATCAAGTTCTCTTTACTTCAAGACAGGGGCACACCTTAAGAAAGATGAAATTAAACCCCATTTCTTCTACCCACCCTGTTTGCCACTATACATCACTCAAAAGAAACAACTGGTATTTGAAGTGAGGGGAAAACTGCGATGGCAAAGATGTGTGAATGGAAGCAAAACTTTTGTGCCTACCAGCCACAAAAACATCCACTTATTTACAATAAAAGTCAAAATGTTCCAGTGAAAAACTTCAAGTACTGATGTCAAATAAAGCTGACAAGACATCTAATACAAATTGCTCCCTTTTTAGGCTTTCATGAAATAAATTAGAATGGTATTAATATGCTGTTTGGGCTGTACTTCTAAGGTAAATAAGTTGTGCTTAGGAGCCCATGGCAGGTATATCACAGACAAAGACTAATCTGGAAAAATAACTACCTACAGACAAAAAATATAGGAAATGCAGAAGAGGAAATGTTTTTTCCTACTACCCTTAGAAGTAACACCACTTGGGCACAGGTCTTTCTCCAGCAGAGATACCTCAGTGCTCTGCAGCGAGCTTCCAATGCTCTTGATCCAAAGACCAGACAAATGCAAACAGCAGCTCTCGTCTAACCAGCAGATATGAAAAGATGAGAAGCCTGAAAGTGAAGCCCAGAGGCAGTGCTTCATATTGGACCTTCCTCCAGAGCAAGCAAGCCTGTTGGTGAGGACTCTCCAGGCACCACTGAGTGCCTGCTCCTCCTCCAGATCTTCTATAAGACTTTGGAATAGCAAGGTGGATCCTAGAGTTGAATTTGACTGCCAAGGCTTGCTCTGCTCCATCTTCAGGACACTGCAGGTACGGTTTGCCTGGGATTGAATACAACACTACTGCATCTGGCACCTTTCTATAAAGCTCAAAGAATTAGGAGAAACTGCAAGAAATTGGTTTTCATCTTGTGATAAAAAATGTGAGCTACGCCACAACAAATAAAAGACAACTCCCTATTCATGAGCCTGTTCTTCATTGGAAAACCTGAAAAGCATAAGGTTTTGCATTTTATCTTCTCTCTCTTAGCAAGAAATGCCAAAGAGCCTGTAGATTTGAGATGAGGGATTAGCACTGGTTTTTCTGTGTCCTAAGATAACATTTGTACCATTCCTCTAAATTTTCACATTAAATCCTCAAGCTAGAAATATAGCATAAGGACATTTTTTATTTCACTTTGACAGAAAGGCAGTTCACTCTTATTCCTAAGTTGTTTGAAAGCATTTCCTTCCTCCTCCATATCACTCAACATAGAAGAGGTGAGGAAAAAGCCATTTCTGGCCACTGACAAAGGCTGAACAAATCGCCCGGCGGCGGCATGCAACTCTCTGTATCCCCATTTATCCGGGAGGCTGAGTCAGAACCCTCTTTCCCCACTGTAAGCAGGCAGGGTGGAAACGATGACAAACTGGTTTAGAGGCTACAAGATGAACTAAGACATTTGGTATTAGTGTAACGCAGACACAATTCTGATTGTAATAAAGTCATTTCTCGAAGCTGCTAAGTGCAGCTGTTCTTCCCCTGTCTTGCCACCCACACTGTGCTGTGAGCAGCAAGACTGAAACTCAAGGGTGAGGCAAAGAAATCAAGTGGGGAAAATGAAATAAATCACTTGGAAAACAGCTGGATGGTAAAAACGGTCAGCCTTTAGGCTGGAGAGCCGCTCTAGATCCTGCTGGTTTACGTTACCATTAACTTGAATCTAAATGCCATCTGGGTAAGCAAGCTACATTTTAAAAGATACATGTAAATTAATCTGCAGTTATTTCCAAAGATAAGCCAGCAATGGAATAATACTCTCACCAGAGAATCCAGAGCAGAGTTGCTCAAAGTCTTTAGAGGCAAAAAGTTTTTTTCCCCTGGAAGTGCTGTGATCTCGCAAGAAAAGTTTATTGAGGATTTCTTTCTGGCATGAATAATTTATGTGTCTTGATACTCTTAATATTAAAGACATACAATTATGAACAGAACAGGAGATAACTCCTCAAAGTTGCTTCTAATTCAGGCTGCATTTATACTACTAAAAGGGGAAAAGAAGAATCATAGCCACTCTCTCCCCACTGTTGTCAAAGGAAAATTGAGCAAAGCATAGAACCAGCCAGTATCTCTTTCAATCCTGAGCCGCCAGCATTCAGATTGCAATATGGGTTTCAGGAATATAAAAGGGGAAAAAATGCAGAGGAATAATACCCACAGTGGCTCATCAGAATATTAAGGAGACTGCAGATTGTCAGAGCTCTGGAATCGGATGCTGATAACTCATCAGAGCTCCTGCTCAGCTTTCAAGCAACAAAATGCATCTGCACATGTTTGGGAATAGATTTGCATTCATTGTTTCCTATATGCTGATGAAGGGTAAGATAAAAAGGTATAAAAAAAAGCTTTCCCTCATGGGTGCCAGTACTTCCCCGGCCTTACTGGATATTTCAACCAGAGGAAAAGAACATCCTAAAAAAACCCTGCAAATACTAAAATCTTTCACATGCCAGGCCTCAGGACCAGCATGGCCTCTGCATTGAGCTTGCTTCCCACAAAACCAGCACCACCCCTCTTTCACCCAATATCCTGCTGGCAAGAAACATGGAGAAATAGCTGGGCTATGCAGCAATCTACTGGGTAATACAGCTTGCCACCACACTGCAGCTGGCATTCGCAACATTTGCTGAATTCTTCATTTTTCTCACCGATCACATGCAGCTCATTAACCTCAGAGCCCTGGTAATTCTCAGTCCAATGCCCTACGTTTGCTTTTCGAGATGAGGCACTCAAATGCTGCTACTTTTCGCTGTAATTTTAGCCCCTCAGACTCTTCCAGCATTCCATTTACAAGGATACTTCCACCTCACGTTTATACCAGCACACATACCCATGTGCAGTTAAACATGACACAAAGCAACAAGGGAGAGACAGAGAGGATCTCTGTAATGAGGAAAGGCTGAGAGCCCTGGGGCTGTTCAGCCTGCAGAACAGAAAGCTCCAGGGAGACCTTATTGTGGCCTTTCAGTACTTAAAGGGAGCCTATAAGAAAGATGGCGACAGACTTTCTAGCAGGGCCTGTAGCGACTGGACAAAGAGTGATGGTTTTAAACTAAAACAGGGAGATTTAGACTAGATAGAAAGAAGACATCTTTGACATTGAGGGTGGCAAGACCTTCGCTAAGGTTGCCGACAGGGGTCGATGCCCCATCCCCGGAACCATTCAAGGTGAGGTTGGACAGGGCTCTCAGCAACCTGCTCTAGTTGCAGATGTCCTTGCTCACTGCGGGGAGGTTGGACTGAAGGGACATTTAAAGGTCCCTTCCAACCCAAACCACTCCATGATTCTGTGAAGACAAGTTCATCTCCAGATCTTAATGAGAGCTGGACATCACCTTTGTTGAAATTCCTTTGACATTTACACAAAAACAATTTCTCTCGTGGCTTTCTTTGCCATTCCAAGCAATAATGACACAGTTACAATTAACATTGTGCTCATTTTATAACAGAAGCACAAAAAAAAAAAAAAAAAAAAAAAGGTCTGGCTACCCTTTGCTAGAAACAAAAAAAACCATCAGGGTTCCAGGAAAACGACTGGTGTGGGTTTTTTCTTTAGGATAACCAATGTTTCTATCAACACGACACCCAAGTGGAAAATCAGCAAGTCTTACGAGATGATGATTACAAATCCTAAACTATGTCCACTTTGTGACATTGCAGAAGTGAATTATTTTTTCACAATGACATAAAATACCTTGAGGTACTAATCCCTCCAACAGACTTAGCTAAATGCTGTGCATCTACTGAAAACTGCACATCTGCATCACATTAACCAGTTTCTAAGTGTCTCCACAAATAAGTGAGGACATACCTCATGCCCCAGATAAAAAGCAAAAGCATCACTAATTGTAGAAAGACACAGCTAAGCCTTGAACTGAATCACCCAGTAGAAATTACAGGAAAAAAAACACAAGGTACAATGCAAAGGAAGAATACCCCACAATGAGTAAAAGGAGTAAGAACTGTGGTGTTCCTTCCCCGAGCTGTGCAAGTGCTTAAGTAAGAAGCACATGACATAGTGCTGGCCTCTTGCAAGGACAAGAGGCAAACGTGATGCCCTTGGAGTCACAGGGCTGACCAGTTCAGTCATGAGTAATGAGAGCTCCAAGGAAATACAGGCATTTCCTCTTCTAATAATCCAAACATCCACCTCCAGGGTCTCAAAATGATTAGCAACAGAGCTTAGTAAGGAAAGTACCTAAAAGTCAGTCGCGTCACCTATCCTGGGTGGAAGTGTAAGGCCACTCAGCCAGCTCTAATTTGCCATCTACCCATATTAAAAACTAGTGAGCTTCCAATGTTTCTCATGGAAGGCACTTCCTTTTGGAAGGGAATGAAAAAAGCAACCTTAAAGCAGTGAAAGTAGGTCACCAAGAAGCCACATCAATAAAGTCTGGAAACAAAACAAAACAGGGAGGGATATTGTGTCAGCTATAGAATCAAGTGGTTATTATAAATGGACATCAAAAGTATGGCTAGAACATTTCCACTGGTAAGTCATTTCATGGATGAAATGTAACTACACAGTAAGTGATACACTACAGCTTTTCTTTTGTTATGTCTCCTTCAAAGCTACTCTAAGTTCTAAACAAAATTGCTTGCTTTTCAGACTGAACTCATGATAACCCCTCTAAATTCCATCAACAACAGCAGCAATCTCGACAGCAAAGACTTCTGTTATCAGATATCAACCCCCCGACACCCGTCTATCACCACAATTTTAATTTAAGATTCATTCCAAAGTTATTGTAAGAGCCATCTAGGTACAGATTGATCTGTCAACAGATGTGGTAGTTATGTTCTACAACTGGATGGGTACGTAAGCCAAAAGATGTCATGGCCTCGACAGCAGGCTGGTGTATAACTCTGCTAATCCTGCAGAGACGGCTCTTGAAGGCTATCGGCCTGAACACACGGAGAACTAGGGCCCATCAGTCCACTCTCACCTTTTTTCCCGGAAATGTTAGTGAAAAGTCAAAGCCCATGTAACCCACAATTATAGCAAGTAGTTTCTCAGCAAAGAAGAAGTAGGTCAATTTAATTCTTGGCACCTGTTTATAGGAACACCTACCTAGTCCTATGGGAAGCTACCTTAACTCCCATGAGAGTGCTTGCTGTGTCCTGGGCTGGGCTGGTTTCAAATTCATTCAGAGAAGAAAGTCATAGAATCATTAAGGTTGGAAAAGAACTCTAAGATCATCAAGTTGGACCATTGCAAGGAAAACAGTTAATGTTTCTTGATAGTAACAGCTATTGCCCTTTAAATCCTTCACATAAACAGGGCTTAAAATAAATTTTAAAATCAATATTTAAGTCTGAATACAGGACTACAAACATAACCTCCTTCTAGTTGCTTATGGATAATTTACAGTTGCTTGCTAGCTTGTATATGTAAAAATTACATGACTGGCTGCCTCCTCCTTCTGAGCATCAGGTTAAAGGTGCCAAGAGAGTTGTTAAACCCAAATTACCAAAATGTACCATTGGAGATAACTGGCCTAACATCCCAATGAAGTCAGGATTCAGATAACTTTGAGATACAAGGCTTCAGGTAAATGCTGCTCTTACACAGAACATACATTTATATTTGATAGCCATGCTGCGTTTGCAGATGGCTTTCTATTCTCATCCGTTTCTATTTTTTAACACAGAAAAAAAGTAATGTGTTCTGACAAGGAAATAGCACAAAGCAAGTTGGGCCAGTATAGGGAAGATTAATGCCTTTTCATACCACTTAGCTCTTTAACTATTATTACTGCATTCCTCTCAATTTTTTTTTCCACCAAAGTTTCAGACGTATTTTCATTCTTGCAGCATGCAAACTCTCCCTGTTCCAGCATTAGGCTGGAATTGAAAAAAATATTTGTTTCTTTCTTATCATCTTTCCTTTCTCCTACGCATTCATCATTTTGGAGAACAGAGGCTGTTTACTTCACATTCCTAACTTCCCTATTAGTAAGTCCAAAAAAAAAAAAAAACCCAAAAAAATTAGGGCAGAAAATGCTTAACTTCCATCTATAAAGCTTGTCAAGGCTGACAGAAAAAAAAAAAAGGGGGCTTTCTTCCTTAATTTGATTTAATTGTTATAATGATTTAATGGTTATAAATCGAGAAATTAGCAGCCACTGGAATGAAAATGAGCATAGTTAAGTTTGTAGTGGCCTCGGTTCTCACTGCTCTGCCACTACTTACAGATCTTGATGTGAACAACCATGGGGGTTCTGTAAGCAGAGGAGTCACCAGTTGAGGGCATGTGAAAGAAAACTGACATAAATATTTATGGCAAGACAGCAAAGCTCTTTTTTCTACCTCACTATACGGGATATAAAACTCATTACCTCCGAGAGTTTAGGCAGTTTGAAAACTTCAGCAAGCAAGGCCTTAGCTGATGGAAGGAGTTAAGGAAGAACCCCATGAAATTCATTCAACAGGGTAATCAATCACCCCACACCTCACTGACATCCTATGCAAGTGCTGCCAGAGAGCAAGAGAGAAAGAGACTCTATAAGCCTATGCCATCTAGGAGATAAATCTTATCAAATCAGGTTTAGAAGGATGTTAATTTTTTTTTAATTTTTTTTTTAAATACCATATCCTTGTGTCATAGTTTTCTGCTTTGGTGATAACACTCAGCTTTCCCCAACTTCTTGTTTTCCAAGAGACCAAACAACTCCCCACAATCCTGAACAAAAAGATGGAAAATAATGACAGAAATGTACCATAAATGCTCAGTATTATTTGATGAGGAAATCTAACAATTTCCTAGCAAGCGTGAGCACATTGTGCTTTCGGTGCACAATATACGTGTTCCAATACACTCAATTAAGCCAGGAAACCCAGTAAAGTTAGCAGCTTGGCTGTACAGCCTGAGGTATAACCTCATAATGTAAATAAACATCTTTTCCAGAAGCTGTTTGTCTCCTCTTCTTTCATAGTGCCTGCACATCAAGATAAACCACCTAATACAGAAAACCACTATGGGTCAGTCAACTGTTGGCAAAGCCAACAAAATACAGAAGTGTTACACAGCAGCACAGGGTCTCAAACGCCATGGAAAGGATGTTAGAGCTTCACGTGGCTTAATCATCACTCTATAGTTTTTCCAGTCTCCATCTGCAATATATTTTTCTCCCTCAGTCTACAGTGAAGAGTTACCTACTTAGAAATAATGATTTAGTCAAATACTTGGCCTTGGTCACAAATGAAGAGAAGTTAATCAGTGCCAGCTATCCAAATGCCTTCACACCAGCAGTCCAGCCTGCTATCACTGTAATGAGACAAGTTTATTACATTTTGAAGGCCAATAAAATTTTACCTTTGTTTGGGTTTTGCTAAAAAAAAAAAAAAAAAAAAAAGTGGAGCAAGCAGATATAACCACCTGAATGAAAACTTCCCATCTGAGAGGACCTTGCCCTGCAGACCTCCAGGTCTCACAGCTAATAGGCTATTTGGGAGGATTATTAATAATCACGAGAGAATCCAAGTAGCAGGCTTAAAGGTATCCCAAAAGTGAAGCAGCACAACTCAAAGTCTGCAAGCAAATCACTGTAGATGTCTCAGGAGATCTGACTTCTGTTGCCAGATTTCTTGTATGTCCTTGGGCAAGTTATCTGACCTGCTTGTGCCTCATTTCTTCACCTTTCCAGCTCACAGCAGGACACTCAAATTAAACTGTTAATGCTTTAGATGTACTCACATAGCAAGGCAATGAATGGGGCAAGGAAGCGAAGCTGATTCTTCCCCCTTTTACTCCCATGGGCAGCATGGGAACTGCTAATAAAGCAGTCACTCTTTGCCATGACAAAATGGCACACAAAACTGAAGCAAAGTGATTATTTCATTCCTTAACAAGATTCAAGGACTGGATTCTACTTTGCATGCATTTTCCTCAAGCCCTTGTACTACCCACTGCGCTGACTGGTGCAGCATCCCTACCCTATCTTGCCCAGACGGGTATCAGTGCACTAAAGAGTCAGCTAAGTGAGGGTGTGAATTACCTCTGCTTATCTCAAGCCAATCCACTGACTCAAGTAATGAGAAACTGAAGAAAGCAAGCAGGTTTTTAACTCTTATCTACTCTCTAAGTACCAACCACGGAAAAGAAATCCCTCCAGAAGTACCAACCCCATCTGCATTTCCTCCAAACCCTCACTGGTAAAAGAAGTGTTTCCTACAAGGAAAAAGCCAGTTATGCCGTTATATTCCATGTAGCCACTTTTAAGTTTTTCCTCAAGGATATCCCCAAAAAATGGATATGACATAAATTTCTAGGCTTTCCAACTGATACAGCCTAAACATAAACACTGCTATTCTAGAGCTGGGGAACATCAACCCTCTCACAAGAGAATTTGAAGTTGTTCAGGGTGCAAGGTGGCTCACTGCCATCCAGCAACAGCTCACAGACCCCTGCCACCTCCCAAGAGCATTTCCTTCCTTCTCTCCTTACTTCCACACCATTAAATACCTTGAAACAGATTAAATGACAGAGGTAGAGATGCTGCATGCAGGCAATGCTGACCGCTTCTCATCTGGCCACAAAATGCTCCCTCTGGTGCTGGCCAATCCTAAAATGCTCTGCTGGCTACGAGGCCTACGCAAAACCATGGCCAGCAGGAGAGACAGGCCAGCACAGCTCCAGACCTGCATTCCTTGAGCGTTAAGCTTTGTCTAGAATACTGATAAAATGTCTTTTGTTCGTTCACGTCAAAAAAACTTCAAAGAGTCCTGACACAAAACCTTCTCTCTCAAAGCCCTAGATTGCTGTGGTGGGCATCCAACGTTTGTCACACACGGATAAAATCTACACAAAATGTCACTTCCTATTTAGTTTCTCTTTCCTTGTCAGCAACTTCACATCAAAATCCAAGTTCTCATCCTCTTTTCCACTATCCTGCCTCTCAGTACCTTGCATAAATTCCCTGCTCCCCAGTACAGAAAGTGCTCTCAGAATTAATGCTACAATATCTATGGTCTACTGAAAGCATTTTCTATGCTTTTGTCATGTCACCCAGACTGCGAACAGGACTGAAGTCAAGAGCTTCTGTGGAATCCTTTGGACTATTAGATGAAAGCCTAACCTCAGGAAAGGTTAAGTCTAAGAGAAGGATGATCATTTTTAGTCACGGGTTCCTAAACACTTCTCTTCCTCTCATCACAGGACTGCTTTCCACTCCCACACCTCCTTGGACACAAAGACTGAATACACACCATCCCCTCCCAACATCCTGAGCATCCGTGTAATCCTCCCTCCACTTCCAAACACACTTGCTATTTTTCATCCTTCTTTGCTATTTCCCTTCTTCTCTGGTCCAGGCTACAAATTCCCAAAGGCAACCAAAGCAGCCTCTGTCTGCACAACACCCAGCACATCTATAGTGCAGGTAGTGTAAATAAATAAGTAATGTGTAAATAGAATTAATTCTCTTAACACAGAAGAAAACGGGACATTTTCAATTAAACCCTAATGTCCAAGAATGCAGACGCAGCACTAGAGGAAGGGAAAAGGTGCCTGCAGGTTTTAATCAAGCCAGAAACTACCAGAGAAGCATATGCATTCTTATGCAAATCCCCAGCAGAGGCATTGCACATCTGCTGAAATGGGTGTCGTTTTCCCACAGTTTGCAGAATTAATGTGTTGCACTGCAAGCACTGGCAGGCGCTTAGTTTAAGAGCTAACTTTTAATGGGGTATTCCCAGCTGTAAAAAAAGAAAAGAAAAATTACAAATGCCTTTAGATAATAAGGGATTGAAATCCAGGATGTAGTTTTTATACTTAGTTAAGTGCAAAGCCCCCCTTCACCTCCAAGAGCTCATTACTTGCACTACTCCAACTTGATTTATAATTTAAAAATAATCCCGATTCTTGGAGAAGAGCCTTTCTACAGTTCTGTGACCTTTTGAAACCCCATTAAAGAGAATTAACAAAAGTTATTCCCTCCTAATCATTTTTATAAAGGCTTTCTGAGATAACGGGTGGGGGAGGAGGGGTGTCAAAACACACAAGGGACATTGTGAGAAGTTTACAAACCAGAACACGGTCATTTTTCTCTTCACTTGGTTACTTTCCTTCCAGATACAAATTGTATTTCCATTATTACTATGTGCCTTTACAGAGGATTTCGAAAGAATTCAGCTGAGAGCTTAACTCTGTGACCTTGGGGCTAAGAAGCCGTGTATGCCAGAAAATGCTGAAATCTCAGCTATTTTTTTATAAAAATCTATAAATATCAGTTGAAAGGAACCCATGATCTCATAATAAGTCAATGGGTCACAGTTACACTCCTCTTATCTTCCCTTTTTTTCCTATTGTTTAAAAATAGGAAACAGCACCACATGAAAATGTTCAGCCCGAGATAAATCATGTGCCTGAAATACAGGAGTCAGGAAACTGCTGTTTTAAAATAATGTCATCCTCATTTTCCCCAACATGCTCTAGTATTGTTGATGCCTCCAAATATTTAAGTGACTTAATAAATTAGTAACCTAGGCAACATTTGCAACAACAGTGCCTGCTGAGAGAGCCCGGCTAAAAACTCCTAAAAACATTCCATTTATGTATAAATTCACATCAGTGTTCCTTGAAAAGAGGAAGAGCAAACAGTTTTAACATCAAAGGGCTAATTCTGCAATAAAGTTTGTGAGTAAAGCAACCAAGAAGAACAGGAGCTGTGGTGGCACAAAGAACCCATATTTCACCCCCTACATGCCTGTAAAATTTCCCTGAAGTCAAAAAGAGCTGTCAGAGGAGCTGTCATGGAGCAAGTACGAGCAGATCACCTGTAAGAGCACTTCAGTCGCATCTTTTGCTCTTCCCCACGGCTGGCTGGGGAGGGGAAGCGCCACCTCTGCCCACAGCACTCACCCGCTTAAACCTGGAGCAATCGCAGTCACTTAAAACTTTGGCTTTGATTAAACTCTACATTTCACAGAGGGGCACCAACTAGAAATCGTTGCAATTTATCATCTCGACAAAGTGAAAAAAAGTTTTATACCTTCATTATTTAACGTTTGTACCTAATAGGCTGTGGCGGCACCTGAAGGCCATGATAAGGTCAGATATCCCTACAGTAGGCATTGTCCAAATCCAGAGGAAATGACATTTCCTGCCCCAACAAGGTTTATCTTCCAAGCCTGCTTTTGCACCAACTTTCCAGGCGAGTTAAAAATAAGCCTATTGATCAGAAGTGAAAAAAATGCTTATGAACACTGACCTTCTCTACTTGCTCTATGGGACTGCCTGCACAGACATGCCGTGCAGTTCTTCAGCTCCCTTTCACCCTTCCGAGGGTCTCATCCACACCTTCAGCTCATCTCAGTTCTTCATAACAGCAAACCGTCTCCTGCAAGGAGCTCTGTACACACTCAGAAACACAGCGGTACGCAAATCCAAGTCCAGCTACATTACATCTCAAGGGGAAGAAAACCCTCTACACCTACAACAGCCATCTCTCGACTATCAGGTTGCCTCACCGCTTTAATTTGTTATGAGGTGTTTTTTAGGGTTTTATATTAAATACACCCTTCCTACCCACCCCTTGTTATAGAGCCTCCAGATTATTTTCTAATTGAGCTTCTGGAGATGAGTGATAAGGTTCAGAAGTGGAGAAGATGCTATCCCCCAGCCTGTTTTGGGCAGCCTTGGGTGGCCTCAGCAGCTCCTGCACCACTGCAAGGAAGATGCCGCCACCTGGTGGGATCTCCATAGGCTTGGGTGAAGGCCGGGGGGCAGGCTGGACCCCAGGGAGGGTTGTGGTTCACCACGCTCACCATCCTGGCATGGACAGCTCAGAAAAAGCTCACCAGCAGCATGAGCAAGGCTGGAAGGAGAGGATTTGCTGACAATGACAAGATGCTCTTCATTGGCAAATCCTGTTGGTGCTCATCCAAAGTGAGACTGTCTGGAAGTGAGACTCATTTTTAGGTACAATTGCAAGCAGTGGAAGAAGAAGAGGGGGAAAAAAAGGTAGGTATAAGCTACCTACAAAACCTTACAGAGAAGCAGGTTGTAAAGAACCAGAAAACCCTGAGACCAGATTTGGAGTCATTGATATCGGAGTTGAGCACAACAGATGACAAATTGCTGGAAAGGGTAACTCGCAGAAATTGGGCTTTTGAACTGAATTCCATGTGATTAGGAGATGCTTCTGTTCAGCGCTCAAGCCACAGCTATCTTTTAATCTCCACACGACACTACATGCATTACCATGGCTTCAGTTTTGAGCATGAGTCCAATATTTTCTGAGGGCCAATACTTAAAAGCCTTGGAACCTAGGTTTGAGGCAGCCAGGAGACATTTTTGTCTGGTTGCATGGGGTCTAGGGCTTTTTCTGGAGTCAGAGCCAGTGAAGCTCCATCTGTAGATCAATATCCATGAAAAATCATGGAGCCCTTCAAGCCTGCATTTGAAGAGACATTCCTCGCTGCCAGGATAAGCCTCCTCACCCCCCTTTCTCCTGGCAGAGAGAGAAGGCTCTTCAAATGTGCCTTCAAGGCTGCCTGTGGGATTAGAGGACAAGGTGATGAAAATATCCATGTCCGATCTGCACCCGAGTTTGTACAACTACTATCATCTTTTAGCACCACTGTTAAAAGAGAAAGACATTTCCTAGCCCAGGTAAGGCCCCAGAGCAACAATGTCTAATCACAGGATGAACATTCAAGAACAGACTCTTCCCCGTGCTATTTCCTACATATTTCAGCAGCACCTATTTTGAAATTCTAGCACATGAGTGTTTGCAGTGAGCTCAGATCAGGCACATTAGAAACTAATTTGACCACCCCCATTACAGAAGTTTACAACCTGTTTAGATACAGCCTGTAAGTCAGGCAAAATCTGTTTCTGCCCCCATCACATGCAACATTTAACATCAATGCTGTGATGCTGGCTTCATAATTCATTGCTGCAAAATCCATAGATGTTCAGTCAGCCACACCAAGCAATATAATTGCTCTATTTTCACAGTTAGCACTGAGAATGCCAAAAACTCAGTTACTCCCCTGCTTCGTCTTCCCAAAAATCTTTTTCAAAGAGCAGAGAAACAGACCTCGAAACACTGGTGGATTCTTTCAAATGTCAGTTATCCCTTGGACAGAGAAGAAAACCCTATAGCATTAATCAAGACAAGACACCTCTTCCCTCCTCCCATTACACACACACCATGAAAGGAAGCCATCATCCAGAACACATGTTGATACACATTTTACAGAAACATTAGTTGTGTGTCAAAACTAGTTCTTGGAAACATCATCTAACAACACTCACATGATTTGTGTTTCACGAGCAGTTAAACCTATCAACTCCGACAAGCAAATTTGCTGTTCCTGTTCACTATTCAAATATCAGGTTAGAGGAAACTGCTTGGATTTCAAACACTGTCCTTCGCTAAGGAAATCAAATTTCCACAGTTTGATAACGTCCTTGCTAATTCATTTACCCAGAAGCTTTTGAACCTCCAGAACATAGAATGAAAAATCTGTGCTTTAACTAGTGCAGCAAACGCATGAAATGCAAAAATAGCCAGACTATGATTTAGATCTCGTAGCGCAGTCAGACAAGATCTCAGTGTCACTCTGAAATCACATCCCAGACATTGTAAAGTCCTACTGTATTCACATCACTGTCATACTGTTGGCAAGCCGCAGAGCCCAGTAATGATGGTACTTCACTACTAAATTCTTTTCTTTGTGCTTATGGACGAAGTTTTACAGGCTCTGCAACCAGACCAGCTCCCCTCACACCAGTAATTACCTTCTTGGGTAGGGACGAAGGGGATGGCACAGTACTGCAGAACAGAGATGCACAGACAAACAGCCGTCTTTAAGCAGCTGCCAAACTCCTTTTTCTTTAAAATAAGCGTTTCCACTACTTAAGCCACTTTTCAGACAGCCACCTTTCATCCGCCACAACCCCCCCAATGTCACAGACCACATTCATAAAGACATATGAAAAAGAAATGCTATGACACCAAAAGCTGCATTTCTTGTCGTGCTATAAAATGCCTCTCCACTTTTCACATGCTAGATATTCCTTCCCTCCCCCAGCCATTCATGGTGAAATAATTAGTGTTAGTGTTCTCATTGTTTATCAGACAATACAGACAATAAGGCTAAGCTTTCTGCTCCTGTTTTCTTTTGCTATGCTGTTGTGGTTCTTCAGACAACTGTGCAAGGCTTTACTTTTAATCCTATAAATAACACTTGTCACTCATAGGTTTGTAACCCATATTTAGTTGCACACAAACATGGCACAGTTTCAGCTTGATTCATTGTCCACAAACTTCTCCAGATGTGTTCATGCAAGGGAAAAGAAAAAAAAAAGCTAATAAGCAGGAGGAAATAAACAAATACTAGTTAATCCGATTGCATTTTCATAGGGAAGGGGAGAAGACACTACCACATCAGATTCTGTACAAGGGAGAGAGATAATGAGCTGTTTTTAAACACAGACTAGGAATAATTTGCTATTGTCCTTGGGCTACGAGATGTATTTTTACACGCTTGAAGTCTATGCTGATTTTTATAGCCTGTGAGCTAGCTGCTCTGTCACAGGGAATTTTCTCCCATTTAACTACATGTTTGTGTCAGACTACAAACACATCACAACATATGACTTTATCAACAAGCAATGTTTTTTGCCAGGGCTAATTTTGAAACCGCATTCTTGCTTCCACTCATACAAGATATAACCTTGGGTAACAATCAGATAGGCTAGTGCCAGACATCCTCTTCTTAAGTACATTCTCATTTTACCTTTGGAAAGTATTCTAAACAAACAAACAATTTCAAGGCAATCTGCTTTTTCAGAGCTCCCCTTGACAAGAGCAGAGATTTCTTTTTTTCAGAAGGCTGCATTTTATAGTCCCAGCATTAGGCTGAGAGTAACAAGTCACGTAAGAAGCAGTAAGTAAGACACAGTAGAAACTACTAAAAATCCCAAACTTCTATTACAATTAATTACATTAAGTATAACTTTGCTCATTGATGCACCAGACAGAAGGCAGCCAGACAACCTCATCCCACTGCACCAGCTTTTCAGGCTTCCAAAACAAACACAAAGGTCTTTGAACAGACTGTGCTCTCCAGAAAACCTGCAGCCCGATCTTCCTCACTTGATATGTGCAAAGGCTAACCTTGGTGGTACTCACGATAATGAACTGCCATCAGCCAAGAAATCCAGCAGGGTTCCTGCGGATAACTTATTTATGTCATCTTTGTGTTTCAGGAATAACGCAACCAGTAACAGATCAACAATACAGGTTACAGAGAACATTTGCTTCTGGTTTTACAGGCCAGGGAAAACCCAGAGAATCTCTTTGGGATTCAGGGCAGGAGAGGAGGACCACAGGGACAACCAGCAGCGTGACAGGATGTGATGTAAAAAAGTACCAATAAAAGAAAGTTCTTTTACAGGTTTTCCATAACATGGGCAACGGTAACATAGTAACCACACATGCAACCACCACAACTGCTGTCTTGCCAAGGATGGGCCACCAAATTTGCTACAGGAGGGGAAAAGAAGATACTGTCTGCAGCAATCTTCACTCTGCAACATGGGAGCAATTATCATTAGATTACCAAGGCAAACAAGAGGGAAAGACAAGAAAAAGATAAAACAGAATTTCCACTATTTAGGTGCTGATCGGGAGATTAAGCCTGACTTGCATTTCAGTTGAGAGCCTAAACAAACCCAAAGGCCCTGTCACATAAATCAAGCTAATTTTAAAAGGTTACATACCAAGGAGAGTTTGGGAAAAGAAGGGGAAACAACACCGGGTCCTGTACATCGGCCAGACCGCTAGAGATTTTAAGATCCCTTTTTTTTAGTAAATAATAAAGGTGCCAATTTAACGCACGGGACCCACCGTATCAGTGCCTCCCAGGCCTTTAATGCCTCATTAATACTAATCAGAGCCGGCGCTGGCAGGCGGCGAGAGCTCAGCCCTGCCCGCACTCGCATCCTGTACTTGACTCCCGGACACACAAAAGGTTTGGACGCGGATCCCCGCCTGATAATACTGCGACATCCCCCCGCCGGTGCCGGCTCCGGCAGCGCTGAACGCGGAGCACCCTGCATCCCAGCCAGGAGTACCGGCGGGAAAGGAAGGGGCTGCTACGGGGTGGGCTGCGGTTGAACGCGGGGCTCCTGCAGCCGGGAAAGGGTGGGGAAAAGGAGACTCGGGAAAAAAAAGAAAGTTAGGGCCGGGAAGTTTTCCCTGCCCGTCCGCTCCAGCGCCCGGCGGCGGCACCGGCCCCAGCCCCGCCGCGCCCTCAGCGCCGGCGGCATCCCGGGCTAGCAGGCGAGAGCAGTGGAGGGCCGAGTGCCCGCGCGGACGGGGCAAGGCGGCGGACGGCGGGGCTCAGCCAGGCCAGAGCAATCGGCTGCCGAGGCAGCGAGCCGGGACCCCCCGCCTCTGCCCTGAGGGAGGGAGAGGTGGCGGGCGGCGGTGGGCCGTTGCTCCCCCTTAGGGACGCGGGTAGAGCTGCCCCCCGGCCCCAGCCTCCCCACCCCTGGCCGGGACCGCTTCGCTACGCGAGGCTTCTAATCCCCACCCCCGAGGGGGTTCGTCGTGGCCCCCCGGAGGGGGTTTAAAATGGCCCCCGAGAGGTTTCCCCTCAGCGGCGCTCCCCGCCTCACGGGTTCACCTCTCCAGCGGGAGTCTGCCCGGCAGGGCGGGCGGGAAAGACGGCTGGAAGAAGAGTTTGTGGCTTGGCGGAAGCATTCCAAAGGAGTCAAACCCGGGGGATGAGCCCGCTGAGAGTCGAGCCACATCCACCTCACAGCGGCCCTTTCTCCGGCCTGCAAGTAGCATCAGGATGTGAAGATGATGGTTTTAGCCTTAAAAAGCAGCATGAGATAGGGTTTCCCAGGTTCAGACCTGCGTTCATGTTGCATTTCAGAGCATGGCTAATGGAGACTGTTCAGTCTTTCATGCACTTACACAGTCTGCTTCTTCCAGGTACCTGAGAAGGAGATGTGCTGGCGAGAAAGGAGGACAACTGGCTTGATTAAATTTATTTCATTAAAGGGATTTACAGCTTGATTTGACTAAATGCCTATTTACTGACCTCTCCAAGTACACCAGGGTTGTATTTTCTATTTTGGTTTATTGGTGATGTTCACAGTCCTTAAGGTACATGTTCTCTAAAATTCCAGAGTAGATTATCTGTGAATACTCTATGCATCCCACAGTGTCTTTTAAATCACAGTATTTTCACTTGAATTTTCAGGGGGGTGGGCAGGGGGGTTTGGACTCCCATGGTCTGAGTTTGTGCCTGCCTGTGATCAATATGAACTGGATAAATTCATCCAAGTGCGTAGATTCGGTGATTATCTCCATGGTGCATAGAGGATTTAGCAAATCGTCCATCTCCTCAGCACTGCTCACTGAAAGCTAAAGCTTAGCACAGGCTGTCTCTAAAGGCTCGTCTCTACGTAACTTTTGCATTAGTATAAAGGAGCTAACATTTTTACTTTATTGAAACAACTGTTGGATTAGCGTGGACCTAGAGCAGTTATACCACCATAAAGTTGCTCTAAACTAGACACAGCTCCCACACTTTCTAACCATGCTCTACGTCACCTTGTTTTATTTTTCACTACAACAGAGTAAGGGTTCACACAGCAAGTTACTGCAGCTCTGTTGAGAAGCTGTAACTTCCCTCGGAAAGGGCCATAACTTCTTATGATCTGCAGTTTGGTGGGCTGCAATCAGCTGCCCAAACCTGAAAGTTGGTCTTAGGAGTTCCCAAAAGTTCCTCCTGGGAGCTGAGGACTTGCGAAGTGGCAGTGCAAGATGCCTTCCTGACCCAATTGGATTGAGCACCCTCATACTGGTATAGTTGCATCTGCAATGGAAGATGTATTAACTATTTCAATGGAAGAAAAAAAAGTCTTGCCAGCCCTATGATTAATTGATGAATCCTCATTTCCTGTGGGTTTCTGTCTCATGCTTGACTGAGAGCTTGACCTGAATCTTGCCCTACAATTGGGTCATTCTCCACCCAGTTGGGAGCCCTGTTTTCTGAACTGGGATGAGTTCACGTTGCAGTGTTTCCATTCTGTGGTGGGAATATGCACCCTGCTGCCATTTCCAAGCTGAGCTTGAAAACAAAGAAACCTCCTTCTTCAAAATGTTTTGTGATTGGCAGCACTGGTATAGCCCAGTTTCCTACAGATTCATGTCTCAGCGTAGATAGGCTGGTATCTAGCAATGTGTGGACACCCTCGGTGGAGAGGATTGTAGGATCTCTCTGCTTTACCTTGCTGCCAGTTTTCATTATTCCTGCAGGGATTTAATTAGCTCTTGGACCTTTATCCCTCTGTTTATTTTGTTTGAAACAGACGAGCAAGTTCAATGGTTCCTGAGGTTGTAGGGGGTGAGACACGTGCTCAGTGGAAAAAAGAGATCCTATGAGTTTGATGGTGTGAGTCTCAATTCTCCAGGAAACGAGGATTTTAAACTTACCCTTACAACCAAGACGAGTTAAACCAGGCTGAAACCTGGTGAGGATTCATCCGTTCACTGCTGTGACAGGCACAAGGCAATTCTGCACAGTTCTGCAAAAGCAGCAGCGTAGCCGGGACACCCAGTAACCTCTCCTGGCTCTTTTCCACCTCAAAACACACTCTGTGTTATGGTTTCCAAAGGACTGGGAGCTTGGGGAGTGCGGGCTATTTCCTCCAGAGCAGACATCTGCATAAATCGCCATAATGATACCATGAAGCAGTAGGAAAACCATTTTTTCCCTCCTACATTTTCTCTACCCCTGCTCATTCCCCCTGCTGCTGATAATAGACAATGTACTTATTCTCCAGGCTTATCATTTAGTGGCTGCAACTGATAAACTCTCCAAGGTTTTTCCCTGCAACCCCCTTCTTGCCATCAGCCTCCTGGAGACTTCTCCGTCCCTCAGATGCATCCAGGGTCTTCACCTGCTGCGGCTGCAGGGAGGGAATGGGGATGAAGCTGCTTTGAGAAAGAGGAAAGGAGCTGGCATGCTGCAAGGGAAGGATGTGGCTGCTGAGCTACTGCCAAAAGGGGAATAGTGGAGCTTCAAAAAGCTGCCACAAAATCCTGGGACGATTTTTTCATGCAGGAGTGGTGCAAGGCACCAGCAACTGGTTCCCATCTAGTGAAGACTGATTCTATCTGCAAGTATGATGAAGCCATCCTAGCAGCAAGGTCTGGAACAACTGGATAGTGAGGTTTCTGAAATTCACACAGTAGCAGAAACCAATATCTATTCCCCTGCCTTTATTGGTGGGGTTTGGTGCAATATGAACAACATAGGGATGACTAAAATAGGAAAGCTGTTTTTTCAAGGATTGACAGTAGCAAAAATAGACATATTTTTTAAATAAAGATGTCCTGGAAATCAGAGACTCCCAAGTTTCATGCTGATCAGCTCAGCTGTTCTGGGGAGTCCTCTCCACCAGTAGCACACAGGGGATTTGTGCGGGAGTAAAAGTGCAGTAGTAGAAGCACATACATGAAATTCCCTTCGTGTAGAACAGCCCCGTTGGTTGATCTGCCAATGGCTGTCACGTTAACCCACAGCCTTGAGTTAAACTAGGGCTGGAGGTTTGCTCAGAATAGGTGAAATCTGAGTGTTTGTAGAAGGAATTGATCATCATGAGCCTCACTCCTTCTGAACTGGAGGAAAAACTTGTTTCCTGTGAGGGTGCCAGAGCCTGGCCCAGGCTGCCCAGAGAGCTTGTGGTGTCTCCTTCTCTGGAAAGACTCCAAACCCACCTGGACGTGATCCTGGGCAACCTGCTCTGGGTGACCCTGCTTTAGCAGGGATTGGATGAGGTGATCCCCAGAGGTCCCTTCCATCCCCATTCTGTGTGATCCTGTGACTTGATAATGTAAAGCTTTTGAGCTTCATCCAGAAGAACAAATTTGCATCTTCAAGAGTGAGCAAGTCTCACTTCAGTGATCTTATCTTAAAAAAAAAGAGGCTTTAATAAAATGAGAAGAGACATGGAGAAGGGTGGTAAGGACAGTGTAAGTGATGGGACAGATGCCATACGGGAAGGAAACACTAGAAAAATGAAGAGACTCCAGTTTGGAAGAACAGAACCTTGGGACAAGTGAAGACAGAGACTACTGAAGAGGTCAGAGAAGTCTCATATGGCCCTGGAATTATTTTTCTCTGTTCCTCACAAGACAAGAGCGAAGGCGTATGGAGAGAAATGTTCAGGAGCTGCATCTAAAGCAGACAAAAGGAAGTACTTTTTCACACAACACATAATTATATTGTGGAACTTATTGCCACAGGATGTCATGGAGGCCAAAAATATAAATGAATTTAAAAAAAAGGATTAGACAAATTCATGCAACCTCCACCTCAGGAAGTCTCTCAACTGCTGATTACCGGGAGCCAGGAGGGTACATCGGAAGAAGGATCACTTTATACTCTCCCTCTTCTGATATCCCTTCCTAAGCATCTACAGCTGGCCATGGCCAGGTGCTGGTTGTTGCCCAAAGTGAACATTTATTCTGAGCCAGCCTGGCAATGCTCATATCCTCCTGGTAACTCCCTATGGATGGGGCCTTAGGGACCAGAGGTGCCTCCAGACCAAATACAGGAATGACCCCTAATTCTGTTACCTCCAGCCCGATGTGGTCCTGGCGAAGTTCGTTGTGGCCAGTTTTTGCTGACTTAGAGTGGTGTAATTGAGGCCAGATTAAGCCTTGAAACCTTCAGAGGGACTCTTCTGCTTTCCCTGCCCCTGGGATTAAGTGCTGAAATCTCCATGCTAAAACCCTCTTTGAACGGGGATGGCAGATAATGCGCAAACTGATTAAAAAAAAACCCCAGCACTGGGGAAAGTTAAATATTAAAGAGCCAAGGCCCAGTTTTAACTGCTGCTGCCATCCCTCCTTCATCTCATGCCAACTGCCTCCAGGATACACATGCTGACACTGAATTTCTACCTCACAAAAGCGGCCGCAGCATGGGCTTTAAACTCAGGCCGTTAATGCCAAGATAGGAAGCAGAAAAATAGAACAAAGGCAGTGAGGGGCTCCTCCAGCTTGCGCCCGCTCCGAACATGCCTGATTCATCCCTGCAGCATTGCAGGGTGGCTATACTGGTACCCCTTGCCAGGCATTTTGCTCCTCCAATGTTTCCTTTGATTTCCCAACATTAGTAGGTCTAAAATATTTCTCTGCCTGCTTAGTTGTAAATAAACTATAGCTTTCACTAGCAGAGAAGAGGGATTTCGGAGAAACATCTGGTCTCGTTCCATCAGGATAACAGTTCTGTCTCTATTTATACTCACGCCAGGATCGTTGTAGCTCTCAGCTGTTCTTCACTCGACAGGCCCTTTCAAGCCGCTGTGTCCCACTCCAGCAAGGCAGGCGGCAGGTCGAGGCCAGGCTGCTGCAACATGAAACACAAACCCATCCTAAAAAAGGGGACTTGTGAGAGCTTGTCCACTTGGCGCTTACTGTTTACCGGGCTCATGACAATATGCCTTGATGGATGGGGTTGCTCCTGTCCTTACAGCCTGGTGGAGAGAAAATGGGGGAAACCTGTCCAACTGGGAAAATGATAGCAATTTAGTCAGTAATCCCAGAGATTTTGCTGGTTGGGGATTGCCTGCAAGGAGCCAACCTCATTGATCTGAATAAGCCCACCTTGATAGTCTGAATTTTCCTCCAAAATCACAACATGGGTTTCAGAGGAAAATTCAGACCACCGAAAAGAGACTGGCTGGCCCAGACTCTTCTCTACAAGGTGTTAACTAATAAGCTGTGATCCTGCAGAGATGCAGGAGGGTCAGAGATTCTGCTTGAGAAGGCAGCATGTCCTACTTAATTCACCATGGTGGGAAAAATCCGCTCTGCTGCCTCCACTCCAGCGCTCACAAGCCATCACATCTCATTCGGCATGTTTAAAAAACCCTCAAGTCAAATGGCTGAGTACCTGGAAAATTACCAGACCGCATGTTCAGCAGCACAAGCCACTGTATAAAATGAACACTCATCTCCTGAATGATGATGGTGTGTAGGTCAGCATTAATCACCTCCAGAAAGTCTACCCCACTTTTCCCTTCAGCAGGCTGTACTTCTCCTCTCATCCAGATCCACTTCCAGCCCTGCGTGCCCCTAAAACAGAGCTATTTTAGCATTGCTCCCTCTCCTCATTTCCAGAGACCTGTACTGTTTATTAATTATTTTCTGATACATAGCTACAAAAGGAGGAGCCACTCTGAGACATAGATTTTTGTAACCCAAATGAGACCAGCGTTTTCAGATGCAACTATCGATTGTACTGGGGTTGCAAACTCCCTGGAGCAGGATTGAATTTTGCCCACATCTAATGGGATCCCACCCCTTCAATACGCTACATCAAAATACTATTCTCAGCAGTGACTTGAGGTTGGGTAGATCAATATTTGTTTACTCAGCTCGGGTCTAATTTTCATATGCACTTGGTAAACCAAGTCCACCTGAACACAACAGAAAAGGCCACTCCTGCCTATTGCATGAACCAGGCAGAAACATGCACCTCTTCTGAAACAACACCCTTTAGGAGCAACTCTTGAGGAAGGAAATATGATTCAGTCTTGGGAGAATATCATCCAAATATAAGCCCTGGTGATTTTGTGGACACTTTGGAATGGAGGGGTGACCATTTATAGAATCATAGAATTGTCAGGGTTGGAAGGGACCTTAAAGATCATCTTGTTCCATCCCCCCTGCCAAGAGCAGGGACACCTCCCACTAGATCAGATTGCTCAGAGCCCCATCCAGCCTGGCCTTAAAAATTTCCAGGGATGGGGCTTCCACCACCTCTCTGGGCAGCGTGTTCTAGCGTCTTACCACCCTCATAGGGAAGAACTTCNTTGTGAGCTCCTCACTTCAAGGACTCTTCTGTTTGGGATTTACCCCCCCCTCCGTCGTGTAAGTCAGTCCCTTTGCAGCACATTGAGCACCTTTGCAAAAATCCCAGCACAGTAGGGGCTGGAAGGGACCTCTGGAGATCATCTCATCCAACCCCCCTGCTAAAACAGGTTCACCTAAAGCAGGTTGCAATGTGCCAGAAATGCACCAAACCAGCCCATTTCTGTCTAATTACTGAGAAATATTCTCTTGCTCTGAGCAAAACTATACAAAGGAGACTACGGAAGCAGCCTGAGATGACAGCACCTTCTCCTGCCAATGGGATGTTCTTACAGTGAAATCTGTCTTCATCCCATCCCCTTTATGAAAAGCAAATGCAAAGGCATGCACGGAACTGGCCTTTTTTTCCCTCCCGTGGGATTTGGGGAGGACAGGAATGAAAAAAGGCTGGTGCTAGAATAGAAAGTTCTGATTTGGGATATCTCTTCTTTGGGCCCCAAGGTATGAGAATTGGACACAAAGCTCATGGAATGGCTGGAGGTGACCTTGCCTGCATACCTGAAGCCTGATCAAAGCCAGTGCAGGGCCCTTAAAGAAGATGGAGGTTTCTCTCTGTCTGCTGGGGATGATCAAATCCTCTGGTGTGGCAACATGTGCCCTCGCCTTGGAGGTCAGAAATATCCAGATACACAAAAAAATTCCCTTCAGTTTGTCAAAAGCAGTCAGTTGGCTTGAAAGCTCAAATGACTCACATTTTTTTTTAATTTCTCTTTTTAATAGTGGCTGCCTGTCTACTGCTGCCCCTACTTTAAAACAAAATAACCAGCCTCCAGCAACCTTCAGAACAGATCTGTAAAACTCTTCAACTGACTCTAACAAGCAAAGGCAAGACTGTGACAAACCTGCCAGCTTTCTCTTCGTGGATTGGATCATCTTTAGGGAGCACAGGATGGGCATTTAAAAACATAGCCTTCAAACCGGTCCTTTTTTTTGTCATAAAGCTGATTCCTGGGACATGAGGGAGGTGATGACAGCAGATGCCATGATGAGTCAGGGCAGAGGAGGCTGCAAAATGGACATGGGGTCAGTGAAAGAATACATTTACCAGACTGCATTCAGCCAAAAAGGTTTGAATTTTCTTTGGGTGAGAAATGGGGCCAACAAGGAAGGAATGATGTACTTGTCCCTATTTTTCTTGTCAGGCTGCAGGTTAGATGACTTGGCTTGAACTTTGAGAAAAGAATAATCACTAGATTTATCTAATTCTCTGAGAACATGGGTTTCTTTTTCTGAGCTGCCTATACCATTAATTTTTCCAGCTTCTCTTTGCAATATTTTTGTTCTCTGTTGCCCAAACAGATGGGTTCCCTTCCTCTGCTATTGTGAGTGGAGACAGATGCAAATAAATAGGCACTTGTGCTCTGTTGTGTGGTTACCTAGAGAGGCTGTTGCTTGCAAACAAAGGCTGTACCAGAATACAAACAACCTCCTTTGGTGTAGCCTGGAGATGCACTTCATCAAAAATACTGCCGTGGGGTCCCCCACACTGCCCTCCAACCTTTATCATTGGAACCGAGTGCGGCGGCATCATCTACCAAAGCAGAACTGATCAAGAGCGCTGCAAGATGCTGAGATTTCAAAAGAAAGGAGGAGCAAGATGTATAACTCTCCTCTTCCCCCCTCCCAATTATCTCACCTATTGTCCCTTTAGATGTTTGAATAAATAAAGGGAAAAACACTGCTCTGGAGCACAAGGGAGCATTTCCATAACAGGGAGCTGCTCATGTACACTCAAATACAACATCCAGCTTTCTCCCCTGTCCTCTGAGCAGACCCACACAATTGACACACTTTACCTCACACCACAAACAGTAGCTGCTCTTGGTTTTACAAGGGCTGGATGCCAGTTTGGGTCATTTCCTCATGGACTTCAAGGAATCAGCAACTTTAGCTGCCAGCTCTCAAAGCCAAATCCAGCCCTGCCTCCCATAGGGAAGGCACCTACAAAGATGCTGGGATGGAGATGCCTCCCTGCTATCACCTGTGAACCTTCTGGGAACAGACCCTGCCCTGAAGGGTGATGGCAAAGGAGGGTTCTTGTTCACGTCTAAGCATCATGGTATCATGAATAAGACACCAGCTTAGTCATTGTGGACTTGGTTCCTGTTAAAAATACTGATATCATTAAAACTACATTCCCATATTTGTTCCAGATCAAGCTGCATTTAAAATAAAATATAGGAATCCCAGACCTGGGACATACAACAAAACTGAGTCTGAGAGCAAGTGCAAGAGCCTTGCAGTGGAAAATGGCTGCATGGTGCAGGTCACAGCAGCCCTTCAGCCCAAAGGATTTAGAGATGCAGGGAGAAGATTCAGGACTTTGGAGTAGTACAGAGGCAGACTGAAAACCATAAAAACATCTTAGGCACTTCAGAAGAAGCACCCAAACAGAAATGTGTGCACTGAGCCCAAGTATATAACCACATAAGAGTCATAGTTGAAGCAATGATGTAACTCTGCATTTCTGAGCAGCATTCTCTCCTGAGAAGATCAAGGCTTCCTTGGTTACCAGAAGAACATCAGATCTCAATCCCTCTCCCTGTGTTTTACCGGCTGAAGTGTCTGCAAGGATTCTGGTGCTCTCTTCCACTGAGTGTTAGTACTTGAGTATTTATTATAGGAGATGGGCAGCAACATCCCTCCAGGAGTCACCCCTGCTGCTTGTGCTGTGCCTGTGTAGCATGGCGCATCAGATGTTCTACCTCAGTCTATTAAAAGTGTTCCATGATAAAAATCCTGCCATTTCCTTTCTGCTTTGCCAGGAATGAAGCATGCATTTGGAGAATGGATGACAGCAGTGCAGTCCATATAGGAGGGGAGAGGCTCCTGAAGGTGTTGAGCAGACAAGAGCAACGCTCAGCAGCTGCAGCACAGGAAGAAGGCAAGCAGCCCAGGATGGTACCATTTCTGCAGTCCCTATTCTGCGCTTAATTACCAGCTTAAGTGATGACTAATAAAGATGATCCAAAACAAATAAATTGAGCTGCTGCTCTAATTAAGCGGCTTTTACTGTATGCAATGAGCCAGACCCATCTGTGTCATAGTTCAGCAGAAGCCAGGAGGGTTTCACTAGGGATTCATTTGAATTGCATCTGAACTACTTCAAGGAGGAAAATGCAGCTCTGACCATCTTGTTTCCTATACCACTAGCCAGGAAACTCTGGTCTGTTCCCCAGGCAGCCATCCTGGGCAGGGGCATAGTCATTCACATATATCTCATTTGATTGCATCTGCCTTTATGGCAAGTACACGGACGTGAGACCTTCTGTTGCTTATGGGAGGGAAGCTTGAAGCTGTTGGTAAGCAGCAACTGTTTTTTCTGTCTGGATAATAAAACAATAACACTTCATGCCCTTGTTTTTTAACCAGCCCCCTAGAGTAGAGACAAGAAATAATTACCACTGGATGTCTGTTTATCTGATGGATGAAATGAGCTGACAGACTCCCCTTGGCAAATTGCAGTAAAAGGCTTTCAAGTCATCCACTTCATCTCACAGGTAGGGGCCGATGCCTGCAAAGGGCAGATGTGAAGGGCAGCGCTTACAGAGGGAGACCACACTGTGATTGCCCTGCAGATAAACAGCTTTAATTTCAGGAGGCTGGACTCCCAAACCACAGCTAATGATCCCACAAGCCTCTGCTCACCAGATGTGAAATGCCCAGTCATAAGTTGGAAAAGACCTTTAAGATCATTGAGTCCAACCATTAACCCAGCACTGCCAGGTCACCACTAAACCATGTCCCTCAGCACCACATCTATACACCTTTTAAATCCCTCCAGGTATGGGAAGTGCACCACTGCCCTGGGCAACTTGTTCTAGAACTTGACAACACTTTTGGTAATGACATCTCTACAGGTACAGTCCAAAATTTTTAAGGCTCCCTGTGCATAAATACAAATTTTTGGCTGAGAAATACTGAGCATCTGGGAGATAGAGGATATCTTTCCTCCCTCCTCTGTATTTTCCATGGAAGAGTGTAGTCTCAGCACTATTTCTTCTGTGATCACAGATGATTTATTAAAATCCGCTTGTCCTGGAGAAGAGCCAGTATGGGATCCTTTTGCAGAACTCCAGGTTGTGTATGACATCTTGTAACAATATAGACTCACAGAATGTTTTGGGTTGGAAGGTACCTTCCAGGGTCATCTGGTTCAACCCCCTGCAGTGAGCAGGGACATCTGCAACTAGAGCAGGTTGCTCAGAGCCCTGTCCAACCTCACCTGGAATGGTTTCAGGGATGGGGCACTGACCACCTCTCTGGGCAACCTGGAACAGCGTCTAACCACTCTCAGTGTAAAAAAAAAGTCTTCCTTCTCTCTAGTCTAAATCTCCTCTCTTTTAGTTTAAAACCTTCACCCTGTTACAACAGGCCCTGCTAAAAAGATTGCCTTGGCATATCTGAAAGCAGTACCAGCATTCAGCTTGAGCCTGCTCCCTCCTCCTTTATGTCACCATAATGCACCATAATCCCCGGCTCATGACCCCAGTAAGAAAGGCACTCTCTCCCTAAGGTATTAAAATACCAATTATTTGAGCTAATATTAGAAGGAAAAAGGGGATAGCATAGAAAAACTCATGTCCATGCAGATGTGGGACACCCTGCATGGTGTAGCATCAGCTGGACCTCCAATCGGGACACAGCACCCTGCACAGATCCCATCACTGACACTTTGATCTTTAGAGCTCTTGCAGGATTTTATTAGAAGAAACTGCCTCTGTTCCTCATCCTAAGTGCCAAACAAAAGGGTGATCACATGCAAACATGCTGCTTCACCTGAAGATAAAGACATGCAGGTGATGTGATCGCTGGTGCCAAATGGGAGCCTCCAATACAAATATCCAGCAGTTCACCCAATACAATTATCCAGCAGTTTACTCTGTGCCAGGGGATATGCATGGCATGGACTGGACAGCCACGTTGTACATACAGCACAGCCCTGTGCCTTCACTGAGTAACTGCTACATGGACCAGTAACTGCTGGAGGTACCATGATCTTCCTCTTAGGGTCACTACAGGAACAAATAGCTGCACTGATTTCTCCAAACCCAAATTTGTTGTCTCATACTCCCTTCCCCACATGCATTCCCATCCACCCTCTGGACAGAGTTATTATAAGACATTCAGCCCAAGCAGCACATTTTCTCTGAAAATCACGCGCAAACATCAGCGCAGCCCTGGAGCAGGAGATCCCAAGGGGAAGGGATGAGCTTGTGGTTAAAACATGGGATGGAGAGTCAGCAGATCAGCGTTTCTCATCCCCTGGCTCCGTGAGCTTTGACTCATCCCATGGCCCTTGCGTGGTCCATGCACGTTTGGTTTCCCCATCTGGAAAACCAGTGCAATGACACACTGTGACCACAACATGCAGCCATTTATAGCTGCTGGGAACCACCGTGTGCTCCTGCAAAGGCACCATCTCACAAAAAAAGTTGAGTCTTCAGGATGCAAAATGCTCCTCTGCAAAGTTTTCCACCAGTGTGGTTCACCAGAGCTGCAAAGGTCTACTTAGATATTTAAATATTTACCCATCATTTAGATATTTAGCCAATATTGAAAGTGTCAGTCAGTGTGCAATGCCCAGTCTTTTGGGAATGCAGAGCCACATGGGCAGCTGTGTCCTGGAGAGCTGCAGCAACCCTGCTGCCTCCCCAGCTGCTCCAAGGTGGGATGGGGCCAGAGGGGCTGAGGCACCCTTTTTCTTTTTCCTTCCATCCCCTTCTCTCTCCCCTTCAGCACACGCTGTCTCCCCCAGCCCCAGTGCAGGAGTTCCTTTGCTTCACCCCAGAGTCCAGAACTGAAGATCTCTGCACCACTAAGGTCCTCCTTGGCTTTAGCTGGGAGGGCTTCATGAAACACTGCCCTGGCCAAATGATAGTACAGTCTTACCTTCTTGAGGCTCTTGTATTTCAGGGTGAGCATCCTGGGACAAGTCCCCCAGACAAGGTGCTCAGGGCTACCAAACCACACTGTGCATTGAACTGGCAAAGCCCCTGGTCATCCAGGATGTCCCATCCCCTCCTCTGAAGCCCCACCAGGTACAGAGATTGCTGCAAAGGCTAGTGATATTTGATGGATCCCTGAGTATAATCTAATGCCCTTACACTGGAGAAGTAAAGTCACATTCCTCCAGGGAACTTGGATCTGCTCTGCCTGGTCTACTCTCATCTCCAGGATCTGTTCCTCTGCTTCCCTCTTTCAGCTCCAATCATCTCCTGCTTCAGCACCCTCTTCTCTTTGGATCTCCTGCTGTCCATGTTCCCCCTGCAAACACTACTGCCAGTGCAGGGGCCACCAGCTTTACACATTGGAGAAAATCCTGCTCTGGGAATTTGACAATACCTCCAGTCCCCTCTCCACTTGCTCTGCCACGTCACTCTCCACAACATGAGGCTAAGAACAGGACATACAAACAGACAAAGGTTATGTGCAGGTTGCAAAAGGTATAGAAGACAGAAGGAAAGAAGGTTAAATCCAGGATGCAAGGGAGTGTGACGTTCAGATCTCACCCCCCTCCACGTCACTTCCAGCCCATCCCAATGTACACCCCCACCATGGTGAGTGTTCAGTATGTATTTGCCATGTCCTTAAAAGAGCAGAGTGGGGGTTTTTTCCCCACTATTTGCACTGGGGAAATGGGATGACAAGCTTAAAATCCACAGGACCTCACATACTTGTACCAAGGAGATGAAATCCACAGAAGTCTACTGTAACGTTCAACACAGACTGAAGGAATAAACATCCCAAACTGAAGCACAGCACAGAACCATCCCAGCACAGTAGCTGCTCCTCAATGCACGCTCTCCATTTTCCACCAGGTCCCATGGGACAACAGCACACAGCCACAGCAAAGCCAGCCACTGTCCCCAGATTCATCAGCTTTAGACTGTGACCCCGTGACTTTGAGAGCACCAGTGTCTTTTGAGAGATGGGACAGTGTAGTGGTCATGGTGGCAAATGGAGAGATCAGGATTTGGTTATTCAGACTTCACTGTGGACTCAGGGCAGCATCTCTAAAACTCTTCTGTTGCTGTGGGATGGGAGGGAGTTAAAGTTTGTCCTCTTCTCTCTTGCAGGTCCCAGTGGGTGTGCATTACTGCAGGTTAAATTTTGCTGGTATCTTGACCTGCCAGGGATTGTATCAGGAAAACCATCTTCTTCCCTTCACTCGTGGTGACTGATCAGTGCAGAAAGTGTAGAATGACTAAACCAAACTGAATTATTAAATTCTCATTGGGTTAGGAGCTAGGAAATATAAGGTCACCACATGTAAAACAGAGGCTCACTTAAGGCATCTTCTTAGGGTCAACAAGACCACCACATTTTAACACCCTCTCCAAAAATACTCGATACAGAATATTTTGCATTTTCAAGGCATCCTGCAAAGAGCACTCATGCTAGTCTGGGGAGAGCTATGGTAAATATTAAGCTTGCTTGAAAGTGACGAAAACCAAAGCATAGAGAGCTTTTGGGCTGGGTCCTTCTGTCCTAAGCCTGAAGCTCCTCAGTGCTGCAATAATACATGTTAGCCCATGAGACAGCCTAGCCTGTGGGTAGGACTGCCAGCCTGTCCCTGGGCAGATGTACTACCCTGGCACCCTTCAGCCTGGCGTGAACGCAGGGAGCATTCCTCTGCTGAAGGCACATCCTCACCCCTTGCAAAAAAAACCCTCTGACTCTCAAGTTCCTGCATCCTTCAACACTTGGGTGATGCTTACATGGTCCTTCTCACACTAAGTCCTTCAGGTTGAGCCATCTCCTTTAGTTTTCCAGTCTAGGAGGGTTGTCATATGCCTTGATCACAATTCTGAAGTCCAAAGGCATGAAAATATATCATTTTCTGCCCAAACATACTGGTGTTCCCAATGAAAAGCAATTCCTGCCTAGTGAAGCGAGTGGTTGCTGTCTGCTGGACTGATGCTGCCATCTCCTGCCCACCTGGTGCTTTGCTGCTGGAAGCTTCCCCAGCCCTCGTTCCAGGGACCTGCCCATGTGCAAGGTAAAGGAGATATGAAAAATGCAGGAATGTAAGAATTTAGGAACGGCCTTATGGCCCTTTATCAGTCACTGTGGGAGGACATCCAGATGTGCATCATGAAGATTATCCTCTTCAAGCTTAGCATCGTGTTTGTGGATGTGAGAAATGCTGAGGTCTTCTGGAGGGAGGAGGCTCCACTTGTGGAATCTCATTCCAAAGATGAAGGAGGTAAATACATACAGTTAATGCAATTGCTAAGTGGATTATTATTAGACACAGCTTGAACTGTTCATGATTCTTCCTGAAAACACAGGAAAATCAAATGTTTAATTCAGAGAGAACAGCAGGACTGCATGATTTCTCTCCTGACATCCATCCAATAAGTTTATTTTGGCAGGGATACAGAGTAATTGGTGTAAGTGGCACTAAAGCTATGGCAGCAGAGTGTGTTGTTGACCAGAAGTTAAAGATACAGAGCATTTGTTTTCCAAAATTGCAAAAGACTTATCTACTTTGCTCAGGGCTTTAGTCCTGCCAGAACCGCTGCCTTGCAACCCTCTCCTCCTTCCCCTGGCACCACTGGCAGCATAGGATGCTTGGGGGTAGTTTTTCCAAATAGGCTGTTACAAGATGTAAAAACTGTTAAAACAAACCTTTTCACATGCCAAGCCCCCATGACGCCTCACTGCTAGTTCAGTTCAGCAGAGCTTCAGACCCATCCCTCCTTGGGATTACTTGTGTTGCAGGTCTTTGCACACATGCTCTGGCACATCCCTAAAGGTGTTGTGCAAAGTCATGGTGGCATTGCCAACCACCTACAGCACAACCTTGCTGGTTCTCAACCATTGGGCACAGCTTCAGCCAGGGTAAGTGGCAGCAGCAGCAGCTGAGAGAGCAGCACATGAAGCATAACCCCAAACATGGGCACTTCTCCTGTCAAAAGCATTGTGGCATTTTGTCTCTTCTGCACACATCCATATAAGCCAGGACAGATCATTTCAGGTTTGCACCTTGATTTTCCTTCCCTCTAAGCAGGAGGGAAGCGTGCAGATGCCACAGAGATTGCACAGCATCCAGGTGGGATGTAGCCAGAGATGTGAGCAGTAGCCCAAACCTATTAAACTTCAACAGCATGAAATGGTCAGACCCTGCAGAAAAGGCAACTCTTCTAAAGCAAACCCACAGAGATACAGCATGAGCTTTAAAACTGCCCAACATGAACTTTCTACAAAGAATTTTACATTCCTGGTAAGGCTGTTCAACACAGACTTTGTAAAGCACAGGCCACATGCAGTGATGGACTAATTCCCAATTCCCTTTGCTGGGAAGTGTCCTGAGTCATCTCACCAAAGATGAGCTGGCTGTCCATGTACATCTCTCCTGATGGGGTTTTAGAGCAGCAGCTCTGCTTTGGAGTAGCAGGGTCATATCGCTCTGCCTCGGCTGGGGAGTGGTGGTGGAGATGTCTGTAACTCACTGGATTTTCAGCAGCAGCTGAAATGCCGAGTTCTTAGCTCCTCTGAAATACAGAAATGTCACTAGATAGAGCCATGGAGATTAAACAGCTTCCTGATGTTCATACAGAGAGACAACAGCAGAGGTGGGGAGAGCCTGCAGAAATCATGTCTACATCACTATTCGTGAAATCCTCCTCCCCGTGCCCTGCAGCAGAGGCAATTACACGGTCTGTCTGAACAGCACAGGAGTGACATTTTCTCTACAGCCTGGAGTTAATGTACTTCTGCTTGTAAAGCCAGCCAGCAAACACAGATCCTTGCTTAGCAGATCATTTCACTATGCAACGTCAAAGCTTTGTGCTGGAGCAGAGCCAGCACCTTGGGTTTGCCTGAACCCAGGAAGGGCACAGACCTCCTCCTGTCCCTTGACTGGCTGTGGTACCCAGAACATCCCTGGTGGCAGAAGAATTCTTATGGCCTGGAAACATGTTGGACTTTCCAGAAATCAATTGCATGTTTATCTGCTGTACCGTATACACATTTTAAATATATACAGAGGAAGAGTTGAGTTGCTGGCTCCAACTTCCCTTTTACTATAAATTAAATAAAAAAGAAACATACCTCCAGCCTGAGATGTTCTATGCTCCTCTGAGCAGCTTTCATACTGGTGGGTTTTCCTTCAGTCTCAGGTGATAGTAGCAGATGAAGGTGACCCAAGTATGAGCTGGCTCTGAAGAACAGCACTAGCCATGGCAGGAACCACAGCTGGAATAGACAGAGAAGCAGCTCACAAGCAGCAGAGGGGTCAATGTGACTGCCAAGGCCATTAGCAGGGACATCCTCAAGGCAGGTCTGCAAAGGTGCACTGAAATACAAGCCCTGCCTTATGACAAACCCATGCAAGCACAGATGCTGCTGCTGCTGACCTATTTGATGGTTTTACTGCCCTTTGGGGGGAAGGTTAAGTGAACCCATTGGATGCTGTTTGCAGAGATGAGGTCAAGGGGAGGCTGTTTTAGGGTCCAGATGCAGTTTACCACCTCCCAGGGGCAGTGCCTGTACCTAAGCCCCCTGTACACACAGAGAGGTGTGGGGGTAGGACAGGACCTTGGCTTGTTGCATCTTTTAAATTATTTTCTTTTAGGTTTAAGTATGTTCTCTAAAACCAGACACTAAAGTACAACAGCCCAGCCCAGAGCTTTTCATACCTGAAAGCTCAGCATCCTCCTCAGCATGCAAGTGCTGCCTCAAGACAAGGTGAAACCTCCACTAGATCTGTCTTTCTTAACTCTCCTTGCAGGTTGACACGGGAGGGAAAGATTGTGGGGATGTATTTTGCCAGAGGAAAAAAATCCCCTCAATTCCCACTAATCTGCATCTTCTAAAGAACATGTCTGCCATGGGACCATACTGAGTCCCTACCAGAAAGATGATTTCTGCACTTTTCCTCTACTCTCTCCTCCATTTCCCAGTATTGCCAGGAGGGAAATATCCATCCTTGTGTTGGAGCACTCTTCAAAATAGAAGAAGTAAGCACAGAGCAGATTCTTTAGGATTATTTTAGCAAAGCTCTTTTTTTGTAGGTAGAAGCAGGTTTTTGTGCACAGCTAGGCCCCTGGCACAGAAGCCTCCAGAGTCCCGCTTCTCTAAGAAACAAAAATATTAAATCAAGAAATCCCATTTTCCCCTCACCCTTTTTAATCTTCTTTCATTGGGTTTGAGCCAGGGAGTCGTTAACTTCTGGTTCAGTACTGCAAGGCCAGAATTGCAACATGCTCAATGGCAAAGTCATATAAAACCTGCTCCCTCTCATACCAAAGAGTTTGTGTTCTTAAAGAATAATGTGCTGGGATAATATTTCAGAAGTGGATTAGAAGAACTTGATGCGCCTTCATTTACATTTACCCCCTGAGCACCTCTAAAGGTGTTCAAAATACTTTTTCTTCTTCATTTGATGGTATTCTAATGCTTAAGTAATAGCTCAGCAAACATTTATATGGCCACCGTCCAGCACATTCAGGGATGCAGGGCAGAGGAATACCCCGGGGCTTGTCTGACCCTGAGTGATTTGAATCCCAGCAGTGGATCCCAGGGATAGAAAGCCCAGACTCAGATGCAAACTCCCCCCCTGCATATTCATTCTACCCCTGCCTTCCCTGCAAACCTCTGCCCTGATGGCACCATAGATATTCAGGACTTTGTGCTTGCAGATAAATGAAGCCTTCAACCATGTGCTCTAGTGCAAGGTCATCACCTCCATGAATTAAACATGTAGTTTCCCCAGGTTTCATCCCCCTGCTCTGAAGGGAGACTCTCTAACCTCCCACCCCAAATGTGGATAAGTTAAATGAGTCAGGGACACAGCTTGGTTATAGTGGCTTAAGCAGTTGCTCTATGTCAGCTGGAGAGGGGTAGCAGTTGATGGCTGTGTGCCTGTCTCCTTTCTGGGCTTAACTACCATTTGGAAAGGCTCCTACCACATCTCAAAGCTCCGCAGTCCAAGTCAGAGGGGAGACTTCTACGGCCACCATCCAATTGTGTGGCCAATGCTTTGCTTCATGCCTTCACACAGCCCAGGGAACCCCATAGTACTGTCAGGGACTTCTTGATGTGATAAACTAGAGGATCACTCAGCATCAAACATACCTTGTGAACATTCTGTATCACCACAGCTGCTGACCAGGTTACCTGGCGTTCCAGAATCTTGAATTTACACAGCACTCAAAATCTGACCCAACAACATTTCTTGGTGGCAGAGGGTCACATATATATTCCAGATGTAAGCTAACTTCTTACACAGCTTGTTCAACCCCATTGGTAGGCTATGTGGGACACTTTTCCCCTATTGACAACAGCCTAATAGCTTGTCTTGACTGCAGTTATTGATTATGGCAGCAGAGGACAGCAGCTCATATTCAGCTTCTTTTTATACTTTGAGATGTACAAAGAGCAAGTGAAGCTAATTGGGGCTCCCACTGATTCCTATTTGGTAGCCACTACCGTAGGACATTAGAGCAGTGCCCTGCCAGACGTCCTATTAGCAGCTCAACAGTCTGATCTGAAATGTAGACCAAAATGAGAAAGACAGGGATAGAGGAGTAAAGGTTTGCATGTATGTTGTGAACAGGGAATGAAGTCACTGCCCCACACTGCCTCCAGCACTGACCAGCAAGGGAGACTGACCTGCTGCCTTCCTTCTGCCTTGCCCACCTGCATCCCCAGGCACTTCTGCCTGGGAAGGAGGAGCATGCTGTTGACCCTGCATCAGTCCAGCTTGGTCCCAGGAAGGGCAATTACAGACACCTTTACCTTTGCAAGCATTGCTGCAAACAAAAGGAACCTGAAACTCTGATAAAAAACTGGCTGTGCTTTTTGAAGCTTGTTGAAAGAGTCTAGAACTACAACAGACTTTGGAGACACACCAGGCAAATTGTTTCATCTGACAATACTTCAATTTGCCTGTGCTGTGCCCCACTGATCCAGCATTGCCTGGACTCTGGCTACACAACCCACTTCTGCCTTGCCTCCCATTGCCCAGCACTTCTCTGTTGCAATAACCCTCCTGGCTTTCTTAGCAGGCTTTGATTGCAGCAGTAGCTCCAGCCCTGCTTTGCAGTGCCTTAGACCCCGGAGGAAGTTATTTAACTCTCATCCATCCTTTAAAGGCTTTGCAAATTCATCCCGTTATGCACAGCTTCTCATTGCAGAAGAAAATAAGTGATTTTTTTAGCTTATTTCAGTGAAAATAGCAGAAAATGGTCTACTGCAGCAAAAAATTTGTCCAAATAAGCCGTGAGCCATAGCTGTCCTGTAGATAACATCCAGCTCATTTTGTGTCCTGGAAGCACCCTACAAGTATCCACTATTGAAGCATCATTGTGCTTTGCGTAAATGTGCTGCTTAAAGATAGCAGTCAGCACAGACCACTGAACAATAGCTTCATTTTATATGCTCAGGCTGTCCCCTAAGTTATTAGCAGCAGCTGAAGATAGTAAACTGATGGCAGAAAAGTAGTTAGTGTGATAGTAGAAGAGCAGGACCCTTACCTTGTTGCACCCACTAAGCTTCCAGGAGCATTTAAGGATCTTAAAACATTACACCTAAGGTTATAGCATTTATTCAATCATGATCTTTTCCTCAATTTCTTTGTTGAAATGGTATCTTTGGTGTTTTCAGGTCACACCACAAGAAGTTCCACATTTTAGTTACACACTATGCATATAGAAAGCCTAAACAAACTGATTTTAAGTCTACCTGGCAGCATTTTTAATTATTACAATTACAACAAGTCTCTCACCACTGAGTACTGTTTACCTCTGTTACATCTTCTCTCAATCTTCTTTTGTCCAAGTAGAAGAGTCTTTAGGTCTTTGGAGACCCCATACCTTACAGCCTTACCTCTTCAAGGACAAAGAAATCTTTTAAAGGCTTCTGCTCTTTTCCACAAATACTTATTTTAGATAAAATAATAAGGACCTTTATTACCTTAAAGGTCTGGAACATTTTTTCAGATTTTAGCCTCTACTTTTTGATCTAGCGTGTAGCTTTACAAACAATTTACACTAGATACTGCTCCTTCTTCAGCAGCCAGCCCTGCAGCAGAAACCCACCTTTTCCTGCTCTACCTCCCCATAAACCTTTTGTAGGCCTCTGAGTGTCTTAATAAGCTTTAGCGGTCTTGACTGGCCTCACCTGAGTGAGTACCCCTGCCCATGGACCTGGGACCCTATATGAGCTCAGCCTAGGGCTTTACTTCCTTTTTAACCTTTGTTGTAGAAGCAATGTTTTTTAGATTATTTTAGCTTTAGATTGCATTGTTCTGCACCTAGCTAGGTGTACTTAATCTGTGTGCTTTCTCTAGACCTGATTCTGACCTGTGGACTGAGTTGCCAGGTAGACTTAGGACCCACCTCATCCCTATAGAGGTGTCTGATATCCGGACCTGGGGACTTTCAATGCTTTTCTCTCTAGGTCCTCCAGCTCTTAGAGGAGGTAAAAACCTTCTTTATTGCATATGTTTATATTCTACTGTTAACAGCTGATAGTTTATTGCTCTTGCTGAAGAACTTCCACCATCCAAGTGGTTCCTGTGCAATATCTTTCCTGGAGTAGTGCTGTTTGGTTGTCCCAGTATTGTTTGTCCCTCCCAGTGTCTTCCCTTTGTAGCAGGAGCTGTGGTAGTGTTGAGCTTTCCCTTGCAATGGATCTGTGGGGCCTGTTGCCCCCTCTGGACCCACATCTAGGTGGTTAGGAGGCATCTTTGGGACTGATTTCCCACGTAACCTTCTGCAGCCTAGTCCTGGCATGCTACAGGGAAGCCCCCAGGTGCTGTGAGAAGGTTGTTCATCCCACCTGGGATTCATTCAGATGAGCTTCTGGGTGTCAATAAGTGGGTGAGGTGCAGTGGTGGGTTTCTGCTACTGTTCGCTGAGTAATTTCCTATTGTCTTCTCCTGACCAGATGCTCAGCAGCCTCATGCTGGGGTAGCTGAGCTGTTTGGGAAAGGAGCATGCTGTTAGCCAGGGTGTTATCACATCCCTACTAGGTAGAGTTAAGTGAAGGGGAAAAAAATTGAGACTAACCACAGGGTGTTGCCTTTCTCAGGAACCATGAAGGATTTCTTCAGTTCTTCAAAATGTCTGGAGTTTTAGTACTTACAATCAGCAGAAATTGGAGTGGAATATCAACGGAGCACAGCTTTCAAAAACTCATTTTCTTTTTCCTTTCAAGCTGACAATAGGATTTTAAGAAAAACTTTGAATAATGGATATACTTTTGAATAATGGATGTTTCACAGACAAAGTCCCTTGACTTTTCTTTCTGTGCCTGAATGAGAAGCCTTTTAATTGCACAACACGTGGAGAGGAGGTACAAAATGCTTTGTGTCTTGTGCTGTTGATTAACTGATGTGTAGGCTCCCATTAAACATTCAGAGATGGGTAAGTGTATCCCAGCCCGAAACTATATGTTATGCACGTTGGGTTTTTATCACCTAAGGATCTGGCATGAGATGTTTTGCATTTTTACTTGTCTCTGTCATGGCTGCTCATAATTTTCCTTTTTTTTTTTTTTTTTTTTGTGGGTTAGATCTTTCCTGCTTCTAAGGAGGTTTTTCCCCACGAAGAGCTTGCACCTTATGCTCTGGGCTCGTGTGATGGTGGGGTGAAGTCACCTTGTGAAACAAAGCAGCCTCCTGCGCTTAGACCACAGAACAAACTTCTAGAGTTTTCCAAAGTAGTAGTGCTTATTGCAAGGGTTTAGCTGAGAAATGATTACACATAGTGAAAGAGTTGCCCGGGTGCGTGTGCCAGGCTGGCTGCTGTGCTGCGGTGCGATGGTGAACCTGAAACATGTGGAACAGTTTGAGCCCCCTGCAGATGAGCTGTGAGGGACGCAGGGAGGGGAATCAGCAAGCACAGCAGTGCCACGGGGCTGCCCTGCTTGTGTTCTGGCAGGCTTCGGCCTGTCCCTGCAGCTGGCTCTTCTCCAAGTTAATTCAGCTGTCATGAAAGTTTAACTCTGCGCAGAAGGGAAAAGACAAGTCACTGTGCCCCTGAAAAATGTAAAGGGTGGCTTTAGGGTCAATACTTCTTTTCTGGTGCTTTTTTTTTGTCCTCAGTTCGCCGGTTCTTGGTGCAGTGCCCAGCACTTCGAGAAAACCCAGATGGGTTCAGCTGAGCTAAACCTACTCTGCTAGTACTTCTTTAACTTGTGCCTGCACAAAACCCCCTTAAAACAAGAAGCTGTGATCCCCTGAGCTACCTAGTTTTCTTTTCAAGCACAAATCCAGCCCGGGGACTGAACCTCGATGAATAAATGCTGCTGGAGCCTGACTCTGTCCTGCTCCCAGCCCTCTGCATCCCGGTTATGGGGAGCTGGAGGCTCAGCTTACATAGAGAAATCTTGTGAATTTAGAAACAATTTAAGTCTTGCCATTAGACCATAGAATTATCTATGGAGGCAGCTTGTTGGGGTGGCATAGAGGGTCCCCTGAGCTCCGCAGTATCAGATTTTTCTCTTTAACTTAGAGATTTTTTTGGTGATCCTTGCCACTGCACACCATGGGAAGCTGCTGGCCAGGTTTCTGGATTTAAACAGAGCTCATTCTCTCTCAATTTTGAAGCTTCTTTCCTTAGAGGACAACTACAATTTACTTTTATTTCACAAAATTTGATGTGACTTGGGACTGTGATTTACTGGCCTTGAAGGATATGGTATATGTAACTGTGGAGGGCATAAGTGGCTTTTCATGGTAGAGGAGTCATAAATTGAGATGGAAAAAAAAAGAGGGAAACATTACTGTCCAACTTTACAAGGTAGCACTAAGAACAGGACACAGTGAAGCCATCTGTAACTGTCAGGGGTCTTTATTGTCCCTGATTGTGTGTAATAAAGCTCCTGAATGAGATCCATGGTCTCAAATATGAAGGCAACCGAAGTTCAAGTGTCTGAAAAGACACAAGATGGCAATCTTTTCAAAAGGACACCCTGGAATATCTCAAGGCTAAAGATTTCCAAGCTATTGGCTTTCCTTGCTCCAGCATTTGCTGGAGACTCTGGGAAAGGGTCTGTGTCCAGCTTGCTCTGACTGTGGTCACCAGTAAAGGAGCCTGGAGGTGTGTGGGGTGAGCTGGAAATCTGAGGGCATCAGCATAGACAGGGCTTGTAACCCCGTCTGCATGTTCCAATCAGACAAGGGCTCATTCATGGCACAGACACTGTGAAGTGAAGCAGCTGTAGCCACTGGTGTTTCTTCTGGGGCTTGTTTTGACATCTGCATCCCACTTTTAGCCTTCTGTCCCCTCCATAGCTTCCAAGAGACACAGATTCAGAGGGACATTTCATATAGAAAGGAGATTTTATATGAGGAAGAATAACCGCCTCTTGGTTTTTTTCCTTGCTTCAGAATTTGTCTCACCTAAAAATTAATTTTCCCTGGTTGAGCAGGGGGTGGTGTGGGGCTGGTGGAAGAATTACCTCTCCTCGGTTTTCAGATTTTGCCTGGCAAATATTTCCAGGCCTCTTGGTTTTATATGTTAATTTTCAGCTTAAAGGTTGTAAAGCATTGCAATGTGGTGAGACGACAGGGATGGCATGACAGTTTCCAGGCTACTCGTGCTCGTTTTATCTGCAAATGGTTGAATTTGCAATGTGTAATGATCTCTGTAAGGCAGTTAGCAGTGAGATAACATCAATTTTATGGCTGGGAGAACATAAGGGATGTTGCACAGCAAAATGAGAAGACCTGCATATTGAAAGCTCTCTGACCTCCTCAGCATAGTTGGGTTTAGCTCTTGGATCTCCATTGGCCCTTGTGCCTCCCAATCCCTTCCCATGATGGGTTGAGACAGGTGAGAAGCCATGGCAGAGGCTGCTGAGGATGCAGGAGCAGCCTTTCCTTTAGGGGTGAGTCTGCAAGTAGCAAGGACTTAGTATTTGCAGCCAGGAGTTACAGAGTTTTGCTGAAGTGGGAATGAAAGAAGGTGAAGCCTTCAAAGTTTTTGGGGAGCTTTAGGAGCTCCTGCAGAAAGCTGGAGTTATCGTTCCATTGCAGCCAGACTGGGGACATGTACAGCACTCTGTAAAGACATGCTTTGTTTTTCTGAAATAGCTTTTTGCAATTCTCTTTCTCCATTGGTTATGAAGTGGGGTGTAAAATGTTTCTTTCCTAATTTGCTGTATGCTGAATGCCTCTGGAATGCAATTAATATTCTTGCCAAAGTCTCAAAAAATTAACAGGCATGTCTGGAAATTGCTAGATGTGGCTGTGTTTGTGCGAGGGAGGGTGGTGGGAGGGATAGCTCAGCCCCTCAAAGCTGGCAACAGCCTAATATGGGGAAGAAAGTGCAAACCCATGGGTGAAAACTTAAGCACTCAAATTGGTTGCAGGAAAATGTGAAGTGATGCCATGCTGGCCAGATCAAATCTGAATGATAGTGCTAATGCAGGTGCTGTAGGCAGGAGCCACCATGATCTCAGCTGCTTTAGGAGCCACCACCTTCCTCCCACTGGCATGTCTCTGGCCTGAGAAGGCCCCAAATACCACCCCTGGCTGGAGCAGGGACTCTTACCACTCCTTCCCTGTAAGCCTGGAAGGAGTGATCAAGCTAATAAGTTAATTAGCTGCCATTGAGACTAACTGGGGATGAGCACTCTACCCATGCTGATGCAGGTGCTCAGTCTGCCTGGGAACTTGAGCTTCTGGGTGGTTTTAGTTTTCTTGATCAATGTGACATGTAATATGCTGTTAAATGTCTTGAGTGCTGGCAGTGTGTTCAGGGCTGGTGTTTTCACTCCAAAGAATATTTAAGATGAGTTTCCACATTTCATGTAGCTCATTTGCTACTTGCCTTTCTGCCCTGCAGGTGTGATATGAGCTGCTTTTAGTTTTTTCTCTTGACTGTAGCCAGCCCTTTCAAACTTCCCTGGTGCTTAAGACATCTCCACAAAAAAAAGCGAGTGTATATATATATCCCACATTTCTAGGGGGCTAAAGCTCAGCAATGAACAAAGCTTCCTATTGATGCCATTTAAAAAAATGAATAATCTCATCTCAGAACCAATTAGAAACCACATAAATCACCTAACAATAGTTTCAGGTGCCAAAGCCACCTGGATTTCTCCTCTTAAGTTAAGAAGATGTCTGGTGAGGCTTGCTAATTATTCCTCTTTGGTGTGGAGGAGAGTGGCCAAAGTGTCCAAGGCTGGCTGAGAGCAGAGCCCCAACACTCTGTGCAAACACCTGGAGGGCATGAGGAAAAATGTTTTTCCACCTAATCTTGTTAATGTGACAACAGCAGTGAAACCTTTTAAAGTGGAAAAATATGATTTTTTTTAAAAGAGATACTGCTGTCCCTTCAATTCTGACGAATACTATTGGTAGTGTGTGCTACCTGCTTTGCAATAGTGCAGTAAGCTCGATGGCAGTCCTGTGGCACAAAGCTTGGATTTCCAAGAAAGCTGTGAACCCTTTTAAAATAGGAATTTATTGGCTAGAAGTGATGTAGCTAAAGGGCTGCCCTTTTCTTTCCCTCTTTCTAGTTCATCTGGTCCTTTTATTTCTGTTTTTTTTTCTTCTTTCACTTTTCATTTCCCAGCTCCTTCCCCTGGCTCTCTCCTCTACCAACACACTTTTCTGCTTTTTCTTTTAAATTGCTGTTCCACAGCTGCCCATTTTAAGCCACTTTTGCTTGAAGCTTCATGTTGCTGGTAGCATATCTTGCACTTCCTTCCCTAGCATGGACCAATACAGTGTTTCCACTCATCTCAAACACAAGCATCACAAGCTGCAGCTGCTTTTGTGTAAATCAAACTCCTGAGTCTTCCTTGTGACCCAAACACCTGGGTTTGACTTGAAACAGCAGTCCAGGAAGCTGGGGCTGCTCTCAGCCTCTTCATGCAGTGCTGACTGAGCCCTTGTGAGTTCCTGGTATAAATTTATGGTTGCTGGAAAATAGTTTGGAAGCACCCAGCAGCTGCCTCTTGGCTAGAAACCCAAAATTATTAGTCAGCAGCCAAGTGGCTATATATATATTTATATGTTAAGAAAGTGGGATCCTCATGGTCTCTAGGGATCCTTTCTGTGTTTCCAAGGAGATCTGACCTGCCAGTGACAGACCTTTTACTTCATTCAGAGCCTCAAAGTTTTGAAGGGCAGCTGTGGAATGGAGAGGAGATGCTTAATTTCCCTCTGCTGAAGCAGCTTGGCAGCAAAAGGCAGCACTTCCCTGGTTTGTGTTTCTCCTGGTTGGTTCTCGGCACAGCGGAGTGCTGAGGGTATTTTTTTATTTGAAACCTTGAAATCTGCAGAGACGGAGCACTTATTTCTTATGATCACCAGGGAAAATTTTTTTACTCTCCCAGTAGGGTTGAATTTTCAAGCTCTGAGGCTATAATATACGTAGTCTTCCAGCTTCATTAAAACAGGGTTTTTCTGACAGTGCCACTGGGATGCAAAAAGTACAAACCTGACTGTGAATCCCAAATCAATTGGTGATGCAGTGTCATGGCTGAGGTAACTTGGAGGTGATCACACAAGGCCTGGGAAAGCCAGGACTGCGAGGGTGTAAAAAAGAAAAAAGTAAGGAAAAAAAGCTGTATTTCTGCCGGTCCATCCCATGTTCCTCTGTGCTACCCTGCAGCTGAATCTGGCTGCTTGCACTCAGCAAGAGGCTTTGGGGGTTAGGAAGCCATGTGCGGTTTTCCTGGTGCAGGGCAAGAAGATGGCACATCTCCGGGCTGCTGGGTGGGAGACACTGGCTCTTATATCTAGCTTTTACTGCAGTTTTCTATTGTGCCACTTGCTTTAATTTACTCCTTTTTCCGCTTTTAAGCTGCTGGGGGAAGTCTGGGAGAGGGTCTCCAGGAGAAATCCCTGGTTGCTTATAAAGTAAGGCTGTTATTAGACTATCATAACTTAGATGAGGCAGGGCAGAGGTGGATCCCAGCTCCATCCTGCCCAAATTCTCCCCTAGGCAGTGAACAGTGGGATGGATGTTATTTGCTTGAGCTGTCTGGATTAAATCAACAGCTCAGCCAGCAGGTTTTATTTATTATTTAGGAAGTGTGAGAGTCATAGAATGTTTTGTGTTGGAAGGGATCTTTAAAGGTCATTCAGTCCAAACCCCTGCAGGGAGCAGGGACACCTTCAACTGGAGCAGGTTTCTCAGAGTCCTGGCCAACCTCATTTGGAATGTTTCCAGGGATGGGGCATTGATCACCTCTCTGGGCAAACTGAGCCAGTGTTTCTCCACCCTCAGTGAAAAAAATTTCTTCCTTCTCTCTAATCTAAATCTCCCTCTTTTAGTTTAAAACCATCACCCCTTGTCCTGTCACAACAGGTCCTGGTAAAGATTGTCCTCATCTTCCTTATAAGCCCCTTTAAGTACTGAAAGGGCACAAGTTGTAGGATACTTATGGCATTAAAAAAAAAAACCACAGGAGAAATATCCAACTTTTTTAGAGCTCAAGGGGCTGTGTGCTCCACCTCTGGGGTGAGAGGACACCCAAATGAAAGTGAAGGTGACCCTCAGGGGTGCAAACAGCAGCACAAACACCCCCAGGAGCTGAATGAGCAGCCAAGGGGGTTGGTTGGGGGTGGAGGAGTGGAGGTTGCCCTTTGCCCGCCATAGCGGCCGGCAGCCCATGTGGCAGTGGACTTTGGCAGCAGCACCCAGCGAGCAGAGGAAAGGCACCGGCGGCCTCTGAGCAGGTGTGTGGGGGGCAGACAGTGGTGGGAACCCCTGACCGAAAATTACAGGGGTCCTGTGGGACCGAAATGATGGGTGTCTGGATGCTTGTGCATGGGAGCTCTTTAGGGCAAGGATTTAAACCTGATTCCACCTAGAAGGGACATACTGAGCTGCCTCTGTCAGAAGTGTGTTCACCTCCCTGTCCTGAAATGATCCCAAAATGCCTTAAACTTTGAGTGTGAGAGGGCTGACAAGTGGTTCAGACAGCATGTAGCCATCTGCCCACATTGGGGAGGTTTACGAGCCTTTGTTGTTGGGGACACTTTGGGTACTGATACTGCAAGAGGAGATACGGGGGCTTGAGGGTGGCATCTCCCCCTGGCAGCTGGAGCTTCACCTATCCTAAGGCTCTCCTTAGGGTTTCCTCTTCTGTGTGGCACTGTTATAAGTAAATCTGGTATCTGCTTGAACTGATGATTCTTCCTGGAGCTGAAAGGCAGGAAGAGACCCCAGTTTTCACCCCATCTCGTAGCTCACATGAGCAAAGCTCTGTTTCTCCCACCCTCTATCTCTACTCACTTATCTGAGAATAATTCTCCTTGTCTTGATTGTAGCTTTGCCAATATTCCTTCCCCTCCCATGTATAAAATGGGGTTTCACTGCCTTGTCACAGAGGCAAAGCTGATTTTTCACCCACTTGGGGAGGCTGTGAGGGGTGGTGCTTTGCGGGAGTGGCTGATAGTGCATGAAGGTGCTAGCTGGGTGCTACCTCTTGCTCCAGGAAGAGCAGGATGCCTGTTGCTTTCAAAAACGGACCATTTCATTCTGGTGTTTTAAGAGGAGCTTCACGTTTAGGCAGATGTTGAGATATTGTTTTTCTTGTCTATGGGCATTTTGAAAGGGATGCTGGGTTTCCAGCAGGCTACCAAAAGCAGAGGGTAGGTGGCAACAGGTTTCATCAGGGGGCTTTGAGAGGTGTGAAAAGCCGCTGATCAAATATGCTGTGACTTATTGCTTGCAGGGCATTAAAGCTGTTTGAGGCTTCACCTCCCCTTTCACCCCAAAAGTGGAGAGGACCTTGCTGGCAAGCTTGTGATGGAGCCTTGGGTCCCTGTCTGGCTGTCCCAGTCCCAGGAGAGGCAGGCAGCCCAGGGACCATGGGGAGAGGTACCCCGTGGCCTACCACCACAGCCCAGGCAGCAGCTCCTCCACACACAGCCCCCACCTCAGCCTGGCTCCTGGGATGGGAGCCACCACCCTGGCCACCACCCCTGGCGGGACAACCACAGACTGGCTTACCAGGCTGAGCGCTATGAAAGTGGCTACCCCAACAGGCCACACTCCAGGTATGCTCTATCACCCCCTCCTTTTCTTTCCCCCCTCATCAGGGCAAAGGGGAAAGGAAAATAAGATTAAAAAAACCCTTGTGGGTAAAAACAAAGGCAGTTTAATGAAAGCAAAGCAAAACCAAGCAAGGCTCTGTGGGGAAGCGAAGCAAACAAAAATTTATTCTCTACTTCCCATCAGCAGGTGATGTCTGGCCCCTTCCTGGGAAGCAGGGCTCCAGTACATGTAGCGGTTGCTCTGGACGACAAAAGAACGGCATTCCCCCTCGTCCTTTTCTGAGATTTATAGTTGAGCAGATGTCGTATGGTACAGTCAGTTCAGGTCAGCTGTTCTGGTTGTGTCCCCTCTCAAGATCTTGCTCACTCCATCCCACTCGGGGGAGGAAATTGGAAAGAGCCTTGGTGCTGTGCGAGCACTGCTCAGCAGTAGTCACAACACAGGTGTGTTATCAACACCCTTCTAGCTCCCAGCACAAAACACTGCACCATGAGGGCTGCTATGGGGAAAATCAACTCCTGCTCAGCCAGATCCAATATACCTTCTTAAAATAAGATTAGACCACAGGTCCAAAGGGTGCTGATGAATAGAGTTAAATCCAGTCAAAAGTGGATGTTCACTAGGGCTCAGTAGTGGAGGCAGTTCTGCTTACTGTCTTCATCAATGCTTCATCAATGATCCAGATAAGGGAATCAAGGGTACCCTCAGTAAGTTTGCAGACAATGCCAGGTTGGGCAGGAGTGTTAATCTGCTTGAGAATCAGGAGGCTCAACAAATGGGATCTGGCCAGGCTGGATGGGGTGAGGTTCAACAAGGCCAAGTGCCGAGTCCTGCACTTGGGTCACAACAAACTCCTGCACCACTCCAGGCTTGGGGAAGAGTGGCTGGAAAGTGTCTGGCTGAAAAGGACCTGGGGGTGCTGGTCAATAGCTGGCTGGAGATGAGCCAGTGTGTGCCCAGGTGGCCAAGAAGGCCACTAGCATCCTGGCTTGGATCAGTACTAGTGTGGCCAGCAGCACTAGGGCACTGTATGGGGCACCAGTGAGGCCACACCTCGAATACTGGGTTCAGTTTTGGCCCTCTCACTCCAATAAGGATGTTGAGGTGCTGGAGCATGTTCAGAGAAGGGCAATGAAGCTGGTGAAGGGTCTAGAGCACAAGTCTTGTGAGGACCAGCTGAGGGACCTGAGGTTGTTTAGCCTGGAGAGAAGGAGACTCAGGGGAGACCTTCTTGCTCTTTATGACTTCCTGAAAGGAGGTTGGAGTGAGGTAGGGGTTGGTCTTTTCTCACAAGAAACAAGTGATAGGACAAGAAGAAATGGCCTCAAATTGTGCCAGGGAGGTTCACTTTGGACATGAGGAAAAATTTTTTCCCTGAAAGGGTTGTCAAGCTCTGGACTGGGTTGCCTAGGGCAGTGGTGGAGTCCCCATCCAGCATGGATTGAAAAGCTATGTAGATGTGGTGGTGAGGAACATGGTTTAGTGGTGACCTTGCAGGGCCAAGTTAACGTTTGGGCTCAATGATTTTAAAGATCTCTTCCAACGAAAACAATTCTATGATTCATCACTGTCATGGGTTACAACTTGGGTGCTGCCCTTTCCACAGCATGGGCAAAGTAGTGAGCGACCACCCACTGCAGGCTCAGATGTGGTTTGTGATTAGGTGATGTCCAGCTATTAAAGCAGCTGATGACTTTTATATTTAAGGCTGCTTAGCAGCTGCAGCTCCCATTTCTTCTTACAGCTGTGACTTCTGCGGTCACTGTTTTACAGGCTTCATCTCGGTCCCAAGGTGCATTTTTCTTGAGGGTTTGATTAAATGCAGTTCTTTTTTACTAAATGCAAGGTGGACAATAAAAATATAAACGGTGACATAGGAGTAGAAGAGAACTTGCAAGCTCAACTGCTGAAACAGCGGAGGGGGAAAGGTAAAATGTGGGCTAGAGGATGCTCTCAGTGCTGAGAGCTTCAAGTACTCAACTGGGTTGATTTCCATGAGTTATTGCCTTTGGTGAGTTATGGTGTGGATGGGCAGGGTTTTGTGCTGAGGTTGTGCAAGGCTTGCACCGGGAAGGCGGGTGTTGTGCAGGGCTGATCAGATCACCATGTAAATTGTGAAGAGCGAAGGTATGTGAGTGTTGGGTGGGTGGCTTAGGCTGAGGGTAGGCTCTGGCACAGGGAGAGACCTGCTGAACTGTGTGGTGGACATGGCAGCTCCAGACCTTAGCAGAGAAGGTGCTTTTGGGGCACCTTTCCCAAAATGTGGGTGAAAGTTGATCTTCATGGCAAGTCCACACCATTGAGCTGCAATTGGACATCATCTGAAACAGCAGTGCCCAGCTTTCTCATAGATGGGGATGGGAAAGTATCCAAACCTCCTGCTGCTCCTTCCAGTTATGATGCTGGACCAGCTTCTGGTCTTGCCACTGAGCCAGGGCACCTGGGCAGAGGATTTGGCTTTATTTTCATCACCCTTTCTGCCTCCAAATGTTCTATTCAGGGCATGAGTCTAACCTTAGATGTGACCCAGAACTGGCATCAGTGCCTGTTTTGCCTCAGTTTAAGTATGTTGTGTTGCATTTCAGGCAAGGGTATGGAGACCCCCACGAGCAGTATCCAGCAGCCAGCTACAGGGATTACACCTACCAAAGCCACCAGTGGCAGCCAGTGGCCAGACAGGATGACAGAGGTACAGGCTTATCCTTCTGGTATGGAGGTGGAGGCAACTTGCTTGTAGAAGAAGAGGAGATGCTTTCTCCAGAATGAGTTCTTCTCCCAGGGCTTGCACATTTCCAGGGCTTTTTCCTGCCCACACTGCTGGGCCGTTGGTGCTGTTCTCCCCGTGCAGCACTGCCCTCAGTTTGCATTTGGGAAATGCAAGCAGGAGCTAGGTGCACCCAAGGGAATGTTTGGTCTTGATCTCCATGGCTAAAAGCCTGTGTCATTCCTGGTTTCAGACGGAACTTGATGCTGATGGTGCCACGTGACCAGGGTGGCCAGGGCCTTGTATTTGCTCTTTCTGGAGTTCCTAGGCTGAAGAGAAGGGGAGGGAGGGAAGAAGAAAGGACAGCAGTGCTGTGTTGGCAAACTTGTGGAGGGCTTTGTCATACCTCTAACTTGTCGGGCTAATTTGGAAGCAAATGGGGTGTGCGTGGCAAATTGCCTGACTCATTGTTTTTCTTTCGCAACTTCATTACAGCTTGTTGCTCTGGAGGGGCAGTGCTAAATCTTGATTCTCTCTCTAGACCCGAGACAAGGAGAGCCTTATGGAAAGAGTACCAATTACCAGGACCACCACTGCTACAGGGGTTACCATCCCAACCTGGCCATGACCCCCCTGGGGCAGGACAAGTAAGAATGGGGGGACTGGGCATCACTTGGTGCAACCATTAGCTGCAAAATCAGAGGGTTTGTGGCTGGTGTCAAAAAATCTCTGACCTTCAGGGCATCTCCTTTTGCTCCCTTCTGCAGGACACAGACCTATGACTCCCACAAGGAGATACACGTCTCAGCTGCCCAGCCTGAGTGGGTAGGGGGAGAAACCCTTGGCAGCAATTCTGGGGAGGCCAGTGGCCAGCCCCGAGAGGTAACCTCAGGATGGGCAGGGGTGGAGGACAATAGTCTTGTGGATCTCCCAGAGATTTTGGGAGCAATCCATATGTCCCTCCTCCAACTGGGAAGGAGGCTGAGGAGAAAAGGGCTGCTTTGCTATGTTACGCTCAGTGCTTGACAGTCTCCGGGGATTATTATAGTGGGTTATTAGTATTTGTGAACTCTCTGTCTTCTGGACTCTTGTGCCCTCATGCATGGGGCTGTACATGGTGCCAGCATGGACCCAAGAGCAGGATAAAATCCAGGCTTGGTGGGATGCTCTCCTGAACCCTCCCTAGGTAGCTGAAAGCTGTGTGTCATTGTCAGCTCTGTGCACCAAGATCTGCTCCATCACACTTGCGTCCCGATTGCTGTGTTTTGCCAAAGAGCAAATGAAAAGATCAAATCAAAGCTGCTCTGGTGGTTTTGCTCCTGGGAGGAGCTTTTTTTGGATTCCCAAGCACTGTCTGCTGACTGCATTGGGAAGTTGGGCTAGACTAGAGGCTGACGTAGATTATTTTGAAAGCCATTGGATATGAGCAGGATGCATGCCATAATTAACCTTAAGATGCTGAAGAGAGCAAGCTGCTCAGGTGGGAATCAGCTGTGCTGTTCCTGATGGGCACTTTCATGGAGAAACAGAGCCTGTCCCACCACCCTGGGAGAAGAAAAGCAGCAGTGTCCCTAGCTCTTCAGGTTTGTGTTTCCTCCCTTCCTTGCAGCCCTTGGGCCAGCCCAGCCTGCTCCTGCAGTACCGTGAGTCAGGGCTTAGCTCCAGCAGCTATGAGCTCAGCCAGTACATCCATGATGGTGCCGACCACTATGACCCTTTGCTTTTGGAGACCTGGAGCTTGGCACAAGCAGGTGAGGTGTGATGAGACCCTGCCTCCCTCTGGCAAGGTAGAGAGCATGGAAATAAATGGCTGGAGTTAGGAGATTTGCTGTCTTGTCTCTTGGTCCTTTCCAAGGACCTTTTGTGCAGGTGCAAGGCATGAGCCAGGGGCTGTGGGGTGGGTGCACAGTCTGGTGGCTCTATTCTGATGGGTGCAGGAGCTGCCCTTGGTTTGCCTTGTGCTTTAGGGGACAATTCTTGCATGTGAAGGTCAGTGGGGGGTTACTTAAGTTGGGGGCTGGGTTAGGACCTGGTTACATCCTCCATAGTGGAGCTGGTGTGGGGTCAGGGTGAGGGGACTCATGGTGGCATTTGTGTCATTGCAGGGGAGCCTTCAGCATCCACTCCAACTCTGGTGGCACCCCACAAGTTCTTGCTGCCGCATGTGGCAGTGTGCTTTGGGGCTGGAGGCCAGTTGGTGCTGGTGTGTCCTCACCGCCCTGCTGAGGGGCAGCTGGCCCATGTCGAGCTACACAGCCTGGAGGTATCTACAGTCTGGCTCCCCAGACCACCCTCAGTGTCTTTTCTGGAGCAGCTTCTTTTGCTCTGAGGGATGTGAACACTGTTCATCACCCAAACAGCCTACTAAGCAGCCTTCCTGTCCCCTGCTGCCATCTTATCTCTAGCCCATGTAGACTCTCAAGTCTACGTTGTGCCAACGTGTGACTGGGCATCGCTTTCAGCCTTTGGGCCCTGCATCCTGCTCCTTCAGCTCTGTAACCCTTGTCATCTGTGACCTGTTCACAGTCATCCCTTCTGACAGGGACAGATAGGGTCCATACTTCTCTGTAGGATAATTCTGCTCACCTTTCTGAGGTGCTCCAATACAGAGGCTGTATCCATCCCTTGAGTCTACCACAGGGTTTCAGTCGCCTGTTTTGTGTCCCAAAAGAGGCAGATACCATCTCAACAGGCATTTCTTTCCTGGACCTTAACATTGGAGTCCATGCGATGGTTTAAGATCTATGCTCTGGGGTTACCTTAAGACTGCACAGAAGATGAGTTCACCAGCACTGTTGAACAGTTGTTCAAGGCAGTGACTTGAGGGTAGCCCAGCTGGGGCTGGCCTGATTGCTGAAGTCCTGCTGCTGAATTTGTTCTTGTTTTTTAGGTAATCCTTCGTGACACAAAAGAGCTGGAGGAGCTACAGACCTTCCCGGGACCCCTGGCCAGGTATGCTGCACTGGCTGTTCCAGGAGCTATGTCCTGGCTGTGCTGGTGTGGAGCACACACCTTTATCCAGTGTGAGCCTGGGGATAAGTCATGGTGTGTTGCATCAGGTTGGCTCTGTATCATAGTGGTTACACCAGCATGTCTTCTGGTCATTCGTAACCAAAGCATGGAGAGAAAAGGAGTGTGCAGAAGGAGGAAAACCACTTACTGCACAAAAGAGCTGTGTGTACCTAGAAGCTGGGTAGAAGACCTGGCGGTTACTTGTGCTGAAGGGGATGCTGGAATAGCCATATGATGTGTTGGTGTGAAGGAGTTAGGATCAGGAGGGCAGAGAGAGGGTTTGAGATGCCTGAAACACAGAAGTCTGTGAAGAGTCATAATAATGATCAAATTTAAGTGTTTTTGAGGTTGGTGTGGCCAGGGTGGTATGTGGTTGTTGACACTGGGGATCTTCTGTATCTCACTTTGAATCTTTGGCATTGCTATCAGTGAACCTGGGGGCACTTTGAGTCTGAATGTTGTCCTTAGGGTTTCTTTCGATGCCTGCCTTTGCTGCTGTAGGGAAGATCTGCACAAGGTGGATGTGATGACATTTTGCCAGCTGAAGATAGCTGCGAGCTGTGATCTCTCAACACAGAGAGGCAGAGATTCAGCTCTTCTCTGGAAACTCCTGGCCCTTCTTTGCCGGCAGAATGGGGTAAGTGTCCCATGGGAAGGGGCTGACCTTTTTGAAGTGAGATCAGTTATGCCCCTTCTTTGCCTCTTGATCCAGTTGCTTTTTCCAGGGAGGTGTACCTTAAAAACGTTCCATTCCCACAGTACCATCAATCAGTTTGGTACTGCCTGGATATTTGGAGCAAATCCTTTTCTTGCACTGCTTTTCATCCTTGTGAGCTACCAACAACCCAATGCTATAGCAGCTCTGAAAGGTATTGTTGCCACCTTCATCAAGGAGCCAGCATTTATGCTTAAAAGAGGATTATTCCTTTAGTGAAATCCACTCAATCTAATCTGTGGCTGCTTGTTGGAATCAGATGAATAAGATCTTCTGAGCATGTGCTGTGAAGGTCTTGCTAGTTGTGCTGAATCCTTTGCACTTCGAAACTGCATGCTGGTGACCAAAGCTGTCTCGTTGGGGAGATGTGCTTGAAGGAGGATAGGAGTGTAAGGATGTTAGACTGGAAGTGCCATCAGCTTTCACTTGTGGGGCAGCCTCAATGGGCCTTGTTTTTCACCTTCCCTTTCACAGTCCATGGTGGGCTCGGACACAGCTGAGCTGCTGATGCACGACTGCAGGTGCCAGGTGAAGTACAAGAGGCAAAACACTGCGGCAAACCTAATTGGCCTGACAGATGATGAGTGGATGGCACGTCAGCCAGGGACACTGGATCTCATCACAGGGGAGGTCCCTCCTGTTGTGGAGACGCAGGCACAGATAGTGGAGAAGTTCACCAAACTCCTCTACTATGGCAGGAAGAAAGTAAGTGGTGAGTGGGATCCAGGACACAGGACTCAGTTTTGTTCTTGACACTTTTGTCCTCTTCAGCCTCTTCGGGTTTTAAAAGCAATGGAGGGTGAGAGATGCCTTGTGATTGTGGTACAATCCTTCAAGCTGTTTGTACAACAGAGCTTTGGCAGTGGTTTCTTGTCACTGGGAACTGGGATGGGGCCCTGAGTGAAGACAAAATGTGTCACTGTAGGTTTAGTTGCAGCTCTATGATCTCAAGGGGCATCAAAGGCACAGACAGAGAGGAGGGTTGGATGTAGAGAACCTTGGGTTCCCAGGCTGGGATCCCATAGTGGTAGCACTGAGAGCTAACGGGCAGCACAGACCTGGAAATTGAGGAAAGACAATATTGCTATGAAGGTCTTGGTTCTTGTCATCGAGTAAGATAGAAAGATAAAGGGCCTTTGTGGACACGGAAGAGTTTTTTGGAGGATGTTAGTTAAAGCCAGAGCAGTCACCAGAGCTTGTCCTTGAGCTGAGTGAGCAGAGGGTCCCCTGGCAGTAGAGGAGGACAGGGAAAAACAGCGTTAGTCCAAACTTGTTTTCTTCTCCACCTTGGCTACAGGATGCTTTGGTCTGGGCCATGAGAAACCAGCTGTGGGGCCATGCCCTCTTCCTCTCCAGCAAGATGGACCCTTGGACCTACAGCTGGGTGCTCACTAGGTAAGTTTGAGAAGCTAAAGCCAAGGTGCAATGCTCTGACTGGCTTGGCCAAGCCTATTTTCCCTTTGGGTGCCCTCAGCCCCAGTGCATCGAAAAAAGAGCGTTGATTTCAGCTGGACCATTTCAGAGGGGACAAAGGGGAGAGGGAGCATCCATCCGGATGGGCCTGGGTCCTTTGAGCTTCCTCATGGATAGGAGAAACCGAGTAGGGGCTGGAAAGCAGAAGGAAAGCCATTCCCTGGAGATGTGGGGAGGATTTATTCTGAGGCTTTGACTTTGTCCCTGCTGCCCTAGCAAAGGCAGCCATCAGGGCAGGGGAAGCTGAGCCACCTTCCCTGTGATCCAGCCTGGTCTGAGCTGTGCTTCCCACTTGTATGAACATTTTCTGGTGGAATTAATGTACTTAGTCTGGATTGGGTTGATCCCTTCAGGGAGAGTTAAGCAGAAATTTTCTGTCTTATGCAACCTGAATCCTTTCAAGGAGGTTTTATCCAGTGTTGTCCTGGAGACTTGCCTGCTCTGGAGGTAAAGCAGCTCATTAGCCTGATGGGCTGATGATCCTTTCTGCCTTCTCTGGAAAGCCCCTCAGGACACTGCTTTCCCAGGGCATTTGGGACGTGCTCTTGGAGGTGAATGAGGGTTTGGGGTCTTGGCACGGCAGCCCTATCTCTGCTGTCTCCTCACAGGTTCACCAGCACGCTGGCCACCAATGACCCCCTGCAGACCCTCTTCCAGCTCATGTCAGGAAGGATTCCTCAGGCAGCACTGGTCCGTGAGCAAGAGGCTGGCCCCGGCACATGCACCCCTGTTCTGTCACCAGCCTGTGACATCCACCTTGCAGTGACCATCTCTGCTCACCTTTGCTCTCCTCTTGTCTCCAGTGCTGTGGGGATGCCACATGGGGAGACTGGAGGCCCCACTTGGCTGTGATGTTGTCCAACAAGGTTGGAGACATGGAGCTGAACCACCGAGCCATCATCACCATGGGAGACACTTTGGGTGAGCCAAGACCAATGTGAGCAGTTATGCTCCCCCTGTCTCATAATAATAGATGGACACCTGCAAGGTCACAGTGCATGTCCGCGCTGTCAAGGATGTACATTGGTGCTGAGATGGGTGTGCACACCTGTACCCCCAGAGCTACAGTGCCTATCTGGTGGCAGGGATGAGGTATTGATGGATCCCACTGCCTTTCATGCTGGTAGAGGAGTAGGGCTCAGGCACATACATTAGCTGCTTTTTTGGAGGCACCTGAAGTGGCACCAGGGAAGGCATATGGAACTGTGGGGGGCTTTTGGGGATTTTATGCCTATAATGGCACCCTGCAGAGTTGAAGCCAGAGCTGGACCCTGATCAGGCTCCCGTGCTCCTAGCACTGAACCAAAACCCCCTCCTAAGTACAGAAAGCAGCAACTGGGGAAAACTGACACAAAAAAACCCCAAAAACAAAAACAGGAAGAAGGGTGGGATCAGGGTCTGCAAGAACAAAGAAAAGTGGGGCTGTTGGATTTGGTTTGCATGTGAGTTTGGGGTCTCCAAAGCAACGCTGACCACATGGTGACCTCTCTCTCAGGACTCTTTGTCTTTTTTTCCTTCTGTCCAGCTGGTAAGGGAGCAGTTGAAGCAGCTCACTTCTGCTACCTGACGGCAGATATTCCTTTTGGCTACTTCGGGGCAAAAACAGACCGCATGGCTCTGCTGGGCAGCAGTCACTGGTGAGCGAGCCCAGGAGATGGTGCTCTTTCCAGAATGTTATGTCTCATATTCTCCCCATCCCTGGGATCTCTCTTTTATGCAAAAGCAATCCCTCTTTATAGGTTTTTACCGCTCTTAATGCAAGCTTTGCTCTGGGGCTCTCCGGCTGCAGGCTAGCACAGTGCTGGAGCTGTGAGTCTGTGTGTGGGGCTGTCTGAGTGGAGAGCTCTGCTCCTGCTTGCTGAACCTCTACCCTTCTTCTGCAGCCAGGCATTTGCCCAGTTTGCCAGGACAGAGGCCATCCAGCGGATGGAGATCTTCGAGTATTGCCAACAGCTACGACAGCCCAAATCCTTCCTGTTCCCCTTCCAGGTAGTGGTGATGCACAACCACATGTGGTACAGCAGCTCAGACCTGCCCCAAAACATGTCTCCATCCTCTTTAGGCCAGGGATGCAGGCTGCTCACCAACACTGGACCCCTTACTGGGCTTTGGAAGTGATGGAGATGCTGCTCTGGTTGAGGAGCTCCTCCAGGGCAGAGCTTTGGGCAGGTTTTGGGGCATGTTTGATCAGGGCTTGTTCGAGTCTGATTGTCTCCCTACTCTCTGAGTATTGAATAGGCTTTTCATATTGCAAATAAGCCTCAGGTGCTGCACAAATTGAGTGGCTAAAAGAAGATGGTGGGCTGGCCTGCTCTCCCCACCACCCATCTGCTGGCTCTGGGCTGGCCTGGCCTTGTGACAGGGCCATGGCTTGGGGAGTGAGGCCAGGCAGCCCCATGGGGATGGATAGGAGTGACCTCTGGGTGGTGGGATCCAGGGTGCTCTGAGTGATGCTGGGATGATGTGCCATGGCAGAGGGGACCTGCAGGCATGAGCAGCTCCTTGTTCACTTATGTCTGCTCTGCTTCCGTATCCCGAGGTGTACAAGCTCCTCTATGCCTCTCGCTTGGCTGACTATGGGCTCCCAGCCCAGGCTCTGCAGTACTGTGAGCAGATCGCCACTGTGCTCCTGGGCCAGGATCTGGCCAGCCACCCTGTCCTGGCCCAACAGGTGATGAAGGTGAGTCTTGTACCCCCTTACATTCTTGGCAGAGTGTGGTACCCATTCAGGACCTGCTGTGGTGGGAAGCATCCTCATGACTGTGGGGGCTTGACAGCTCTGAGCAGCCCCCCAGGGTTTGCTGCCTGGTGTGTGCTGAGTACAGCAAAGCCAGGACCTCTATGAGGTCTCTAATACCCGTGGATTTAGGGTAGGAAACATAGGAATTGCGTTGACTGCCAAGTAGGAACAGAGTTATTTGGAAGCAAAGGAAGTTTTTTTATTTGGAAGCAAAGGAAGTTTTTTATTCTGGAGAGGCTTTTTGAACTTTTAAACAGCATAGACTTAAGAAGCTGAAGTTTGAGTGCTTGACATTTCCCCTCCAGCACAGCATCCCATGATTACATTTACCTGCCAGGGGTTCTTTTGGTGTGCCAATGAACAGAAGCATGTCCCAGCTTGTAGCACTGAGCCCAGCTTCTCTGCCTCATGAGTGGGGCTGGCACTAGGGCAGGGAGGGGTGAAGCAAAGTGTCCTAGGTGCCCTGGGCAGGTTGAGCTCTTTGTATAGTGGATCCATGCACATCACCAGGGCAATGCTGAGGCTGCCTGAAGCCTTCATCCATTGGGAAGGGGGCAAAAGCCGTGGTGCTGTGGGATGAGGTGGGCAGCAAGTGGATGTTTAGAGTGGATGCTGCAGAGATCGGCCAAAACTTAGCTCATGCAACACCCCCACCCCTTGTCAAAACCTATTTACTGTCTAACAGCCTCTCAGATCTGCTGTTCTGCTGGGGATAATGCTTCTCCTGGGAGAAAACACTTTCATCTGAAAAACTAGTGCATTCATAGACACTCATGTCTTTGATGTTTTAGACTGTGTTACAAATTATGATACACATTAGTGTTTGATTAAGACTTCCCCTCTTTTGAAGCTGGGGAGATACACAACCAGGTGCTGGTTCATTAATACTGGATCAAAGTGCACATTAGCTTTTGGATTAAACATTCCCCCCATTTAGGAGTAATCATGCTTATAATTTCCTCTTTCCTGCCATTGATTTAGGATGAACACATGTGTGTTCACAAAAAGATGGGACAGGAGGTCTGTACGTAGCACAAACCAGTCCCTATCCCATGCTGCTCAAGAGCTGTAACCTTCTGGAGTTAGGAAGTGTCTTTTGTGCTGGTTTGGACTTTGTTTTGAAAACCTTTGGGAATAGGAAGAAATGGCTGATGGGGACTGGTGCAGGATAGCTGAGACCTGTGTGGCTGCAGAGGGTGGCTAAGCTCCAAAGTCACCCCTGGATGGCTTTTGGTGGCCTTAGTTGTGGCAGTCTTGTAGCAAAGCATAGAACATAAACGGGCATGAAGGAGCTGGGAGAGAGCTTGATAATCCCCAAGAAATTGATTGATATCAGTAAGAGAAAATTCAGTAAAGACTCAGGTGAAGAGTGATGCTTTGAGTGTCATCTTTGCTCATCCAGCTGTGTTAAAACTGGGCCCTTCTTTAAATTTATCCAGACTGGGATTTAGCTTTGCAGGAAGCCCTCCATCTCGCTCTGGGCTGGTGGGATGGGTTGCCACAGAAGAGCCTCTTGCTCTGTTGACAATAGCTGGAGTCCATGTCATTGAGATGGCTGCAGCCAGGGCAGCATAAACCCTTTTCTTACAGGAAAAATTAAACATGCAGCAGCAATACTGCAGAGAGGGACCTGGGGGAGATAGTGGAGCATGGAAAAAATACCGAGTAGCAACATAAAAAAAAAAAAGGAAGAAAACCCCAAACCAATGTTATAATGTTATTCTGGGCTGTGAAAGCAAGAACAGCATGTGTGAGACAAGGAGATGATAATCCCCCCATGCTTGGGTCTCAGGGGTCTGGGCTGGGGCACTATGCCCTGCTCAGGTTGCTGTGCTCAGAGACGGGGCCAAATTGGAGCAAGTGCAGAAGAGTAGAGCCAGGATGATAAGAGATTGAAGGGAAAATGACCTCTGAAGAAGGCCTCGGGGTTATTTTTTCCAGGAAAGATATGCTGGGGGAGGAAGGGGCGGGGGGCTGTGATAACAGCTCTCCGGCATGCAGAAGGTAGCCTGGCTGTCCCTGCAGCTTCCACAGGAGCAGGAATAGAAAGGCTTAATTTGCAGCAGGGAAGATTTCACTTAGATATTAAGGAAAAAAGCCTCTTTAGCTCTAAGGAAATTAAACATCAGCACAGCCCTGGGAGGTTGTGAAATCTGACTCAGAAATCTCCAAGAAGATCAGACAAACGCAGACTGGTGTGGGCACACAGGATTCTCTTGAGTGTTGGTAGATGCATCAGGTAACCTCAGAAGGTCCCTCCCAGCCCTACATTTGTTTTGTGTGTGGTTATTGGTAATGGCAACACTTACTGCAAAGTGAGCTGAGCCCTTAGCCCAAACCCTACTGGCTCCTATCCATCCTCGCAGTGTAGGTAAGGGGATGGTGCACAGCCCTGGGAGTTGGGCTGTTTCCAGGGCTCCTGATGGGATGTCCTGCAAATCTGCTGGTGCCCCAGGCTGGCTGTCAAGTGGAATTAAAGGTGCTTATTTCTTCTCAGGGAAGAAAAGGATGGTAATAGTTACCTGCCTCTGATGTGAAGAGTGGCTTTGACATTGTTACTTTGACATGTCTGTGAAGGTGTCTGAGATAGCCCTTCTTGGAGGCTCTGTGGGGCACGGGATGGGCCAGCACCTCTCTGTGGCAATGCAGGAGAGGGAATAAATTTTGCACAAGAGGCTAGTGTTACTTTTACCTCCATATTATGAAGAAATGGAGCTCTGGTGCTATTTTCCCCTGGGCCTGTGTGCCTGGCCATGTGCAATTGCGGGGGTTGGTCTTCCCTGTGGAGTCAAGATGTGTGACAAGCCCAGTTGTCCTCCTGGCTCCACAGCTAGCCGAGCGGCTGAAGCTCTCTGACCCACTGCTCCTGGAGATGCCAGATCAGGACCAGACACTGGAGCCCGACTGGCTGGTACAGCTCCGAACCTGCTGCCGGGAGTGGGAGGTAAGGAGGAGTGGGGATGCTGGTGGCAGCCAGTGTTGTGGTTTCTCTGCAGCAGCATCCTTCTCTGCCTTGAATCTGAGGGGATAAGCATGGAGGTTCAGAGACAGTTTTTCCCTGGATGCCTTTCCCCTTAGCTTGTAAGCTCAGAGATGTGGTCTCTGTTGTGGGACCTGTAGCTTCAGCTGGAGGGTTGCAGCACCCAAGGGTGTGAGCAGTGAGGGCTGCAGAGCTTTGCAGGGGTAGAATGTTCTTTGTCTTAGTTCAAGGAGGGAAGCTGAGGGCTGGTGCGTGAATGTTGATCTTCTCTTGCAGTGAGGATGTTGTAGAGGACACTGGTGGAGCATCACCTTGCAGACACGCTGTCAGGTCCCTTGACTGTGGTCTGGTCCTTGGATTAATACTCTTTGGATTTTATGTCTGCATTTGGTTTTGTGCCCTTTTGTCTTCTGTTTCTCCTCCTGCCTACTCTCAGCAAGGTAGTGGTGCTGCAGCCCCCTTCATTTGCTGGGAAAGAGCTGTGACCGTGCTGGTATGGGTCTCACCTGTGCTTCTGCAGCATGGGGTTGTGAGCCCCAGACCCATGAGCACCATGCTTTTCTTGACACAGGCTTTGTGGTTTCCTTAGTATTTGCCCTGTGCCATCCCTTTTTCTATCTGTTTTATCACATTTTCCCTCTGATTCCTTGCAGGTGGAAGATAACCTCTCTCTGGACATGGTACCTGCTCAGCCAGAGCCTTCTTGGGCTGCTGCATCAATGGCAGGTAAAGAAAATGAAGCTGCAGGTTGCTGTGGCTGCAGCAGTCTTCTCCGTACATGGAGTTGTGTTGCCATGGATTGGGAGGCACATTTCTGCTCTCTGAAACCTCTCTCAGCAGCTACTTCTTGCTCCTAGGGCTCAAAATTTTCCTCCAGCCTGGATGTGTCCCTCTGGAATGGGGCTTTCAGGGACGAGTTGCAAACCAAGGGGTTGATGCTCATGCTCTCCATATGAAGTCTGAGTAATTGGGCCTATTTACTGCAATGTCAGAAGTCCCTGTGGGTGCTGTGGGAGGAGAAGAGGAGGTGGGCAGCTGGATGAAACACACGCCTCCTAGCTGAGCCTCAGGGGAGACAGCCCAGTTCTCAGGCAGTCCTCTGAGGATGCAAATTGGAGCTGAACTAAGGGGATTTCACACTTGCAGAGTCAAAGATTGGGGAAGGAGCTTGTCCCTCTGCACGCCCAGCTGCAGCATGCCTGTTGGTGAAGCCCCAGCATTTCCCCTTCCCTGCTACCTCTTTCATCCCTTGGCTTTGCCTCTTGGTGACCCCAAGAGTCCCCTCCATCGGCAATTCACCCAGAGGGTTGAGAGACATCAAGATAAAGGATATGAGCCTCCCCTGGGTGGCTGTCAAGGAAAGGGCTGGAGAGCTTTCCTTTCCTAGCTGAGCAATGTGTCCATTGAGTTCTCCCATCAAGGAGAAGCTGGGGGCTGGTGACCCATCAACATTGCTTCACAGCCACCCCCATCAACAGGACGCCCTGGCACAGCCCACTGCTTCTTGTTGCTGCTCAGATCTAGCTTTCTGCTGGGGATGCCGGCACTGATGGCTGTATGCAGACAGGATAAAACATGACAAATTCCTCCAAGCCATTTCTTCCTATCAGCTTTCCCTGCTGCTGACAAATTCCTCTTCAAAGTGCTCTCCCAGGCAGTAAAAAGGATCATCAATCCTGATTGCTTTCTGCTGCTATTGGGGATGAGGCTATGATCATCTTTCCCTGTAAAAAAGTCACAGGTATGATGAGATGTCTGCTCCATGTGGTCTCCAGAGTTCACTTTCCTGATGCTTGGCCCTTTTGTTCATTGAGAAGGCCATGCAGAGTCATCATCTTAGAGACGTGCGTGCAGAGAAAGCTGGCTTGGTGCTGACTTCATCCATCTTTGAAAGACAAAGCCTGAATCAAGGTGCCAAGCTGGCATCCCCATGGTCAAAGCAATCTTCCTCTCCGTCCTTACAGCCTGGGCCATCCTCCCTGACTTTTCCCAGCTGAGCTTGCCGGTCAGCCTGGAGTTGAGCATCCATCCTTTTCCCTGTGGATCTCAAGCATCTCCAGGCTGTGCAGGAGCAGGTTGCAGGTGTGAAGCCAGCCCTGAGCAGGCTGGAGGCAATGCTGGCAGGCAAAGCAAAGGGTTTTGTAGCACCACACACAAGAGGTGCCACAGGCCATCCCCAGGTTCAGACCCATGGGATCTGGGTCCTTCCTGGCTGTGTCTCATGTTGATGGGAGAGAAACTTCCCAGCATCCAACGTGTTTCTGGCTGGAGGCTGCAGAGATGGAACAAGCAGGACACACACCTGGGATGAACAGCAGCATGCTGCCTAACATCAGGCAAAGCAACATGTGCATATGTTAAATAAAACAAAGCCCACTTGCTTAGCCTGCCTTTCAAACAAAAAATTCCAACCCTGAATCAATCTGCCTGAAGCAAGAAACTCATCTGTGGGTACTCCTGTGGAGCAGGAATGAAGGCTTGCAGCTTCCTGGTGAATTTCTTTCCTGCTTGGGGTGTGCAGCAGAAGTGGAAGGAAAAGCTGAAGGCTCCGGGTTCCTTTGAGCTGCTGGGCACGTGCTGCTTATGCTTGGTTTCTTTGCTCCCATAGCATTCCCCTTCTGAGTTCGTTTGCAACCTCAGGCATGCTCCCAGGAGGTTTTTCCCCCCTGTCTTTCTCAGCCCACCTTCCTTGAAGCCTCTGAAAGGTCCCTGCTGCCCTGTCCCACCTCCTTCCTTGCCTGCACATGGTCCCCAGGGTCCTTACCCCCCTGACTCCCACTAATGTATAATGCAAAAGGGGAGAATTATGTGCAACAACCTGATGAAATTATAAACACCTGAGAAACTCCTGAGACGTGGATTTATCTGGGGTTTTTTTTCAGATGGAGAGCCTGGCCATGAGCTTTCGCAGAGTGAAGACTACCAGAATAACCAGTGCTACCAGCCCATGCCACCCCAGAGACTCAGGTCCCATTGGGATGTGTCTCTCCGGTCCCCAGCACCTGCTCAGGTCACAGCATCACCAATTCTCAGCGTTGGGCAAGAGCTGCAGCCCCCTGTGCTTGGTCCAGGGACAGACATTCCTCCAGGAGGGGTTTTTGCTGACCATCCTCTGCAAGTGGTGCCACCAGCAGGTAAGTCCTCCAGCCCTGTTTCTCTGCAAAAATCATAGCATTGTTCTGGTTGGAAGAGACCTTTTAAGATCATCAAGTCCAACCCTTAACCCAGCACTGCCAGGTCACCACTAAACCATGTCCCTCAGCACCACATCTACACAGCTTTTAAAGCCTTCCAGGGATGGGGACTCCACCTGGGCAGCCTGGTCCAGGCCTTGACAAAATGCCTGTCCTCAGTAGCAGTGGGATGGGGTGTCCCTTGGGAAAGTGTGATCACCTATGGAGTGTATGTCACTTCAAATGCTGCCCCCGGCCAGCACTGCCTTCATCCAGTGCCTCATTTCCCTCCAATCTTGCCCAGATGTGGAGACGTGCTTGTCCTGGTGCCCAACATGCAAACCAAGTCCACTACTGCTGGCTGTCCTGGGCAGGTGGGTCTGCATTTTCCCAAGACCTTGTCCAAGGGCAGCTGCAGGTTGGTGGCAGTGCCGCCACTTCCCTGCCCGATGGGAGAACCAACTCTACCTTTGGCAGTGCATGGCAGGCTTTTGAGATGCGCTAGTGCAGCCCTTGTGACTTACTGGTGCTGGCATGGATAAGAACTAGAATGGTCTTCTGCATCTCTTGTGGGGACATCTTGGCCATGTGGCCTTGCTCTGGGGGTTAGGATGAAAGAAGCACTGAAAATACCTCTGATAGATATGGAGGAGCTTCTTGGGCCAAACCCTGACTGTGTCCTTCCCTCTGCTCCACAGGAGAAGCTGGGGAGCCCCAGGGTGTCCCGCTGTCCCCTGAGGGGTTGCAGCCATCACTCCCAGCAGAGCAGGTCAGTCTGAGGGGTCAAGGAGACCACCCTATTGGGAGCCTTTGGGACTCACTGGCTCATCCTTCTACTCACTTAACTCACACAGGGAAAGCTTCCATCATGGTTTCAGCCTTGTCAGGGACCTGACAGGTTAGGGCATCCCTCTCCATCCTCCTACCTCTGGGACCACGGGCTTCCTACTGCACCCTACTGTGGGTGCTGTCCCTCCCTATCTGCTGTATAAGGGATGTGGAGGTCCTCAGGGATGCTATCCATTCAGCCTGTCCTGGGGCCACTATTATCATGCTTAGCGTGGCTCCTCTGGGAACACCATGTGGCAGCTCTGATTTCCAATGCCAGGAGGAGTTAAAGGTAAGGGCTCGGACCATGTCAGAGACCTCCACTGTCTCCTTGGAAGATGACAGCCAGCCTTCTTCCGAGAGTGCAGCTGAAGACTCTGCTGAAGAGACAGCATCAGCAGACACAGTGAATTTGGATGAGGATAAGGTGAGTGTGCTAAAGTAGGTGTGGACTCTCATGCTCTGAGCTTGCCTGTCCCTGATGCCCACCATGCCTGCCCTGACCTGGGCAAAATGGTGCCCAGCTGCAGTGGGGAGCATCTGGATGATCATGGCATCCTCCCCATCTCACTCATTTCCATTGACTGTGGCAACCTTCTTTTTTTCAGAGCTCTGGATTCAGGTGGTTTGGCTGGTTTTGGTCAAAGTCCACCAAGGAAACACCTTCCAAAGCCATGTCTGAGACAGCCCCAGACTCCTCAAAGCTGGAACCACAGGTAGAGGATGAAGGGCTGTCTTGTCCCCAGGTGATGTCCAGGGTTACAGCCATGGGGATGAGTGACATGTCTCCCCCTTCACCCACTATTTATCCCTCTGTCCTTGTACACAGCTCTTCATGGCTGTAGCCACTCCATGTGGGGAAAGAGTGGGACTTGAAGCCCTTTTAGCCTTGAAATGAATCCTTGATTAATAACAACTGTAAATTTAGAAAGCTTCTTTGATCTAGGAAGTCCTCTGAGCACTTGGCAAGCTCTGTGGGGATCGCTCGCCCTCCACTGGAGCAGAAAGCAGAAGCTGTGGTGGCACTGCCTGGGCAGGTTTTAGGAGCTGAAGGGAAGGAAAACATTTAAATGGTAGTGCAGCAGAGATGGGGAAGCAAGAGAGTGGGGGAAGCAGCCATGGGTGGTTATTTCAGTCCTGGCCAAGTCCTCAGGGTGTCACATCCCCAGCTGCAGGCTCACAGTGGACTTGGAGACAAATGTTGGAGCATGATCCTCCCCTGTAAGTTTCGTCCTGGTTGAGAATGACCTACAGTTCCAGAGCAGGAAATTTTAGGATATTCTTCCAAAACTAGTAGGAGATGAGGAACAGAGGAGGAACCTGGTGGCCCCTTACACTGTACACAGGCTTGGTGTCCAGCCTCCTGCCTAATTTTGAGCTCTCCAGGTGATTTAGCTTTGTGATGGGCTGCTTGCCCTTACCCTGTAGCCCTTCCTTAGCTTGGTTGCCTGTAGCTCTTAGGATACCTCTCCAGCAAAAGGGGTGCAGAGCAGTACCACAAAACCATGGTGTCATATCTAGCGCAGAATTCTTTTAACTATGCAAGGAGCCTCTGCTCTAAATAGATGGATGTGGTTTCAGGAACGGACATCGCTATCCCCACCTGATGCCCCTCTTGAAGCTGGGTCAAGCCCTTTGGCTCAGCCTCCTTCCAGAAACCCTGGTAAATGTTGCACAGGTCCCCTCACCCCTCTCCCTGTCAGCCTTTTAGAAAGTGTTCTTCTTAAAATTAAGGGGTTGTTGGGAGTTTTTTTGGTTGCATGCACCAGGAGGAGTGGAAGGTGAAAACACCTTTGCTGGTACTCCAGTGTCCATTGAGGTGAAAAGCTCATGGGACATGGATGGTGGGGAATCAGCAGGAGAACAGGTGAGGAGGGGAGGGAGATGTGATGGGTGTGTTGAGGTCAGACTTCTGTTCAGGGTGGCTCTGAAACTGGGGGGGGTGGCTGTTAAATTTCTCTACCTTCACCCTTTCCAGACCGACTCCCACAGATCTCATCCACCAGTGAGATCAGTCCCCCTCTTCAACCCTGTCCAGGTCTCTCAGGTGAGATCATCCCTCTGGAGTGTTGACGGATAGGACAGGGAGTGGGTCTAGGCTTTTTGGGGGGACTGACTCCTGGGTTTTGGGGTACTGCTGTGGGCAGGGGTCCCTGGAGACACCAGCCCTCGGTATAAGAGTTTGGTGTCTGGGGGAGGACAGTGATGGGAGAAGGGCAATGGAGGAGGGAAGGATGAATTCTGATGACAAGCTGGAAGGGGTGTGTCCACATTTTTTGGGGTACAACCCTCCCCTTTCACACCATCTCTGCTTTTCCAGCTCGTTGCCACTGCTCGACCCAACCAACCCAGGCTGCTTTCACAGCACCGCTACCCCAACCCGCTGTGAGAAGACAGAGGAGGGGGTAGAAGTTCAACAGCAGGGTTTATATTTTTTTTGTTAAACAAAATGGTGTTTGTGATTATTTTGAAGGGGGTGGCAGGAGGGTTGAGATGGGAGTGCCAGAGATTGGGCCTGTGGCGATTGGGTGATCTAGGGCTGTGGGCGCAACCTCTGCTACCTTATTTGTGGATATTGAAGGGAGTTTAAAATAGCGGTGGGAGGATGGAAAAAGACCGTCCGGGAGAGAGTAGTCTGAATTGGGTTGTAGGGCCATGCCCCACCTCACCCATTGGACTCAGCGTTGCCGGCCGTGAGTCTGTCTCAAAGCACCGCGGGGCCACGAGCATCCGCCGGGGCTGACGCGAGGGCGGCTTTACCCGGTACCTGAACGCAGCCGGCTCGGCTTCTCCTGCCCAGGCCGGGCCCGGTTGGGTTGACGCGGCGCCCCCCCTTGCTGGTGGCTCACCCGCCCTGGAGATCGCGGGCAGGGCTCTGCTGGAGCCGCGGGCGGCCCTTCCCTCAGACCTTCCCCGAGGCGGGGCGCGGGTGACGTTGCACCCAGTGGGTGGCCTCGGCGGTGAGCTTCTCCCGGACTCTCAGTCGTTTCTCCCAGGCTTGCTATATATATACTGCCTTCTCTGCTCGCTTCCAGGTCAGGGTGAGCTACCCAGCGTGCACTGCGCTGTATGCTTATTTAGTACCGCCCCACCTCCCCAGGGGTGGAGTTGAGAGGTGTTGCCCTGCGTGGAAGGTAAAGCGCGGCCTGAGCGCTTGTTTCCGGTTGGCAGCGGGCGGGCCCACTCATGATGGGCTGCGGGGCTGGGCACCACTAGTGACATTGAGCGGGGGCCGAGAACGGTTTGCAGCAGGCTGTGGGGCTGGGGCCCACATTTGATGGGTTGTAGGACTGAGAGCTGCGAACTGTGGGGGTTTGAGGCCCACCTGTGACAGGCTGCGCAGCTGAAACCTGTGGGCTGTGGATTTGGGGCCTGCTTGTGACAAGCTGTGTGGTTGGGGCTCACTCGTGATGGGCTGTGGGGCTGAAGCCTGTCTGTGATGGGCTGTGGTGTGGGAGTCCACTTGTGACAAGCTGTGGAGTTTGGGCTTGCTCATGGTGGGCTGTGGGCCAGAAACATGCAGAGTGGGTTTGGGGCCCACTCATGGCAGGCTGTGGGGCTGAAACCTGCCTGTGATGGGATGCTCTGCCCTGTGTGCTCTGGGCAGGCCTGGGCAAGTGCAGCAAGGGCCAAGGTGCTGGTTGAGCCTGCAGCCCTTGGTAAGGACACCCTGGGGGCTGGGCTCAGGGCTGCTGGGGGAGTTTGGGGCTTGTCTGCCCAGCTGAGCAGAGTGCTCTAGGGCTGCGCAGCCCAACAGAGAAGCCTTTATCCCTAATCAATGCTACCCAGGAGTACGAGACTGGAAACAGGTGAGTGCAGGGAGGACTTATAATCAGTGTGTGCTTGGCAGTGCATGGGAATACAGGTGGCTTTAAAATTCCCCCAGAAACACGAGCTGCCTTAGTGTTGGGGTTGCTTTGCTTTTCTGCTGAGTAGATGTTGCAAACCAGTGCCCTGAGTGTGCAGCATTGCAAACTGGGCTTTCCCTCCTTCCAGGGTCAGGTGCCTCAGGGTTTGGCTCACAGGGTGGAAGTGACTGGCTGAGGCTGAGATGCTGCAATGGGTGAGTCTGGCTGATTGCAGCACACAATTCCAGCAGGTTTCCTGGGGATGTGGCTCCTAGTACTGGGATGTTTCTGTCTCTCTGGGTGTGGGGAGAAGGATCCCCAGGTCGTGGGCTGTGGCCCTCTTGGGCGTCCTCACAAGTCTGTGTGCTTGTAGCCCTGTGCCCATTTATTTCCCTGACTCTCAGTCCCAGCTGCAGTATGCTTTCGGCAGCAGTGCCCACGGGCAACCCTTTGCAGGGGACCGTATGTTGCTTCCCTGGCTGTGTAATCTGTTTTTGCTGTCCTCTAGTCTTCTGAATTGGTTTAAAGGGGCTAAGCAGTATGCAAAGCTCTCACCTTGGGCCTTCAACGTCCTACTTTTCTGAGACTGAATGTGGTCTGTCTTGTTCCTTAGGCAATCTCATTTTTGGAGGAAAAGTATAAGTGCAGAGGGCTTCTTGCTTGTGTAGGTTTGCAGACCTGCCAAGTACTTTTAGAAATAAATCTTGTGGCTTTTGGACCTCTCCTCAGGTCTTTAGTTTCATTCTCTGTTTCATTCGCTCTTGATCCCCCTGAGGTTGTAAGGAGTTGGGTGGCAAAGCTTTCCGGAGTAGTGTGTTGCAAACCTTCTTGAGAGAGGCTGCTCAGTGTGCAGCTATGCATGGGGGGTACAGGAGTTTCTTTGCTTGCATGTGGCCTTTTGTGCTCTTTAGTGTCGGTATCGTGGGGGTATGGAGATCAAGAGTTATAAGAGTTAAGAGACTGAATCAACATTGCCTGATGCACATCTGATGCACAGGAGTTGGGTATCAAGATTCAATGAAGGAACTAAAAGAAGGAAAGGCCTTGGGTGATGCTGGTGGCTTCTCGCAGCAGGGAGGGTGGCTTGTTTTGGGTGAGATGGGGTCTTCTGTTAGCTTCTTTCTGTGAAATGTAGAGGTAGGGCAGCTGCCTGCTTGGACTAGGAGGGCTGGAGAAGCTTGTTTTTTCATGTGCTGCTTTGGGTGTTTCAGAGGTAGTGAATATCATGGTGAACCCAAGTGCCTGGGAAGTTTGCCTGTGAGTTGCTTTTTTGTGGCCTCCTAGTGAATTTGGACGAACAGGGCCTAATACTCCCTTTTTTTCCCCCTCATCTTCTCCTGAGAGCACTGGAAATCCATTAACCTGGTGCTAATTGTTACTCTGATAGCAGCCATTAGGGTCTGTGATCTGAGACCAAGTTTCTCTGTTGTAACTCCTGCCTGAGGGAGCTCTCTGCTAAATACTCTGAGATGTTTGGAGGAAGCCCTGGAATGCTCCTGAAGACTGCCAGCTCATAGAGGGATGTGTGTTCCCACTGAGCTGGGCTGTGTCCAAAACAGAATCCCAGCATGGCAGGGGTTGGAAGGGACCTCTGGGGATCATCTAGTCCAACCCACCTGCTAAAGCAGAGTCACCCAGAGCAGGTTGCAAAACCACCGTGATTTATTTCAGAATTACATTCCTGAGCTGTTGGTGAGATGTCACTTCCTCACTTCCCTGCTGCATAGCAGCATCCCGCTGCCCAGCCTCTCTCTCCCAGGCAGAGTTGCTGAGGACACTGCCCAGCTCGGCTTTGTTGGTTTGGGCATCTGCTTCCTGGATGCATTGTCTCATGTGGGTCCCCGCGGGGCATGGCAAGGCCACACTCATTTAGAACTGTTAGATATTAAAAGAAAAACTGGGTGATGACCCTGTCTCCATCCCTTCAGCTCCTGGTGACATCAGTGATGCAGTTGGTCTTAAGAGGTCACTCATTTTCCCTTGCTTAATGATCTGCTGTAGAAAGCAAGCTTTCATTGCTTGCTCAAGTGTCAATGGGACATGAATATTAATGAAAGTTCGGTGGTCCTGTGGCGCTGACTGTCACGGCTGTGGAGGGCTCATTTGGAGCTGCTGGGCAGTGCGGGGAACTCCGTGATGGAGCGATAATAAAGTGTTGGTGAACTCTGCTCCGAGGTGCTGCTCAGGACTTTGAACTTGCAGGCTCCTGGTGCAGCAGCGCTAGACTGGCTTGGGTTTCTAAAGCAGGCTCTTGCACAGCAGTGTGAGCATTAGCAGGGACTCATGGTGACATTTTGAGTGCTGCAGGTGTGGGGAGGGTTTGTTGTTTACAATTTCAGGTGGCAAACGATCTGGTTAATGGAACCTTAGTGTCTTCTGAGGCCCTGAGCTGGGATTGGGGCAAGGGCAAATGGAATATTTCTTTGGGCTGTTGATACCAGGTGGGAATCACTGTAAGGATGGGATGGTGTCTGTTACGTATGGAGGAAGGAAGAGCATCATTTTGAGTCTGTGGAAAGTGGACTTTTGCTGCGTTAATCCGAGCAAGTCCCTTCCAGCTTTTGCTACCCTGTGTAGAAAAGTCAGAGTAACAATTGAGGTCTTGTAAATAAAACAGTTGTCTTTGAAAAAATGAGGCTTTTTTGTACTAATCTGGAGTATATCACACAGAGAGTGCCCTCTGCCTTTTAACAGGACATGTTTAGTATCTGTGCTTGAGTGACAGGAAAATTGCTCTCTCCCTTGGAGAGAGAACCCCAGGTTTAGGTCTCTTGCTCTGAACCCTTATGTGTCTCCAGAAATGAGAGCCCAAGGTCAAGCTGTGTGGGGTAGATGGTTGATGACTCTTATTTTCTGATCTGTGGAGAAGAATCTGCTTTGATCCTGGAGTAAAGCTGACCTGACTTGCCTTCCCCTCCAACCTGGAATGTTTCCTGACCATAGAGATCACAGGGATCCTTCTACAGGGAATTCTGCTGGATCAGAGCCTTTGGATTTTGACAGTGTCTGGTTAGTCATGGACATTCTCCCTCAAGACTTTTGTGTACCACTCCCTGTAGGAATTGCTCCATTGCTGACCAGGTTTTTACACCATACCATGTTGCTGTGCAGCCTCTTGCTATGCAGGAGGACTGTTCCAAGTCCTCTGGTCAAAAGGAGCATGATCTTTTCTGCAGATCAGCCCAGGTATGGTACAGCTGAGCTCATTTAAGTTTAAAAAAACCTGGTGAGTGTTGTTTGTGTTGCCTCCAAGCCTTTACAGGCTGTCATGTCTTAGCAGTGTGGAAAGTCTGCCTGCATTCTGGGAAGTTGCCTACCACCTTCATTTCATGCCCAAGGATGAAGTGCAGAGGTGGGAGCTGATGACTATGTTAATTGTTATCCCAGTGTCTGGCAATCTCATTCAGACTTCTTCCTTTTACTGCTACTGAGGTATGAACAGATGGGAAAGTTGATCCTTCCCTTCTGCTCCCCAAAAACTTGTGGAAGAGCTTGACTGGTGCAGGAGCATCATGGATCTGCTGAGGAGGTGACAATCTGTTCTGTGACCTGGTTCGCATGAACTGCAAGGATTGCAGCAGAAGAGGACAAAGGGACATTAGGCATGGTAGGAAGATTAATGGGCTGTCTTTCAGAAGGGTGCAGGATGGTTTCATGCCTCCTCATCTTTGCTCACACATGCTGGAGATCCGTAGCCCCCTAATGACGATAGGAAAGACTGACCCACAAAGTCCTTTTGGCCTGTGCCCATGCACCTGTGTTCCTGTAGTATAATCAGTGTGAATAAGAAGCAGGAGGGGCTGCTGTACCTGCAAGCCCTAAGAAACCTGTGCCACTGTCCTTGGAGATTCCGAATATTATTACCTTGAGGTTGTGAATTATATTGACAGAGGGGAAAAAATGAAAAAAAAATAAAAAAATTGTTAGAAGCCTTTGGCAGTGTAGGGTAAAAGTGTCACCTTCCTTGACATGTTTGTCTTGAGCGGAGATTGTATCTAGTGGTAGGATGAACAGACTCTTCATACTGTCTGGTGTTAATTACAAAGGGAAAACCACAGGAAAATCAAGTGAAACTGAATCCCACTGCATTCGATATTCCCAGAGTTGATGGCCTCGGTGCATCTCATTAGTTTAAAAACCCTGATGGAGAGAGCTCAGCTTCAAAAAGGAAATTGAAATGACATAGAGACCTAGGAGAGGATTAGCTGCCTGCCTCTGAACTTGTCCAAAGGAGTTGAACATGTAAATGTTCCCAGAGAGCAGCTCCCTGCCGGTTAATTAAGGCCCCCGGGACCCTGAATTGCAGTGAGGGAGAGATATAAGGTCTGTGCACGTGGAAAGTCTTGCTGCTGTTTTCTCTCTGTGGTGGAAATACTGCTCGGGCTGTATAGACAAGCCTAAAGCTCTACTTGGATGCTGGTAAAAGACATGCTTTGATGTACTTCTCCATGGGCTTTGCAGGCGCTAGGTTAGGAGTGATCTTAACAGGGTATGGTATTCTTGACCTGATGTTGTCAGCATATCTGGTGGAGGTGTCTGCGAAGGGTGGGTGACTGGGATGTGAAATTTGGTTTTGCCCATAGGTGACTTCGGGGACTGGCTTTTGTGCCAAAGAGTTTGGTTCTGTTTTGGGACTCTGCAGAGATGCTGAGGACCTAGAGCTCTAAGTCTCACATTTGGGTGCTGGAACACATCTGGATGCTGTGACCAAGTGTCTTTGCTCTAGCAGTACGAATATTGCAACACCAAGGCAATGTCCTAGCTATATACAGAAAGCCGCAACTGCTTTTATTTTCCTCAGTGCTTGAGCTGAGAGGAGATATTTGCCAGGGAATGGAGGCCATCAGATACACCGTGTCAGCCAGTTTGTACCTGTGAGCCTGTCTGCTTTGGGCCCTGCTGGCTTTACCCTTCCAGTGAAGTATTTTGTAACAGACGTATGTGGAGGAAGGATATTTCCCATTTTTCTCCTGCAAACACCAGCTGTGCTGAGTGCAGTCTTAAGGTGAGGTGCTAATGATGAAGAATCCACAACTCGGTGGCATGCTGGGGTTTTCAGTGGCACTTCACCCCTTTTGAAAATGAAACGTATCTGTGGGCTGACTGCAATCCTTGTGGCAGGTGGAGTTTGCAGACCATACTGTACTTCTTGTAGACTTGGAGGACAGTTTTCTAGCTGGGACATTGCTATCCCTAGGCAGGATTGCTGGAAGGAGGTCTGGTAGCACCCTTTGCTTCTAGTGGGGTGAGGGAGGCTAAGAAAACCTGTAGGGATCTGGCTGTCAGCATGATGCCTCTGCTTTGGACAGAAAGCCCTGCCCAAGCAGCCAGGAAGTGACCATCTCTGTATTCCTCTGTCATGGGCCTCCTCAGGGGAAAAATCTTCTCTCTCGTTAAAGCAGTGGCCTGTGACAGGCTGTGCGGTCGTGTAGGGTCAGGGATCCCACTCACCCATCCTCTGCCTGCATGTCTCTCAAGCCCTGCTTTAAAATAAATACACCTTCAGGTTCTCTCTTGGAGGAACAGCTCCAGTGAGGAGCCCCGGAGGAGAACCCTTGTCCCAGCACACGTTGCTGCAGGAGAAGATGTTGGCCGGAGTAGGGAGCTATGTTTTATGTAACTCAATGGTGTTGCAACTTCCATCTGAAGATAGCTTAGGTTGGCATTCACTAGCTTGGCAAAGACAGGAGTGAGGAAGACTTTAGAGACACCTATAAAATCACCCAAGAAGGTGGTTACGAGGGAATTATTTGTTGTTTCCTGCAGAGCAAGAAGCCAGGGCTCCCCACTGAAAGTAGCAGGCTACAGATTAAAGCCAAGCAGCATTACATAATACCTGCTGGACAGGAGCTAACCCAACCCTGAAAACTTGTCTTGGGATGTTATGAAGGCCAAAGAGTATCATGAACCTTTAAAAAGTAATTTGGCAATTTCATAGCAGATAACTCTTTGCTCCTAAACACAGCCCTGGAGTGATTTACAGCTTGGGAGTTTGAGTGCTGGGCTGCTAGGAGCTAGAGAAGTGTCCTGGGAAAACACCTCCACGTTCCACCTTCTGTTCATCTCTTTCCATTAGCGTTGAGCTCAGTTGCTGTTGGAGACAGGAGGCTGAATCAAGGGGACCTGTGGCCTTTTGTCTGATGGCTGTCATGAGTGGATGGAGGTGGGGAAATGACTCTACCATGCACTGACTGAAGCACGAGACTCCTTTTTGGGAGGCTGTGATCAAAGGAGTTGTTTCAGGTCTAATGCTGGTGACGTGTGTTCCTTGGTACACGCCGATGCTTGAGGGACTCCTCCAATGCCCACGCCTGCCTGTGCAAAAGTTGAGGCTCTGTTTATGGGGTTGCTTGGTGACAGTTCTTCTAGGCAGGTTTAGGGAATTAAACACTAAGTAGGATTAATAAAAATGTATCAAAATATGTAAACACATGTATCACATCTCTTTGATAATGAAGAAGCAGTTAATAAGTATTTGCAATCAAAGCTCCTACCTGGAAGCTTTCTCTGAAAGCATTTCTGAGGCTGCTCAAACCACCCATTTATTTCCATCATTTTAACAACCTGTTTTCTCAAGGCGATTGAAATGACTGGCTTAAAGAGCTGTCTCCCCTCCTCCCCACCTACAACATGCTTCATTTTACTAAGCTTTTGCTTGGTCTGTGTCCTGAGCTGCTGAGCTGGATCCTGGATCTAGTGCTGGCTGGGTTTCTGCTCTGCTGGAGATGTTGGCAGGCAGGTGGGTGGCCTTGGGTAGCTATAACTGGCTCATAATCACTCATGTGGAAATACCTACCCAAAAGCCAGCACAGATGGGGAGTCAGGAGCTGCCTTGATGCATGGCCTGACAGAGCCTGGCTCACGCTGCCAGAGAGCTGTAGTCTCCTTCTCTGGAGAGATTCCAAACCCACCTGGACGCAATCCTGGGCAACCAGCTCTGGATAACCCTGCTTTAGCAGGGAAGTTGTATGAGATGATCTCCGGAGGTCCCTTCCAACCCCCACCATTCTGTGATTCTTGGGTGTATGTGTGTCATTTGGAGACACTTGTACCAGTTGGAGGAGCAGCTCTTGGTTTGGCAGCCTTGGAAGCAGGGTGCTTCTTTTGCTAACCTGCTGAAGCGACACTTCCCACTGATGTGTCCTGAGCACTTGTAGGACACTTTTTCTTAGTTACCCAGCCACAGTGCCTGGTTCCTTCAGTGCCTTGGTGAGCTGTTGTATACACTCTATTTCTTCTGTGGTGTAGAGAGAGATGCAGATCCATACCTGATGTTTCCAGGACACGTGGACATCATGTAGGTATGGTTGACTTATTTCTTTGGATTGTTGGAGTAATATTTCTTCTTTTTCAGACAGCAGTGTGTATGGTTGGGTGACAAGTTCCCAGAGTAATGATGTGCCTTCTTGAAGTCAGTATGATTAGTTGGGAGTGATGCACAAATAGCCTAGATCTCCATGATATCAGTCCAGTAAAGGCACAACATTGTCTTGGTCCTAGCACAAATGAGCGTTGGGTCTATGCTGCTTCTTGAAAGAGCTCTGGAGCTGCAGTGTGTAGTTGTAAAATGTTGCTGTCCCACCTCCCAGCCCAGATATATCCAAGGACAGGGCTTGAAAGGTCAGGCCAAAAGTAGGGATGATCTCAGCCCATTAACAGTGGCAGCTTACTCTTGGCTACACAAAGATGGCAGGTGGTGGGTGAAAGCTTCAGCATCCGGGGCTTTTCCCCATGCACTTCTTGCCAGGATTTCAGTGCTTAGGCTGTGCTGCTGCTTTGCCTTTCCCCAAGGCCTGGGGACCTGGGAGCCATGTGACTTGTGGTGTTCCCGTGTTCCCTAGGGTTATTCCCTGTCCTTCTCTCTGAGGATATGTTTGGACTCTGCTTTGTAGGATAACTAATAGGCCTGTCAGACCCCTTGTCCCAACAACCTGGTAAGATAAATAATCCAACATATGCATCCACCTTCACAGGTCCTGAGGCCCTGGCAGGAACCAGCACCGTGATGGATGGGCTGACAAGCGGGTATGACACAACTGGGTCAGTGTGAAGGTTGAAAGGGTGGAAGCCGTGTCTCTGTCTCCCCTCTGCTTGGCACCCCAGTGCCTCTGGGCCAGACGGTGGCCACTTATCACCACCTCCTTCAGTGACTGCTGTAAACTGGCAGCACAAGAACCTCATCTAGAAGAAAGACACTAGTCATGGTCCTAACGCTGTTCTGTGGAGCTGCCATCTGTCCTCTCTTTGGATGCCACTGCCAGGGCAGCCTGGGAGCATAACCCAGCACTGATGCTTTGTCAAAGAAACATCTGGTTAGACTGTGCTCTATGCCTCTACCTTCCCAGCACACTGTGGTGCTGCCTTCCCTCTAAAAAGGTGAACTTCATGTCCCTGCACATATAGATGTGTATATATGTACTTTTTAGAGCTCTCGAAGATTGTGCTTTGTGACTTGATGCCTCTTCCCTTGTCTGGCCTCCTGCAACCTCAGCCCTCTGTGTCTGTCTCTCACTCTGAGCCAGCTTGCATGCTGTGGGGAGGGTTAGTTGTTTAGAGAGAACCGTGCAAATACTTGTTTCTCCTTTTGTGGATGGGTGAGGAAAATTTGCCAAGGTGGCTGTGAATGAGTCTTGTGAGTGTCCTGGAGCCATGAGCAGAGAGCCCTGAGCTGGTTTCACTGTGCAAAATCCATTAGCCATGAGCAGAGCTGCTTTTGGGCTCAGCTTTCAGTACCTGTTAAGGGCTGAATTAGTCCCTAATTTCTGTCTCTGACAGTTAAAACGGCTCAGACATTTCTTTTTGAAATGGGGTATTGCTTCTAAGTACCCTACAGCCACGGCTCTACTGACTATTAAACTGTTCTCAGAAATGCTGTGATCTGGGTCAGTGTAGGCTGGTGGTGTTGCCTGCGTGTTCCTGTGGGTCTAGAGAAGGAGCTTTGCTTTGCTGTAGGAGAGCAAATGCTGGGACACCTCTGAGGACTCAATGGCTGCAGGTTTAGTAAGATCAATACCACCTCTGCAAAAGATTACATGGTATACTAGGCAGCAAATAGACCACTTATGCTGGATTTGGAAACCATTTATAGAGTCTATTAGAGATGGTAAGGTAGAAGGGATAGATCTGGAGTGAGTTGCACAGATGCAGTAGTTGAGACTCCCACATTAAGGGTTTTGCAGTCTATTAAATAATGGAATTAAAAGCAAAATAAATGAGAAAGTTTTGTCCAAGAAGCTTTACCTGCAGCCACATCATCAGCTGACATGGTAGAGCTGGGCTGTGACACCCCTCTGGCTGTGCTGCCTGCAGAAGGACTGAACCTCCTAAAGCTGAGGCTTGATGCTGCCTGAAGGCTGAAGCTTCACTATTGCAGAAAGAAGAGAGGAGGAAAAAGCTGCCCAGAATCTGAGTGTTTGCTCTTGTATCCATTAGCCAATGATGCCTCTGAGGTCAAGGGGATGGTAATTCTGTCACTTTGCTCTGGTGAGGCCCCACCTGCAACGCTGGGTCCAGCTCTGGAGTCCTTAGCACAGGAGAGACATGGACCCGTTGGAGTGGGGCCGGAGGAGGCCTCAGCAATGATGCAAGGGCTGGAACCCCTCTGCCGTGGGGCCAGGCTGAGAGAGTTGGGGTTGTTCAGCCTGGAGAAGAGAAGACTCTGGGGACACCTTTCAGTACTTAAAGGGGACCTATAAGAAAGATGGGGATAGTCCTTTTAGCCTGTTGTGACAGGACAAAGGATGATGATTTTAAACTACAAGAGCGAAATTTAGACTGGGTATAAGCAAGACAGTTTTTACTCTGAGGATGGTAAGACACTGGTCCAGTTTGCCCAGATTGGTGATTGATGCTGCATGCCTGGAAGCATTCCAGGTGAGTTTGATTGGGGCTCTGAGCAACCTGATCTAGTTGTAGATGTCCCTGCTTACTGCAGGGGGGTTGGACTAGATGACCTGAAAAGGTCCCTTCCCACCCAAACCATTCTATGATTCTCCCTGAAGCCTTTAAAGGTGTTTGGGGTGGGGTGTCCATCAGGCTTCAGTCATGACAGAGAAGAGCCAGTCAAGGGGCAAGCTTGGAGATCCTCCTTGCTCCCTGAAAAACCAAAAAGCTAAAGCTGCTGCCATATGTGGCCCACAGCAGCTTTTGGAAACAGTCTCTCTGGGCCTAGACTACTGTGTTGGCCTTGACTAAGCTGGCCTTGTGCCACTATCCCCTCCTGCGGTGTGCCCTTGGGGTAGTTAACTCTAATAGCAGGTGAGCGATAAGCTGCCTGGTCACCCTGCCCTGGGGAGCCAGGCAGGGTGCTCAGCTCCCATCATTTCTCCAGTGCTCTGTCTGGTCTCATTTGAAGTGCCTTGCAGGATGAATTACAGTGCTCCAAGGGAATCTGCAAAATAGGATCACAGGCCAATTGAATCCATCTGCAAAGTACAGGAGGACGATATATCACCCTATGGGTGGATGCTGCCCCCCTGCTTTTTTATTTTAAAAGATTCTTGGACCTCATAAGAAGAACAGATACTTAGGGAACAAGCTGTGGTGTAACAAGGAGCTGGATCAGGCCCTGCTGTGACTGAAGGTGGGTGCTGTAGAAGGGAAGTGGATGCTGAGGATGTACATAGGAGGAATGAGTAGGGAAGCAAGGCAGGGATTTATACCATGGCACTGCTCAGTGTGGTCCCTCTGGAAGCGGGATAATGCTACATGACTCTCCTGGAATGTTCTAAGGGGTAAGGTGTGCTGAGAGAGTCAGGAGCTGAAAATGTTTACCAGTCATGGGAGGCTTTATGGACAAACCATCTGCCCAGGTCAGTAGAAGCAGCATCAGTAGGAACCATGTAGTTGCTGTGGTCCACATGGAGGTCTGGGGTACCCTAGACTGTCTCAAATAGCTGTTTGTGCTGACCCAGGGGCAGCTGAATGCAGCCCTGGGGCTCTGGATTAGCAATTCCTGGCTAGCTGGCCTGGCTGTGCTCCCCAGGAAGCACAGCTGAGGTCACACACCTCGGCCCTTGGCCCTGGTGTAGACAGACTGCTGAGGAGGGAGTTAACCCTCTTGCACTTTGGGTGGATTGAGGTTGGCCTGGCCTTAGCTACCAAGCTTCCTTTCTCCTCCAGCTGGGATGCTCCAGCCATTGCCCGAGGGGGATGGGAAATGAGTTAAACCCATCTTCAGACACGTTTGTATTGATTCTGTCACTTTCTTGCTGCTTGCTGACAGGTGATGGATGGCTTATAATGCGAGCGGCACAGTACATTACGTTTCCCATCCAGGGACTCCTAAATCATTTCAGATTTTCAAATTCCCTAATCAATATTTTATCAGTAGCAGAAGAAAGCGGAACGGACCCATTTCTCAAGAGGTAGGAGAGCGAGCATGTGCGGACGCGTGCCTGCACACATACAGGCGTGTGAGTTTTGTTCATTTATAATTGCCACTGAAGCACTGTTAGTACAACAATTATACCTACAACCATAAAAATAAATACAGACCCAGCACCAGGAGTGTTGCTTGCATTTCAGTGACTGAAGTCCTTTAGAGATTTGAGTTTCTCATTTGAGTGTTGGATTAATGCTTGGTGGGGTTTTAACTGATCTCACAGCCTGTCGCTCCATCCTTAGGCGCAGGGGGTAGCGGGGTCAAGGCAGATGGGAACACGCTGAGTGTTTTGGGGAAGAAAATTGGATTTGCAACCACTTGGATCACAGAATGATAGGTGTTGGAAGGGACCTCTGGAGATAATCTAGTTCAACCCCCCTGCCAAAGGAGGATCACCTCGGTCAAGCCACACAGGAACACATTCAGATAGGTTTTGAAAGTCTCCAGAGACTCCGCAACCTCTCTGGGCAGCCTGTTTCAGGGGTCTGGATATTTGCAACAATTGGATGTTGCAAATTAAATATTTGCAGTGTGGCTCAGCTCTGTCACCCACTTCAGTAACAGGGAAATATGCCTAGCAAGCCTGTTGGGAGCTGGTTATGTGACTCGGGTGGTTGGTTGTGTGAAATAACTGAACATGTTCCTACTTTCTTGGGACTGGTGTGCAGTGGGCAGGGAGGGATCCTGTTGCTGTTATGGTGTGCTGGCTCCTGACAAGTGCTGGGACACTGGAGGACTAGGTGGGAATGTGCTTGAGCAAACAGCATATGCTTTTCTACTTCTCTGCTGGCCCTTGATGTCGCAGTAGGGTGTGGTCCAGGATGAGGTGTAGCAGGACCTGGTGTGATGGGGCTGAATGAGGCTAAGGAAAGAAGTACCATTGCTTTTTGGAGGAGGTGCAGGAGGGCCCTGTGGTGTTAGGCTACTGCCTAAAGAAGCTAGTTCCAGACTGAGGGCGCAGATTGAGTGACTTTGCATGTCCTCCATGCTGTGCTACCTTTACCAGTAGCTTCCAGTTCCTGCCTAGCATCTGGTTTTCTGGCAGGCTTTGGAATGAAAGAGCTCAGGGAAGAATGGAGCTTGTTCCTCCTGCTGTAGGAGGAGAAGCTGTGGGAAGCAAAGGCAGCACAGGGCTTTGTTCCTTCCCAGGCAAGATGATCCTAGTGAGATAGGCTGGGGGAGTGGGAGCCTGTCTGTCCACCCCAAAGGTGGCTGCTGTTCCTAGATCCTCCCTGGGCTGGTGGTCCTGTACTCCCTGCATCCACTGACCTCTTCTGTCCAACAACCTCTCTCCATTGAATTACCTATTCTCTTGGACTGATTTTTTTTAATTTTTTTTTAAATTCTTTTCCAAGTAAAAAATTTATTTTTAAGATGTTCCCCTCCCATGAAGAGAACCTCCAAACAGCACAGATGTGAGGCTAAACATAACCCTCCTTGTTACTGTCACCTCTCCTCAGCATTTGCTTGGGCGATCTGATGTTGTCTTCGCTTCTGAGTGTTGTTTCACAGCTCGCTTGTAGCTTGTTGCTGGAGTACGCAATGTGGCATAGCTTGAGAGAGAGAGCAGGGTTACCAGGCTTGGGAGCGCGTGGCTGGAGCTCAAGGGGTGGCACTTGCAAAAACTCATGTGGATTTTCTGGCCTTGTTGCAGGCTGCGTAGGGACCCTTAACCCTTTTGGCTAATGTGGTTGCATAGGTTGTGTGAGAGGAGGGCCAGACTCTGCTGGTTAGAGGTAGTTTAAGTGAAAAACTGTCATTTATGGAAAAGCTTCCTATCTTTCTGTCCCAGCATCTGCATGATCTCTCATAGTGGGAGAAACACATGTGCTCACCTGCTCTTTCCCTAGCACAACAGCTGCCTCTCTACTACTAGGGGTCTTATCAATGGGGATCTTATCAATGTTTATAAATACCTAAAGAGCAAGTATCAAGAGGATGAGACTAGACTCATTTCAGTGGTGCCCAGTGACAAGAGGCAATGGGCACAACCTGGAACCCAGGAGGTTCTATCTGAACAGGAGGAAAAAATTTGCTGTGAGGGAGACAGAGCCTGGCCCAGGCTGCCCAGAGAGGTTGTGGAGTCTCCTTCTCTGGAGAGATTCCAGACCCACCTGGACATGATCCTGTGCAACCTGCTCTGGGCGACCCTGCTTTAGCTGGGGGTTTGGATAAGATGATCTCCAGAGGTTCTTTCCACCCCATACCATGCTGGGATTCTGTATTATACTACTAGGTTTTCATACTAATACTTTTCTGTAGATTTAGAGTTTTTTATGGGCTTGGTCTCAGAGACTGGATCCCAGCTGTGTGCTGCTGGGTGCCCATATGTAGGTGAAGTATGCTGCTATACCTTTTTCTTTCCCCGTTGTCACATACTCTGTATGGTTTGGCAGGGATGGGGAAGGCCTTTGGTTTGTGCTGTCCAGACTGCTCCCTTCCCCAGAGACACTTTTGTGTAGTGGGAACCAGCCCTTGGGTCTCTGGTGGATCATTGCAAAAGATGTATGGAAATGACTGACTTTAACTCTTCTGAAAGCCTGAGCTTGATCTGCTGGAGCAGGAATCCTTCTGAAGCGCTTCATGCCCATCTGTGTACTGGAGGCAGGCTGTAAAAGGCTGCTCTTCCTTTTCCCTTGGTTAAAGAAGAAAGACTTACTGAACCAGGGACGTGACTGTTCACTGTATCATTTAATGGTCTTGTGGCTTTTTCGGGTTGGGTCTGAACGGTCTGTGATGAAGTGGAGCTCCTTCAGCCATACTGTGCTGGGCAGTGTGTGTCTGCAATTCCTGGGGCAGGTTAGGAGAGAGGAAAGGAGCTACTGAGGTGCCTCACAGAGAGACAAAGGTATTTGTCATGTAGCTGTCACCAACCACTCTTCAAAGCAAACCTGATCACTTGGACTACCTACTCTCTTTAATGTGCAATAGCATCAATTGCCTTTTTCCCCCCTGCTTTGGTATTAACCTCTGCTTGTTTTGGTGCTTTTTGAGGATATGTCATGTGTTTCTCTGTGAGCAGGACAAGTGAGCCCTCAGTGCTTCACAGTTGCCGCTTCTGGCACACAGGTATGAGTTCCTGTCAATAGCTGATCTAGACAACTGCTGCACTCAGCTGATAAACTCAGTCCTGCAGCAGAAGAGGTGAAGCCCATTGTTTGGGCACTGATGGCTTTAAATACTATTTCTCTGGATGAGAGATGTTCGGAAAAACCCTTTGCCAGAGAGAAAAATGCACCCTTAGCATCTGAAAAAGTTTGCTGTGGAATTGTGCAGCAGATACCATCTTTATGGTTGCTGTGCCTGGAAAAGAGAGGAGGAGCTGGGAAGCTCTCTGCAAGCAGTGCTGTGAGATACAACTCAAACAGGAGGGGATGGGATGGGATGAACAGGCTCCCCAAAAGGCGGTGCTTAACCTCCACTTGGCCTTAGGATAAGAAATGTGCTCAGCCTTGAAGCTCCGGGACATATCTCTACTCTATATCTCACATGCTGTAAAACATACTTGGGGATCCTGGAGGAGTCTCAGGAGTGGGATTTATGTCCCTTGGGATAAAACCCTGTGGCAAACAGGAGGTCTCAGCTTGGCTCACCACCTCCCTCAGCTGGCATAGCCAAGGTGTCTTGCCCCTTGTGCAGAGGGACAGAGCTGCTGGTGGTGATACGGCTACTGTAAGGACAGAGGCTTCTGGTTTTCTGAGATAGCCCTGTTCTTTTCTGCCCCTGGACAAGGAGGACATGGGCTGAAGATACCCAGCGAGCAGAGCTGGCAGTTGCCAGCCTGACCAGGATGTTTTTCAAGGAAGCAAATGTTGGGTAGCTTAGAAATGTGACACAATGGCTCTGTGGGGCTTTCAAACAAGCTGTGGTGGCATGAAGGGGAAATGCCCAGCTGGTTTTAATAGCTAGCTTAGGGGAAGTCCCTTTGTTCATTTAGTTCTTGTTTAAAGTAGTCTAGGGAGGGGAAACTCTCCTGCCTTGTCTGGGTCTAAGCTGGGTGCTGATAAGCAAAGAGCTGTTTTTCCCTGCCAGCCACTTCTGCCAAGCCAGAAATAGCCTGCTGGAGTAAGCTCACCATAGCAGCATTTCTCATTCAAAAGTTAATAAGCTTTGAAATTGGATTTTAATCAACTAATCTTTGATCCTAGGCACTGGAGCTTGATTAGGAGGGTCCAGTAAACCAAGTTTCATCTTTCTTGTGTGCTGTCTTTTTCTTCCTCAACCTAGCACAGAAAGCACTGGGAAATGTTTTAGCATTTGAAGACCTGCGCTTTTTAAGGTTTGTGTTGCCACTGCTCTTTTGATCTAATCCATTCTACAGAAGAATGGAAAAACTGATCTCTGCTCTTCCAAGGCTGAAGCTTGTAAATGTTTTTTAATGACTCTTTTTGGGGAAAGGGCTGGAGCTCTTTGCATCCAAACCTTCCTTAGAAATCAGATGAGGTAGGACAAAGGATAGAAGATGTGCTGTGGCTCTAACCATATTCCTCCTGTTCCCAGAATCAAAATAGAATACTATGAATCCTGCATCTGACAAATCATGGAATAGCTGAGGTTGGAGGGACCTCTGGAAATGGTCTCATCCAACCCACCTGCTCAAAGCAGAGTGATGGATGCCTCTCTGGGCAACCTGTTAAGGTGTTAGTTTGTCCTTACAGTAAAAAAAGGTCTTGAGTTTAAATGAAATTTCTCATATTTCAATTAATGCCTCAATTACCAGAGAAGAACCTGCCTCTGTTGTCTTTACCCCCTCCTATGAGGTTTTTATGTGGGTGGATAAGATCCCTCTGAGCCTTGTCTTCTCTGGACTGAACAGTCCCAGCTCTCTCAGCCTCTCCTTTTATGTCGGATGCTCTAAGCCCTTAATCGTCTTCATGGCAACCATCTGGTCTATCATCCCTTCCTCCCCATTTGGTATCATCTGCAAACTTGCTAAGAGTGTGTTGTGTCATCTAAGTCACTGGAAAAGGTAATTAAGGGCTCTTTTCTGCACTCTTCCTTTGGGGATTTTGCCAAGCAGCAAAGGAAAGTAGAGCTGGACTTCAGGGTTGTGTTGTTACATTTCCACTCAAGGGATGGGTTCAGTTCAGACCTCTCCAACTTCTTATTTAGCCTCCCCATAAATCTGAGTGAACACTCCTGTCTTGGTTTACTCCCCAGAGACTTTTCTCTTGATCAGATGGAGTAGAAGCTGATTTTATTTTTTAAAGCTATATTTAGGTTCTGGTGCACAGGCACCTGTTTCCTACAGAACTATAGGCTTAGCAAGCTCCCAGAAGACCAAGCAGTTCCTCCCTGTGCTTGCGTCATGGTCAAATCAAACAGGAGAGGTTTCTTTCAGCAGCAGAGTAGCCACACAGAGGCACTGCACTCCTTGCATGCCATAGTCTTGTTATCTTGCAAGCAGTCCCAGGCACTGCTGCTTTGTTCAGGGTCAGGGCTGGTCTCTCTAATGAGCACCTCTTTCCCTAATATCTCAGCACCAGGGCTGCTGGGAGAGTGGTCCAGTGTCTCTGAAGCAGACTTGCCAGTGTTGGGTTGGGTTTGATAGTGTACTGATGCTGGGTGAGCCAATAGTGTTGTCTCTGAGTGGAGTCCCTGTGTGTCTCTGCTCTCCAGTACTTCTAGCTCTTACCAAGGATATATTTCCCTTGCCCTGGGCTATGAACAACCAGCTAGACATTTATCTTCTTTCGTCTGAGGAAGGAGAAAGGATGGAGTGTAATCATTCTTCCAAACACTTTACAGCATAGAATATCTCTATCCAATATAAAGCTACCATAATGGCCAGTTTTTACTATTTCCAATAGTTTTCAGGGGAGCTAAACCCTGCGGTGGTACTTGCCAGGGATATGAACTGTGGTATGTTAGCTTCAGGGAACTGTCCAGCCTGTGCTAGGTTGACAGGTAGCTTGAAGGGAAGCTGGTCTACTAGACAGGATTTAAGTTCCCCTATGGAAAACAGTGTGCTTAGGGTGAGTCAGCTTCCCTTGGAGGTGATGCTTCCAGCCAGCCACAGTCACGTGATAAATTAAAAATGACATTAATCTAGCAAACCCCAAGCCAACACGGTTAGCAGAGCTGATTGTACCAAGTTATGAAGAGAGATGACGTTGGCCTGGTTACCATCCTCTAAGGGTTCTGGATCTTACAAGTCTGGGGATTACCAATTCCTAAACCTCCCCAGGCTGCAGGTGGATTTCACAGAATCATAGAATGCTTTGGATTGGAAGGGACCTTAAAGATCATCTAGTTCTAACCCTGCTGCCATGGGCAGGGACACCTTCTACTAGACCAGGTTGCTCAAATCTACATCCAGCCTGGCCTTGAACACATCTAGTGTTGGGACATCGACAAGTTTTCTGGACAACTTGTGCTAGTGTCTCACCACCCTCAGAGTGAAGAACTTCTTCCTATTTTCTAATCTAAATCTTCACTCTTCCAGATTGAAGCCATTACTCCTTGTCCTGTCACTACAAGCCCTTGTAAAAAGTCCCTCTCCAGCTTTCTTGTAGGCCCCCTTCAGGTACTGGAAGGCTGCAATGATGTCTCCCTGGAGTCTTCTCTTCTCCAGCTGGGCTGGTCCTCAGAGGGAGCCCAGAGCAGGTTTGATGACCCACAGAGAAACAGGCAAGGTCCCAAAAGCTTTTCCCAGGGCACACTAAAAGTTAGAGGGGTCTTGCCTTGCATAGCCCTGTGGTGAAGAGGAGATGCCTTTGGACGGGGCAGTCTGCAGAGCCTTTCTCAAGTTTCTTCCTTGTTTGTTTTTACATTCTTATTTGCTGTTTCCAGCTAGAGCTAGTTGTCTGCTTCTGAGTTCAGATAGAGACTCTCCTCCAAAACATAAATCCTTTCTTGTATTACTAAAAACCAAAGTGGTCTTGCTCTTGTAGCATTTGGTGTTCAGTTATTTTTGGAAAGCCTTTAGGAGGGAAGTTGCCCAATCCGGTAACAGCAGCAAGAAGTCTAGTGTGGCTAAACAGCATCACTGGGCTCACCTTGTCCTCCAGGCTCTATGAAATGTGTGAATGAGCTGCCAACAGCTGTGGTGGTGGGTGTGAAGGCCAGATCCTGCTGCTGGCTTTGGGGTGTAACCCTTTGGGCTTTACCCTTCTTAGGGCTTCCCATTACAGTGCTTTAGGGCCTGGTTTCTGACAGGGTTCTCCATGTCCCAGCTTGTGTCCAGCTCTCTTGCCTGTTTGACCCCATCACTGATGACTGAGCATGGGGTCAGGTTTGGATAGATCTCCATGTGCTGTTGCAGTCATCTGATTGGATGAAGAGAATGGGCATAGTTCAAAATAACTAGGGCAGAGAATCTCTTCCTATCCCTTCCCCCTAATCCTCCTCCTAGGTACTCAAGATCTTTCCTTCTTGTTACTGCCAGCTACTGGAAGGACTGGAATCACTGGAGATGCCCCTCACTGGATATGTGCATGTAGAAAAGGTACTTAAGAGAAGCTGTGGAATTCACCTACCCTAGCTGGCTAAACTGTCCTCTATAATCCATGTACAGCCATGGTGTAAACTAGAGAGGTGATATTTCATGTCTGTCATTACAAGTGAGGTGATGCAGGAGCTTGCTGACACAAACAGCTGGTCTCCTCTTCTGGAGAGTGACCCAAGTTAGAGCTGGCTGGTGAGCATGGCCCCATTTTGCTACAACTTTCAAGGGTTTGATTTTGGATGCTGTTTGGATGCAAAAGCTTTGTGTCAAGGGAGTTGGGGTTTTTTTTGGTGGGGGAGAAAAAAGAAGTAGGCAGAGGTAACCAGTTGACTATCGTGGAAGAAGACCCAATTTGGAGTCTTTGCTCTGCTTGGTTTGGGGCAAACTTCAGCTTTTTCTCACAGCCTAGGGAACGAACCTCTGCTTTGATCTGTGCTGTTGGTCCCCCTAATCTTCCTCACCTACCTTTGTGGATGCATTTCCCAGAGAAAAGCTGTCAGTATTGAAATGTCCCTTTTAACTGTCTTTTTTGTGGTTGTGTTGTATTGTGACAGATTTGGATGTGATTGTGGGAACTGGTAGGAGGATGCTATAGAAATGCTATGTGCTGTGATTGGGCAGTGGGGAGGAAAGAGGGTGGAAAGCTATTGTAAAACTGTTGCACCACAAAGAGAGGAGGATGTTCGCCTGGGACTGTTCCCAAGGGCTGGTGCTCAGTGTGCTGACAAGTCTGTCCTTTGCTGTGGTTTTGGAGGGGTCCAGCTGTGATAAACCACTTGAAAGATCTGTTAATGTTTAGAAGTTTAGACTGGGGACCAGAGAAGGACTAGACCCTAGACCTACTTATGTAGGGATGGTAGTCCCCAACTCTTCCATGGGCATGCAGCTATGTTGAGGGGGTGATATGGTCCAGCCAGGAAGCTGCCTTGTGTTATCATAGTCCCGCTCTTGCCAACACAACTCTTGCAGGGCATCGCTTGTATCTGTATTAATCATAGAACTAGATGAGCTATGGAGTTGACTTGTCTGCCCTTTTTCCTATCCCAGCACAGAGTGTCACCACCAACCCAGCCCTGGGCACATGGCTTGTCCCTAGTGAAGGATGCAGTCTCCTCAGAAGGAAACCCTGCCTAGGTGACAATCTCCAGGGAGTGGTTTGCAAAGATGTGCTGGGGGACACAGACTCACTTAAATTCCAACAGCGAGCTTATTGGTGCCAAATCCCATTTGCATCACTGTGAAAAATGGTAAAATAATTGTTAGGTGTTCACTAAAATACTCTAAATTTTGCAGAACATGAGGCATGAGTCAGGCATTGAAACCAGCATCCAATGGAGGGGGGGAGTGGGGAGAGGCGGCAGGAGTGCTTATGAAATATTTTGTTTCACTGGCAAGAGGACAAGAAATAATTGGGCCCTAAATCAAGGAAATGGTAGAAAAGGAACAGCAAATCAGGGGAAATGGTGGAAAATTAGGTCTTAGAGTAGAGAAATGTGTACACATGATCACCTGGTTGTTCTGGCAGAGATATATGCCCATAAATCTTTTAACCTTTTTCCTGCTGCTTTAAGGGAAATACCGTCAGGTTTGCTGTCACTGCACATCTTTTCTAGAGACCACTGGACTAGGCTTCAACTTGCCTGGGGCTGAGCACCCATTGACTGGCCTGAACTCCCTTCAGAGCTGGAGAGGGAGCTCCCAGGTTGTCTGAGCTTCTTGGGGCAGCCTGAAGACTCTTGCCTCCAAGAGAAGGTCCATCATGCAGCCCCATTGTGTGTCAGGGATGGGGTTGGGTGGGTGGGGTGAGCTACAGAGGTCTCCCCTCTAGGGCTGTGATGTATGTATGTCAATACCTTGGGGTTCATGTTGGCAGGAATTGCTGGTGTGGTCTGCTCCTTGTACCCTGCAAATTGGTGCAGGTCTCAATTTCTAAAAGGTGAGGCGGACCTTAAGCAGCTGGGAAGAACATCATGATCATGTCTGGCCCTTACTGCAGGCCATCAAAGCTTTGCTTATTTGAGTGATTGCAGCTGCATACCCCAACAGGACCCACTAATATAATCTGAGGGATGTCTCCCTTCCAGATCTTCTTGAGACCTAGAAGAACATGGTGACCTGTAAGGTCCTGCTTGGAGATTCAGGCATCTCCCTTCTATTCACCTCTGGGCTCAGGACATCCTGACAGGCTCTTCCAGCTGTGAACTCATAATTGTGCCATTAAAAAAACCAGTCAAAATAAAATCCCCTTTATACTCCCCTGAAGGTCCCTGGATTATTTTTCTTATAAAAAAGAATGAAATATAAAAAGAAAGCTTTCCCTGGTTGCTTTTTCCCAGCCCTCCCTCCTGCCACACAGTGCTCATTAACTCCCCGAACGCTCGAGTCAGCTGTGGCCTCTGGTTAAAAACAGCAACCGCCCTCGCGCCTCACCTGCTTCCCAGGAGCTGGCAGCCAGACAAGAACACCCAATGGGATCATCTTCATCAGAAGATGTTAGCCCCTCTGTGAAATTTGAACTTGGAGTTGGGAGAAAAAAACAAAACAACCCAACAATTAAAAAACCACGAGTGCTGAAAAAAGCAGCAGAAAGAGGAAAGCTCCTGTTTGGGAGCGGCTGCTGGAGAAGCTGCCTCTTTGCCTGTCCCTCCTGAGGGCTGTTTTGGGCAAGTAGGAGTTTCTGCTTCTAGGATCACAGGTGGTGTGAGATGTTGTTGCAGTTTCACTCCCCCTTTCCTTTAGTTTGTAAAATCAGCATAGCCTTTCTGAACCACTCTGATATCGGGGGGTGAAAGTACTCTGCAAGAGCGAGGTGTTAAATTATTCTGTTGGAAACAAAAGTCTCAGCTGAACGTTGCTTTAAAATAGCCAGCCGAGGCCATGTGGTTGTGTGCAGGTTGAAGAGCTCTATTAAGCTGATAAAAACGTTGTCTCCTTGCTTGATATTTAAGCATAATGAGGGTTTCCAGAAATGCCTGGAAATGTCTGACTCTGCCCCTGCAAAACCTTTAATCGGATTTTACTTTGGCTGTTGGTCCATCCTGGTGAGAATCTGATGTCAGCCCATCCCCAGGCCACCCTGGGACAGCCGCCTGAGGGAGACAAGCTCAAACTCAATGCATAAGGACTGAATGAGTGCCGTGAGCCTGACTTAGGGTGATACTGCTGATCCTCAATTCTTGCTTGGTGCCATGGGGTGGGCTTCCCCATGGCACCCCATGGGGTGTCCTTGTAGGGGAGGAAAGCTGTCACCCACTGCTTTGGTGTGGGAGGACTTGCATCCTTTTTGGGCATCTGGGAGGAGGCTCCTGAGCTGCCTGAAGGAAGGTCTTTCACCTCTGGCTGTCAGGGAAGCTCAGTATGATGTTATGTGGCCCTGGGTCTCAGAGTGCCTAGTGCTATCCTGGAATCTCCTTTCAAGGTCTGTACACTGGTCTTTTTTCATTTGTGACAACTCCTGAGCCTGCAGTGGAGCTAATGTTTGTGCCAGCAGCAGCTAGGGGTATCTGTAGTTCTCTGGGCCCATATGCAGAAGTTCAAGTCCTGGGCAGGGTGCTGTGTCCTGTTGCTGAAGGCACGTTCAGGAGATGTCAGGCAAAACTTAGCCTTTATTGTTTTCTGCCTTTTTAAATGTGGAAGCTGCTGGAAGCTGCTGTTGTGTAGGATGTGTGTCGAGGCACAACAGCGTAGCTTTTTCTACCTGCTTTTCCATCACCTCAGTCTCTGCTTGTTTGTTTGCTGCTGTTGTGCCTATATTGTGTTTTTTTTTTCTCTTCCTCCGCTACTTCATTTCTAGCATAAAATGTTATTTAGTCCGTGAGTGTGTGGGAGCTTATTGAGCACGGGGAGCCACAGCACAAAGGATTCCAGAGACAATCTTGATGCCTCTCAGCAGCGCAAGCCGCCTGGCCAGATGATTCAGAAACACAACATCTGTGAGTCTTAAAAGGAGTTATGCTCTATTTGACTGCAGCTGAAAGCGTGGGGAATGGGGGGAGGGAGAAGCCATTCAGGAGCCTGGTGGGTTTTATCAGACCACTCATGGTCCTGTGGAACATCTGCAGCCCAGCCTGTACAGATAAGTGAGTGGATGCCTGTGTCTCAGCTGAGATTTCAATTTGTAGCTGGTCTGAAGATTAGTGATGGGCAGACTTTCCCCACAGGAGGCCCTGGTTTGTGAGGCATGGAGATGCCTCTCCAGGTAGGCTGATACTTCAGCACTGGAATGGCTGTCCTGTGTTGTGTTGGAGCTTGTTAGTCCTGATATTAAGCAGGGCTCAGAAATCTGGATGCCGACCTCCTTAACGAGAGATAGTTCCACTTTCCCACAGTGGCAGCTCTGAATGGCACCGTGCTGTAGGGATGGACCTGCTTTCTCGGCAGTAGCTTCAGGTTTTCCATCACTACTGTTGCCTGGAGAAGTGTGCATAGGTCAGGTTGCCAGCATATGGTGGCTGTTGTGGGGTTGAAGCATATCAGATGAGTAAGCCTGCTTTAACTTGACACTTGGTGTGTTCCCTGGTCTCCATAGCAGGGATGGGAGAAGCTCTGAGTTTGGATTCAGCAGATCAGTCTGGTTAGTGGTGTGTGTCTGAGAAGTTTGCTCTCCAGCTTAGTACAGCTCTGGTCCAATTGGGGCATAACAGGGCATTTCTGACCAGGGAAACCCCTTTCAGATATCATCTCTGGATCTGCACGGACAGGAGAGTTGGCTAAACCCACCCCACAAGCCATTCCTTCCAGTCTTGCGTGACAAAGCATTTCCAAGCCTATGGATCAACCTCCCAGCTGAGACCTGCTCCATGATATGTCAGGATTTGGGTGGTCTCTTCCATCTCTCCTTGAGTGCTGTTGGAGTTCAGCGCTGCACCAAGTAGAAGAGGATATGTTCAAGCAAGTGGCAGGGACAAGCAGCTTTAAAAAAAACCCAAACAACCTGTGTTTGTAGAGTGATATTTAAAATCTCTGCTTTGCACCCTTTCAAAGCCTCCTGCTTTGATTTCCCATTCACAGTTGTCATTCTGGCAGCCCCTGGAAGAAAGGAGACATGTGCAAGGGTTAAAGAACAGCTGCGGGAACATAATTAATGCTTTGCAACAGTTCTGAAGGCCTTTAGCACCTTGCCATGACCCAGCCTGTAACATCTGTGCGTTGGCAGTAGCCAAGCTATAAGACTTCTCTCCAAGTTCTGCACAAAGCAACTGTCGCCTGCCTGAGGCATGCAATCAGGGCAAAAACTTCACCAATCAGTACAAAAAGCAGGCTGCAATGCAGATGGTGGGTCCTTGGGTGCTGGGATTGGCAGGGATAAGGGGCTTCCAGCTGCTGATCCTTGTAGGTATCAAGGAAGGGGGGGTAGAAAACTGTTGCTCTTGCAGAGATTTGATGGGAGAAATGGGACATGTCCAAGTGTAACACCAATTCCGTTGCATGCTCGTGTTCTTACCCACTGAATGGATCTGGGCAGAAGCCAGTGCCCAAACCATGCCCGGAGCTTTTGGGATGATTGTCTGCACAGCTGTCACGTACCCCAAGGGATGCTGAATTCATCCCCGTTTAGGTTGTGTTTTGTCAGGGTCTGTCTTCTGCAGCACTTCTCCCTTTATGTGGCTAAAGGGCACCTTCAGGGCTTTCCACCCTCATCTTTGTGAGCTGTAACTCAGTACAAAGACGACGCCTAAGTGAGAGCTCCCGCTGGTGGTTTCCTTTCAGTCCCAGAACACAAGTCACAGCTGGAGCTACCTCAGTGGCCAAAGAGAATATGAACAAAACCATTTTGTTTTTGGAGATTAACTTTTTTCTTCTTCCATATCTCTGTTTTCCTCCCTATTTCACTGCAGCCAGCCCTGCTGAGTTTCCAGCCTTCAAAGCCCGTCATATGCAGCTGGACAGAGCAAGCTTGCCAGGGGGAAGTGTTCATCCTTTGCTCTTGGTTTTCCAAGAGCCCCGTGACTGTAATGGATGCCAAGCAGCCCTGACCTTCACCTGGCTGGAGTTCCCAGCTGCTACTGTCTTATTATGGTATCTCTGCCTGATAGAAATTCAGCTTGGTTCCTCATACCTGGAAATTTTATATGACACATGGGTCTCATTTCTGATTCTAGTCTCTTTGATGGACCAGACTATCTGCTACCTGGGAGAGATTTGTAGATCTGAAAGGCTGGAAGGAAGCATTACATTTCTCTCCTTTGCTTCCTATTAACAGTGGGCCAGAGACACTAATCCAGTGTTTGAATTTCAGCCAGGTAGCTGGAAGGGACCGTATCTCGACACCCTCCACTGATGGACTATCCAGCATTGCTTCTCTTCACGCCTTCCTGTACTTCTCTCACCTTTGGGCAGGAGGGAGGTGTTGATGGAGAGAGGAACATTCTTTAAAGAAGTCTTTTGCTTCCCAAGTCAGATGAGGATGTTTTGCTGCATCTCTGATGAAATTTCTTCCCTGAAGAAGGTAAAGTGGTTGGGTTTGCAATGGGCTCCTTCTTGGTAATAAAAAAGATGGGAGTTACTTCAGAGACAGTGGCTGGGGAATCAGGGCTGAGTAACAGTATAGTATAACATCTCAGACATCTTAGTTTATGCAGCTTAAACAGTACATGAGGCATGATGTCCCTCTAGGCTTGGTGAGCCCTACAGGCTGTATGGCCTTCCTAGGGCACCTCTGAGGCATATCTCTGGTTTTGCAGTGTGGTGTGTAACTCCATGTCTATTGCTACACAGTTATGTGCTGCTTTCCTTGGTGAAGAGGAATATGTGTTCCTGCCTCACTGAGAAGCAGCTTGGCTATGCTTCCATTTCTGGGCCTGAATTATTTTTCCTTTGGCTGGCATTTGCAAGGAGGCTTTTTTTTTTTTTTTATCTGGTGGTAGTGCCTTAGGGCCCTGATTCATGACCAATTCGTTTTGCTGGATGCTATGCAGTCACTTCTTCCTCACTCTGCAATCAGATCTTTTAAGGGGAGTGGAAGAAGCAGTAGAGTTTTGTTTTAGTTTAGGAATTGCAGCTGAAGTAAAGTGCCTTGCTCTGATGGTCAGTCTGATATCAGGCGTGTCCAAACTGTGCTGGTTGGAAAGTGGTAAGCAAGTTGCTGCAGGCTGCATGAGGAGAGCATGATGATTGGGGAACAAAAGCTGAGATGATTCTGAGGATCTGTTATCAACAACCAGGAGTATGTGAGGAATGTGAGGACCCCCTGGGCTCTGCAGCCCTGCTAGAGCTGAAGTGGGACAGAACAGGACCAGGGGCATCATCACCACTTGCTGTGTCACCAGAGATCCCCATAGCAGTTTATCCAGAGGTGATCTCTTTACACAGAGAAAGAAGCTGGTCACCCCGCCTTGCTGGCTCTCAGCTGGAGTCCCCTGAGTGGGTGGAAGCTGGAGGAGGGCAGCATTGCTGTGTCAGCAGGCTGAGGACCAGAGCAGCCCAGTTTGCCTGCTCTTGGCAAGCGCCAGTGCCTGGTGATCACAAATGCAATGAGGGGCTGGGGATACACGCCTGCAGCTGGCAGCCAACTGTGCTTATGGGGCTGCTGCACCATTAATTCTCCCTGTAGGTCTTGCTGGGCACAGAAGAGCCTTCGCATCATGATGGAGGACCCAGTCTCTGAACCACTAGAGCAGCCACTGAAGTGTGGACGCAGAATAGATCTGTTACTCTGCTGAGGGGATGGTGCAAGGAGCAGCCAGGCCTGCAGCAGCTCTTTTCAAGGTGTGCGTTTTGTCTGGGATGATAATTGTGGAGGGCCACTCTCTTTCCTTGGGTGTGGGCAAAACACTTCTCATAGATGTGTGTCTCTTTCTGTGTGAGTTGTTCTCAATGATGAGCAAGAATGTTTTCATGCCTTCATGGTGACCAAAGGAGGAAGCTCTGAAGGGAGGGTGCTAGTCTGGAGATACAGTGTGTGAGCTGCTTGTTCCTGGCTACTTGCTCAGCCCCCCTCCTTTTGTCTACCTGGGACAGGTGGGAGCAGCATCTGACAAAAGCAGCTCACAGTGGGAGACAGCACATTGCCTGTGAGTGCAAGAGCTCCCCAACCAGCCAGGCTGGGACTGCAGCATTTGAGCAGGGAAGGGTCTTGAATGGGGGAAGGAATGAGCTGTGGGAGAGGAGAAAAAGGGCAGTGGATGACGAAGTTAGGCAAATGGGATTGCTGTGGCTCCTGGTCTTACCCCCTCAACTTTTTTTTTT